>JASVER010000006.1:8366459-8456784 GCA_030449065.1 Oceanodroma leucorhoa | reverse complement strand
AGGGGAAACCTTATCGCTCTCTACAACTACCTGAAAGGAGGCTGTAGWGAGGCGGGTGTTGGTCTCTTCTCCCAAGTAACAAGTGATAGGACAAGAGGAAATGGCCTCAAGTTGCGCCGGGGAGGTTTAGATTGGACATTAGGAAAATTTCTTCACTGAAAGGGTAGTCAAGCATTGGAACAGGCTGCCCAGGGAAGTGGTGGAGTCACCATCACTGGAGGCGTTCAAAAAACGTGTAGATGTGGCRCTTCGGGACACGGTTTAGTGGGCATGGTGGTGTTGGGTCAACGGTTAGACTTGATGATCTTAAGAGGTCTTTTCCAGCCTTAATGATTCTAAGTATCCTGCAATGAGTATCACATGTTTGCACAGTTGAAGGAAGAATGGATTAAATACAGACAAAGCGTGACCATTTGAAAGTGGTTCTGTGTATGAGTAGTAGAAAACTCTATGAATATTTGAACAGTTTTGTTAAGGTGAGTGAAATAGGCATGTGTGAGCAGCTGGTTAACTGCTTCATGAAATGGCTGCTCCATTAAACTGATCTGAAATTGCACCGATTTTCTCCAAAAATGTCTGGCACCTGTTTCAAGCTACATTTTTTGTGGCCTGATCACACTGTTGAGAATGCAGTGGTCCACAGACTATACATCATATTTTTCTAACTGAATGCTTCAGTCAGACTTTAACCTTCAGTCCAATTCAATGCCTGTTAAAATCAACGGAGAAAGCTTGGAAGATTTGAATAGGCAGTGAATATACAGAAMCCTTAGATAGTTCTTATAAAGAACTTTCTTATATAGATACACTCCCTCTAACATTACTCTTACTTAAAAGTTGCATTTTCTTATCATTATCTTATCAGGATAAAGGTACTATTTAGGAAAGATTTGCAGCATTCCTATAAAATACGTAGAAATCAAAATATACCCACTAACCTGAAATGCAAAGTAACTTTCCTGGGGCAATGAATCCAGTTGATGGCAAAATCATAATCAGAAGCAGTACAGACATCTGCCTAAATCTCTAGGCTACAATAAAACACCTTTGTCCCCAAATGCCTTTCTAAGTCAGCTTCTTCATCTGTAACACTGAGGATTACATTACATAGCAAGGATTATGTTGTGCTTATGTCTCTGTCACTTCATATGAACATGCCAATTAATACTGGTGTGTGTTCAGGTAAGTTTGGTGAATGATTTCCCAGAGGAGTGGTTTACTGTGGAAAGGTTCAGACAAAGCAAGTGTCAGTCACTACAATTCCAGGACTAATCTAAAGCTGATTAGGAGGATAAATGGAAATTTTTTAATACATTTGGATGCATTTATATTGATCCTTCAATGTAGTTGTGCATGATGAGGTCATCTTTGGAGGAATTAACATGGGCACCCAGAAGAGGATTAGCTTTGCAGCAGCATGCACTGTGGTAACAAAAGTTACTCTGCTGTTTCTGTAATTTGAAAACAGTGTACAGTCTTTTGCAAAAGGAAAGAATATGTGAACAATGGATCACCTCATCTCTTTCTCCTAGCTTGAYGGCTTAAGACAAGAAAGTTTTTTGGKTTTTTTTTTGCTTATTTTGGGTTTGGAAATATTTTTTTATTTTTGCCTATGCTCCTCATCTGCATTAGAGTATCCTTTCTTGTCTACTCCTCTTCCCTTTGTCCCAATGTCTTCACATCTCTTCTTTTCCTTATCATTCCCCAAATGTTTTCCTCATTCTCTGTTTCTATTTCTTTTTGCTTTCATCAACAGTTAATTCAAGTCTCAAGTAAACTCTCCCTTCCTTACCATTCCTCATATTTAGTGATGTTTGCCTCAGCCTCTAGCTGTCTCTACTTCCTCTATAGTGGTTTTCTATTATGCCACTTAACAACCTCACTTTCATRACCCTCCCACTCTCCTATGTCTTTTCTTCCTGGTCCTACTGTCTTTGAACCCCCCTTCCCACTCTAAAAATAATGAATAGTTTCTATTCCCTGTTTTCAGTTTCCTACTCCTTGTCTGACATTGTTTCCATGGCTTTCCTCCCTTCTTTCAAGCTGTCTTAAGGCTGTCATGCCTGCTCTTTCCTGCTCTCGCTTCTGGCCCTCCATTCCTTTTTCAAAACGCTGTGTATCTCACACTTCTCTGCATGGCTGTCATCTCCTGTCAGTTCTGGTTATGTATCCTGTGCTCTCACAATCGGCACATGTGGGAAATGAGACATTTTGAAGAGATTGCTGCAATTCAATTCTGAGACAAGGTACTGGAAAGAGAGAGCACAGCTCCTCCAGTGGATAAGAGACCGGTGCTGGATGTGACAGTTTGATTTAATAATCAAGACGAACATGAACACATCCCATTAATGCATCCCTGTGTTAGAGGTGGATTTCCCTGTCCTGAGCATTTTTGTTCATGTGTCAGTATTAAAGAATTTCCTAGGCCACCAACCTCACTCCAGTCCTGCAAAATTTCAAACAACCTCTGAGTCATGTGCAGACCGAAACACTGCAGTGGGTGCCCTTGCACTTCCCACCCATGATTTATGCTTTTGAGTGACCATTTTTTCTTTAGTRTGATAGGTTTCTGAACCTGAAGTTGACAGATTTCTATAATGAGACCAACTATTATACTCTCAATTCTGACAACCAATTTTTTCATACTTTCTGGCAGTCACCAACTAAAGAAATTCAAGGAATATTGAACTCTTAGTGAAGCATCTAAGTCCAATTTTAATAGCAACGACAATCTGAAGGCAGAGTATCCTTGCCTTTTGCATTAAAGACTACAGTGTAGCAACTAGTACATCAAATTCTGCACACTGATAAGCCAGCCTCAGCCTGTGCAGTTTCCTGCCTTATGGCAGGAGTCTTTGCCTGCAGAAGACATACTTAAATACAATATACTTAATTTTTAATTACTGTATTTAAAGAATAATTCTGTTTCTCCCCTTTGAGGAAGGTATTTCCCCACTGACAGATCAGTGGAGCTTCCATAAAAAGAAATGCAAAAGTGTGTGTGGGCTAAGCTGAAGATTTCCTTTTATCAGTTCGTAAGGACAACATATTCTGACACATCTAGCAGAAAGCTGGAATTGCCAYGCAAAGGCTTGGAAATGCTGTCACCACTGGGTAGAATTAGCCATGTTCTRCAGTCGGCAAAACTGTTGCTTGTTTTCTGTGTCCTCAAAATATATTTAACACAACCTGCCACTTAAAAAAATTGGATTTCAGTTACCCTAACAAGGGAGAGTTTTCTCAGCTGAATGGAGCTTCAAAAGCTGAAGCAACTCCCTGCTGTTCATGACTGCCAGAACTGTTCTTCCCTGAAGCTGCTGCTGGCTGAAGTTCCTGTTGTAACAGATCTGTGGACCATATTATGAGAAGAAAGGTCAGATAAGCACTGATGATACATATTTCTAGTGTGCTTGAATGTATCAGTAATAACTATGAGACTGTAACCTGGTGAGCTAGACTTTGTACAGTTGCCAGATACAGGAAAGTTTGTTCCGTTCAACTTTTGTTTCATTTAATTCTTCTCTCTAATTTCTAATATAATCAGTATTGCTTTCTTTAACATAATCTTGTTTCACGAATTGTTACTGAAGCAGGCTGCTCCAAAGCGATGTAAATGAATTTCTGACCTCTGGRGGTGAAAGAAGGGAGGTAAAAGATACTTGGCCCATAGCACTCTGCTGAAGATATGAAGCCAGAATGTTGCCAAGATGCTGGCGAGAGTTAGCTGGCACATAAAGCAAGTMAAAAAAGGGGGGCCATGTCAGCCACAGGACCGAATACTGACAGGTGTCAAGAAGAATTCTCTTTTACAGTGTCAGTATTTTTCTTTTACTTTGTAAAAACATTTGCCCTCCGCTGTCCTGCAAACAGCATTATTAGAAACACATTTTCAAATGATATAAAGAATCACAGCCGGAGATGGTTATTTCAAAAAAATATATTTCACTTAATTTGGACACACTTAATTGGGACAGATGCTTTATTGAAAAAGCTTCTAGAGAATCAATTCACGATAGTACATAGAAATGTCTGGGACTTAATTAGGACAGTAGTCACAAGTTTTCCTTAATGAGGTGTATTTGGCCACTGCCATGGGTTTACATGGTGTTTAACCAGGTGTTAAATAYGTGTGAAACACTAAACTTCAATCTTTTCATAGAAACATTGCCAAACAAAGATTTAAAGAAGAACAATAAATGAAATTCAAGATTATTATTCTTATTTCCTTTAGCACTTCATTTCATTCTGAGCCTGCTGCTCCCTTTTGTGTGGATTTCAGTGTCAGGTCCAGGAAACACTACAGATTTCCATTTGTGTATGTGAACGTCAACATTATAAAAAAGATAATTTCCTGAATAAGCCAGGGACCTGGAGGGCAGCAGGCTTCCAGATCCTGGAAGGTCACTTGTGTCATTCTATTAATGTTATTTTAGCTCTAATGTCCCAGTTCCAAGCCTGAAATTGCTGTGGAGTCCAGGTGAATGTGCAGGCCTGAATTATTCAAAATTACTGACACACCATTCAAACAACTTTTTCTAGCAGTAGATGTTTTGGCACGAGGATTGGGAGCGCAGCTTTATGTGAAGGAAAGTCAGCCCATAAATTCCTCCCCTGGTACCCAAAGGACAGGGACACGTTTGTTTCCTTCCATGGGACTTCCACCAGAAACTGCAGAGAGTGCTAGTTAGTGAAGTTCAAGGCCTTTAACCATTTTCAGTGAGATTTTAAACTGTGAGATTTTAAAAGTAAAATACACTCTTTATCATTGCTTGATATTTACATCCAGAGATCCTACCTACACAAGAAAGGTGTTTTTTCTGTACAGTCTGAGATGTGAATTCAAGCTGATGTAAAGACAACTTATGCTTTCTGAGCAAATAATTTGTTTTATTTTTTAATGTGTTATTTGATTTAGTTCGTTCATTTTGAGAACAGCTAACTGAAAAGTTGTTCTAAAATTTAATGTCTGTAAGGAAAGTCCACAATTAGACTGGTGTAACTGGGGAAAAAYATCCTGTTTTCAGCTTCACAAAGGATAGCATGATAAGTTAAAACTGGTGTTCTTGTAAGTCCTGCAGCAAAAGGGGTCAAGGAGACCGTTAAGGAAGATTTGAGAAAATAAAGGATTTTTAGATGGGAGATGATTCTTCAGTTTTCTGCTGAAGTACATAAAGTTAAAACTTTTGCTCTCTCTATTCAGGACAGGTTCTTTTCAAGGCATTTGGATGTCTAAACACAGAGAGTAGCTTCCTAAAATACTCCTGGTGTTGTGAACTCACTCACAGTGAAATCAGTCCTCGGAAACCATAAGAGACAGCTAGAAATAATCTTTTAAAAACCAACACAGTACTGAAGAATGTGATCACATTTACTAGTGAGAAACTGGGCTTCTCCCTTCTTGCTTGTCTTGGGGAAAACACAGAACTTCARAGTCAACTTATTTTTTCTCCTCACCTTGATACTCTCATCTCCATAGGCTGCTTAAGCCTGCTCTAGTGATTCAGAAGAGTGTTGGAAAGAGGAACTCCAGTTGCTTTGCAGTGCAAGGACCTTGAGAATAAATGTTTTCCTATTCAGCTGTGAGCAAAACTCAGGAAACCGGAGGACAGAGCCATCAATCATGGGATGCTTTCATATTCATCCTGCTCTGTACTGTCTGGAAAATCTTCTGCTTGCAATAGAAGAGAGAAAGAAGGAGCAAACTTCTATGAATTGTTATGGATGTGAGCTGTCTTCACAGGCACTCAGCTTTTCTAGGGACTGAAGGAGACACTACCATTATCCTGGCCTGCTTTRCCCCCATCTGGAGCTGAACTAGTTTTTGGGATAACTAGGGTAATCTCCTGATGCATTAGGCTGCAAAAGGACGAAAAGTAAGAAGCGGCTCAAAACATCAACAGAAGACAGAGATCTGATCTCTACCCCTCCTCCATATAAAGCCAGCTCTGTCCCTAGCCATCATGGTGTACCCATAGAAGAGCTTTCCATACACATGATTAGGGGGCATATTCTTGAGGCCTCCCATCTTCTTTATTTTTGCGAGTTAGATCTGCAGCCCTCAGTTCATAGAAAACGTGATCCTTAATGCCTTTCAAACTAATACACAAAGCAGTTATATTTGGACAGCAGCATAACTGGATAAGTGTCCAACAAAGTGTGCCAGTAGAACTCCATCATATTTCCTATTTTAACAATCTGTAATTTGAGTGTTTGTTCTCTTGAGTGCCTTCAAATTATGCCAATTTCTAGAGATTAGAGTCTAGGCTAAGTACTCTCCATGAACAGATATACAGTGGATCTCTGTTTTAGTTGGARTAAGGTATATATTTGAACTGATTGCTCATTGCCTGAAAGAGCTATTCAGCTGGATATAAAAATTGTGGTTTTGACATGGGAATGTTCCTGTGGCATTGTTTTACATAGCAGTGGTTGAATCTGAAACTTTAGATTCTCTTTGGACACTTCAGCTGTGATGTGGTTTGAACTGGAGTACCCAAGACCCTCTTTGATTCCCTACCAAGGGAGAAGTAAAATATTATTGCATGTTTTTGATGACTAGAGCAGTCTTTGTTACTTTCTCTGCAGGATCGCCTTGTTATGTTGCAGGTACATTACCTTCCTGGTAAGTGATGAAAATTAATTTATTTTTCTGGTGCAGGAAACCGAATTAAAGGAGTCAAGCTTATAAACTTGAACTTAATCTAAATCACTCACTGGAAAACATTTCTGTTTACAGACAGAGTGATGACTAAAGCTTAGTAAAAGTCTTTTATTAATCCTGTTTCATATACTGACTCAAAACATAATCATGGGCATATCCCAAGTCCTCATCTGCTTTAGGCAATGCAGCTAGAAATTAGGTAAAAAAATAAGCGTTGCAGATGCTGCGCTCCATATATAGCCTGAGTGTTCTTTGAATAAGTTAAAGTTCTTGGAAAATGTAGATGAAATGGGGACGTATTACCAAAAAAAGTTTATGTGCATGGGTGGATTACCACACTCCTTACAAAGTAATGCTGCCACCTGAAAGAAGAAATAAATTAGAAAAATCATCACCACAWCCACATAACTGAATAGCAGCCATTTTACACATGACTTAGAGCTACTACTGTATCAAAGTATTTATGTAGGATATTATAATTAGGATTTTTTCCTCTGCTACAACAAAATTCTGGTTATAGACACTTTTAAATATGATTAATCAATGCTCATTTACATGAGCACCTAGAACTAGAAAAAGACTAAGGAAATACAAGTAACAAAAGACTCTAGATTTTATTATTTAATTCTTTTGACAAATAGATATGTTGCTGATTCAGGGAGGCTGATGTGGTACAATTGCTGCTGCAGATTAAGTTCACAAGGCAGTGAGCATTTTTCAGACCATCTTATTCACCATTCATTATTAACACAAATTAGCTTAATATCAGCTAGTAGGGAATCTTCTATTCACTAGGTTTCATCTCACATATAATTGGAACTTTATAATGAAGGAATTTCTGATGTATATTTTTAGCTGTTTTTACATTYGCATTACATTTGAATTAGACATTTTTGAACCATGCATGAGCAGCGGCTGAAAAAAGGATGATCTGGGTTTTTTAGAGTACACTGTGAAAAATATGGAACTGCTAAACTCCATTTCTGACTGTTCTTAGATGAATTGAGGCAAAGTTTCTTTTGGAGTTTTGCTTGAATAAGTAAGTCCTACAGAATTTGGCCTAGTTTTGCCTGTCTTCAGTATGAACAACAGTATAACTGTGGTCTGTTCTTAGCCTGTCACAACACAAATTGCCTCTTGAAACAAAGACCTACAATGTCAACTTCAGTACCCTGTATGAGTATTGACTTTAACTTTGCTTAGTCAAGAACATTATGAAAAGAAAACTGCAGATAGATGGAAAAAAGGCAGAGACTTCAGAATGAAAAGATTCAGTTGTTTAAAAATAGGTTGGGTCCTATGTGACCATTTAAAAAAAATTAAGCTCTAACAGTCATATTTCTAAAAATAAAATAGCTCTACTGTGCAACTTTCGCTTTCTTCCAACAGAATGGTGGTGTGTTGAATTTCAAGGCTGACCCTGGAAAGCATCTTAGGTGGCAAAGCAAAGATCAAGGCCAATGTCAAATTTTTCTAATTTATATTTCTCCAATGGTTTCAGAGTCTGGAGGCAAGACAAAGTCTGACTGGATTGAGGCTATTATATTCCCATATATGTCTCATGAAGAAATTTCTTGGGACTAAGAAAATCATTCTTTTTGGCTTAGTATAAGATGTGCATATGTGAAGTGTAACTCAGGCGAGGCTTTTCAAAATATCTTGTTTCAGACTGGTACTCATGACTGTGGCAGGTATCCCCGAATAATGAAATTGCTATCAGCAAATGACCCTCTTCTCCAGGATCACATGAATGCCACTGTGTGGTGCTGAAAGAAGAAAATGAGGTCGTATTTCACTTAAGGACAGAATGAAAGCTGGAACTGGTTTAATATTCTTCCCCATATTTTCTTTTCCACTCTCAGTCATATCTGCATGGCTGATGGTTAACAGGGTGCTTTGCTTCTATGTGAGAAAGCATTTGTTATTGCTTGCTCACTATTCTCCATAGCAACACAATGTCTCTGTTTAAGATCCAGTGGAGATGAGCAAACAGAAAAGCCTTTAAGAAGCAGTTTGTAAAAGAAGCTAAATCAAACTTAACTCTTTCAGGTTAACTGTGCAGTCAGTATTTATTCTGGTATTGTGAAATGTCTTGTTGAGGGCCAGAATGCTCTCAATCTTTAAGCACAAGAATGGCCATATTGGGCCAGATCCACTGTCCCCTTASCACTGAAAGCCATCTCTGCCAGCACTGGGTAGTGGATTCCTACAGAACACAAAAACAGGGCAGGCATGACATGATAAATGCCCTACTATACCCTTTCCCTCCTTCCCTCCCCCAGTTCCTACAAGCTGCAGCTGAGGAGCTTTCTTGACTAGAAGAGGTGTCTGTGTTTTTAAATGCAGGTGTGTACAAAGTGGTTAGATTGCAAATAATTTTATCCTTCACTTACTCCACTAACAGCAAGAGACAAATCATAGTCTCTCTGTTTTGTTGCACACTGCACTCATGGAACATGTAAGAAAAAACAGGCATAAATCTGAGATGGGAATCAGAGACTACTTGAAAGGTCCGTATCATTTACTGAATCTTTTAAAGCCACAGAATGAGTATAGAAGTACATAGCATTAAAATAACTATGTTGACGACCACATTTTGTTTCCAAAGAATTAGATGAGCAAGTGAATAGTAAATTAAGACTCATGTCAGGCTGTGAAAGATGAAGTATCCTAGAAACACACTCAGCATATGGAAAAGGCTACAAAAACATTGGTAAAGATACACACAACAAACGATTTGTGCCCCAGCCCGGAAACTGAAGTATGTGCAGGACTTTGTGCACAGGTGCTGCTCCTGTAGCAACATTTCGTAGAAGCTCTAGCCATTTACCATCCGCATTTCTTTAGAATCCTTTTCCCTACCATATGCTACGTTACCTACCTGGTGATAGCAACAGTAGCTAAAAACAACAGAGGTGCTGGAGCGTGTCCAGAGAAGGGCAACGAGGCTGGTGAAGGGTCTGGAGAACAAGTCTTATGAGGAGYGTCTGAGGGAACTGGGGTTGCTTAGCCTGGAGAAGAGGAGGCTGAGGGGAGACCTTATYGCTCTCTACAACTACCTGAAAGGAGGCTGTAGTGAGGCGGGTGTTGGTCTCTTCTCCCAAGTAACAAGCGATAGGACAAGAGGAAATGGCCTCAAGTTGCGCCAGGGGAGGTTTAGATTGGACATTAGGAAAAATTTCTTCACCAAAAGGGTAGTCAGGCATTGGAACAGGCTGCCCAGGGAAGTGGTGGAGTCGCCAACACTGGAGACATTCAAAAAACGTGTAGACGTGGTACTTCAGGACACGGTTTAGTGGGCATGGGTGCTGGGTTGAYGGTTGGACTCGATGATCTTAGAGGTCTTTTCCAACCTTAATGATTCTATGATTCTATGATTCTATGATTACATGGACAGTCTTTCCTGTCATTGCAAAAGATTTTGACACTCACTAGCACTGCCAACTCTCATAACTTTTATTGTAAATCCTTCCATACATGAAGTGTGCTTTAAGCCCTAAGTCCTGGAGTCATTTGCTATATTGTAATATCTGCACTTTTACCTTCCTTTCCCTTATGTTTATATCCATCATGATTGCAAGCCTTGAAAACCTTGAAAACATGTGCTCTAAAGCTTGAGAACATAACTGAACAAATGAAAAGAATTAACAATTTTTAGCTCCCATGATTACCAAGGCAAAYCAAGTTCACACGAGCCTTGTTCAGGCAGGCCTGGCAACACGTCACAGAGTTGTTTGACTTGCTAGAACRGCCCCGACCCAGCATCAACCTGGCCTTTTTCTTCAGTGTCTGTCCAGCCAAGGGTGCTGTCATTACTTTGACAATAGAAAACATCCTCAAGTTATCATGTACTTACTCTTCAATTCAGAAAATAAAAAATTGCCACTGCTTTGAAAATGACATTTAAAAAAAATGTTAGCTAATCTCTGACTGCACCAGCAGTTCTTGGGTTTATAATCTTTATTTTCTATTTAACAGAGATAAATCTGGATTTAAAGTATAATGCTCCAGTATTTCTACTTTTAAAAATTGTTAGAAACCATACGGAGGTGGTTTGCAAATACTAGTGAAACATGCACCACGAGAGCAGCAGCAGCCTGGTGCAAAGGGCACTGAGTACATCAGGACATGAGGAAGGGTATAGACTTAAGTCTGTAAGCAAAACTGTATCTTTTTGTCAGCTTTATCTAAACTGGCATAAGAATACTATTCTCTCTCATTTCTAGTTTTAGTCAGTTTTATTCTCATGGCTTGTTTCATCACCAGATCCACACAACTGAATAGCAGCCATTTTAYACATGACTTAGAGCTACTGTACTGTATCAAAGTATTTATGTAGGATATTATAATTAAGATTTTTTCCTCTGCTACAACAAAATTCTGGTTATAGACACTTTTAAATATGATTAATCAATCTTAATATGCCTAGTGATGGAATTATGAAAATATCAAGCAATGGTGAATAATAATATAGKTTTTTTACCTCAAAAACATTGTTAGTTATTGGACACAACAGACTGACACAAAATAAGTAACAGCACAAAAGAGAGTAGGGAGAAAATAAAAAATGCCCAGGAATGCAGGTCTTCAATTCAAGCATGCAACAGTGACAGAACAGAAGCACGAAGACACACAGAAAAGCATACCACAATTTGTGTAAATAATTTCTATTTTCACAATCCAATCTGACAGTATAGCTGTCATGTATAGCTACATGTATAGCTACATCTATAGCATGGAATGTTTTTTGGAGTCATTTRTAAGTTATACAACTACGTTTCTTGTAATAACTGCTATTTTTTTACCCAGCAGGTTAATGTGATASACACAAAATAAAAATAACCACCTAAAGTGGTTATTTCTAAATAACAATTTCTAAAATTTCTTCACATGTGGCTGAATCTATCATTAAAATCCAGACATGCTGACAAAGAACCTCAGATCCTATGTGACATTAGATCTGAACCATGTATGTGCACCAGCCACAAAAATCTGGGCTTGTTGCTGTATGAAAAATCATTGTATYTGGGTAAAATGCAGCTCTTGCTGCTGTCACACCTCAGCGAGGCCCTGGGGCAGCGGCGAGGCCTGGATGCGGCACAGTGGCGGGCTTGTGCACAGGCCCTTGGCTGGGCCAAAGGGGCATCCATGCCGTCCAGGGCCGTGCTGGGGCACCTGGGCCCGCCGGGGCAGCCGGGCCAGCGGCGGCACAGCAGGTCTTGCTGCCTTGCCCCCGTGAGCTGCGTGGCAGGGCCCTCTTTCGTCTTGTCACGCTGTCCCTCAGGAACAACGCTTTCCCCTCACTGCCCCAGGTRTGGGTAAACATCCACTGCATTCAAAAGCAAATAAAGGAAAGGAGAATGCAAATTCACAGCAATTTAAAAAAAATATTTTAAAGACTCTTACCGCTGTGGCGTCTCACAGGAGCTCCCACTTCTCCTCCTGAGGTTGCCAGGGTCCAGGGCTGCCTTTCCTCCCTCAGCCGCCGCTCGCTGTCTGTAGCGGGCAAACCCCCAGATTCGGGCCAGTCCAGCCATCCACCCAACGTTTCAGCGACTGGGGCAGAGGGTGAGGCTTTCCCCAGGGCGCTGCGCCCAGGCTCCTGGGGCCGGCCACCCCCGGCTGTGCTGCTGCGGCCCTGCCGTCCCCTCAGCGGCCTCTGCGTCGGTGGGCTGCCTCTGTGCGCAGGGCTGCTGCGGAGCTGCCTCTGCTTCGCCTCAGCACGCAGGAAGGGGCGAGGGATACACACAGGGCCCTCGCAGAAAGAGTGGGAGCCCTAAGAGAAACCCTCTGCCCTCCCCGTCTCCTTGCTTCGGGCAGCCCCAGCTTCTCTGGGCTCCCACCACACTGCCACCTTCTTGATCTGCAACAGGCCTCTTCATTTCAAGGTATTAACAAGTATTTATTACGCTCTGCTTAAAACTTAAGAGTATGGTTTCAAAAGGCACAGCAGGCCGACCTAAAGCTCATTGCTACCAAAGAGGGTGTGCGCGCTCATTCGCCTCTTCTCCCCTCCTCACCGTGAGGCTGGTGCTGGCGCTTGCCAGAGCCCTTCTTATGTGCCAATTCCATTAGCTAAAATGGCAAAAAACCCACCCAAGAAACCCACAACGAAAAATTGACTAGGTCTCTGCCATACTAATGTGTTAAATTAGATCACAGAAGGGCCCAAAGGGCCCAGAGCAGGTGTGAGAAAGGAGGTGCGCAGCCAGCAGGAAGAGTGGAAAGAGGAGGGAGGAGAGATTAAGTCTCCTCTCAACCATGTTTGATCAGTTTATTGAATATCAGTCCTTGTTTTATTTTAACTCTGAAACCCAAGCGTATCAGCCTAGCATTGTTAGGCCTTTCCCCTCAGTCACTGGTACATGCCAATAGAGTGCTGCCACCATTTTGGGGCCTGGCTCAAGCAGCCATCACTGCTCCTCTCACTGCTCACAAAGGCTACCACCAATGAGTTTTCTCCTTTCTAAGACAAAAAAAATGGCTAGGACAGGAATTGCTTTTATAATGTTTAGGAACTGATTTTACCGTTATGCTACAATGGCTGAAATGCAGTGTCAGCCCCTTTAATGAATGAAAAATAGAACCTGCCACAATGCCTAGATGTGCACATCCCCAAGGTTTTGTTCAGAGAAACATCCTTCTAGAGAGTAACGTTAGCTTCCCCTGTGCAAGCCAATGCACTCATACAAATGCCTGTARCTTTTCTAAAGTGGGATGTGAATATTTTTCTTAAAAATCACACAATAAAACCATGAGAAAAATGCTGTGCAGAAGAAAGCATTATAATCTGCATATGGATTAATCTAGTAACATGATCTAATAATGTGTTCATGTTGGCATAATCTTGGAAAGCTCTCTTGGGTGTGATAAAATTTAGCAACTAATGAAATATATCTTTTTATGCCTCTCCYGGAAAACTGGAGAGAGCCAATCCATTGCTTTTTAGCTTTACTCTTACCCCTCTTCCCACCCCACAAACAGAATGGCTTTTATCAGTGCTGAAGGTAGACTGAAGAGTTTCTAGTGTAAAGACATAGGCTTAGCAAAATGCAGTGGCTGAAGTTTAAATCAGCAGATTTTAAACAGGAAATAAAATATATTTTTAACACTGAGGGAAATAACTACTGGAGCAGTTTACCACAGGCATGTAAAACTCAGTATGTTTTGAAGTCCTTAAATTTGAATTGGCTGTCTTTATAAAAAGATATTTTCTAGTGAATTTTTTGGGGTAACCATGGAAATTGCCAGATAGGATAGGCAGAAGGTCAGGTCAGGCCAGACCACTGTAATCATCCCCTTTCACTACAAACCATGATTATAATTCTCTGTACCTAACAAGCCATAGGCTGATAGCCTTCCAGATAAGCAGTACATTTTCTAAAAAAGTTGACTTGAAAGCTGAAGCTGGAGTGTTCCTTCACCGATTCCACTGAAGAGTAGATGCCCCGAGTAGCCTGCAGAGAACCGTGAATTTGGAGGATACTCTACAGTTAAGGCCAAATACAGTTAGTTCACCTTACACGACTGCGGATTTTAGAGAAAGTAATCAGCCCAGAGTAATGCAAGTGGTATATACAGTCCTGAATCTTCGCTTTCCAGTTTCATTTAGTATTGGCCACTTCCAAAAGAGTATTTGGAAAATCTTTTTTGCTTATATTGGCAATTTCCCCAAAGAGCAATGACACAGATGTCATTGATTTATTTTCACTAAGCACATTCATTGTGATTATCCACCAGCAGAGTCTATGTTACAAAAAAAAGAGAATTGAACCTAACTTCAAAAAAACCTGACAAGTGTCAAGTCCTATTACCAGCTGACTTGAATAGCTGCACTTGATATGGGATAATTTTTGTCTACTGTCCAGCTAGCAATAAATGTTCAGAGGGAAAATTTGATAGAAAAGAAATAGGAAAAAATAATAAGCTGTAATCATCAATACATAARCTATACAAGATTACTTAGCAACAGTAATACAGTTAAATCAATATTCTGGCATCAGTGTTATGCATTTCAGGATGACAAATTTTGGTATTTTCCAGACTCTTCCACCTTATAGCTGCCCATTAATTACCTTCATTTGTCAGCTGGCAGTACAAACAGGGTACAAATGTTTAGTCTGCTGCTTGTGTTAATATCTGGGAGCTGCAGTAGACAGAAGGTTTCCAGATCTCTGCTGTATAATCACCCTATGAAATTGCTTAGCTCTGATGTTTGCTAGCACTACTAGCATGTTTTCTTTTTCTTACAAATAAAGTAATAGATGAAAATGTCTCAAGCTAACACTAGCTTGTTTGCATTCTTAACAAAACCATTTTAGAGCAAAGCAGTAATTCCACCTCAATATCAGTTTTAGATGTGCTTACTTACAAGTTACATTTTAGCATTCAGTTTTAGGGGCAGACTGATTTACATAGTGGAGTATTTGTGTAAGCCACCYTGTGTTCCCACCTCATGAATAACAGTGTAGGAAGAAATGGAGGTAAAAGCAGGTCCATAAACTAGCATGCTCTGTAGGTCTTCTTAGGCAGTGAAGCGATAGCAGAATGAGACAAGAAGCACATTGAGTGTTACTGCTGTCCCCCCACCAAGGGAAACAAACTTGATCCTAGGCATTGGCTCACTCAGTCACTTCTTGGGGCAGAAAGCAAACCAGAGTATAAACATGCATATGCACAAGAGCTTTCCGTAAAGCCTGGAATTAGACCAGACTTCCTCATTGCCATGTAAGCCAGCCAGTGCAATGCATCATCAAAACTCTGACTAGAGATAGCATATCGTTCCTTTTATGAAGTACCCATTTATTACTCTGCAACAGTTCAACATTGAGATAAATCCTAGTACAAGGCAACAACTAGGACCTTGCGTGAAAACTTCTACTGCCACTTTATTAGGAGGTACCCTCAGCCTGTTTGGTCACTTATTCAGGACCATAACGCTGTCAGCATTCCTCAGACTAGGGCTTTTCTATAAGCAGCAGCAGCATCAACTGCTCTTAATGCCACTTCTTTTTTTATCAGCCGGGAGCTAACTGAATAGATACAGGTGGGATTCAGCCCTGTTCCTTAAAAGGCTTTCCCAGAGCATGACAGTGTGAATTTTTTGATTTACACTTGCTTTCTCAGGCTCTTTTTGCACTGCAGCTGCAGAAAAGTGGTAATTCAATGACCTACTAACTTTTTCCACACAAAAAGCCAGCAGCAGAACAACTGGCRTATTAATGTAGTTCCTCATATTGCAGTAGGCTGGCATGGATGTACCAGACACATATGATAGGTATCCTGATCTTGCAATGTTTTACATATGTCACCTAGCATCAATAGATTTCTCATATATTTAAAATTAAACATAAAGTTATTATTTGAAGGACTGGTGTTGAAGTCAGGTCCAATAAAACTATAGGTCTGCACAGAAGAGAGAATGTAAGTGGCCTTTGCTGTCTGTCCGTGTGGAAGTAAATACTTCATCACCTTGTTTGTAAGAACTACTGAATAATGCCTGTTTACTTGTCTCTATATGTTAATGGCATATGCTGAAGATCTCTATCTTCAACGTTGTTGCTTCCGGCTCTTGCTGAGGCAGCCTGCAGGTTTATACAGCTGAACTTCSCTCATTTATTTTATACAGATTCTTTTTGTCAACATAAACACAGATCAAAGCTAAAATGTTTTAAAAATGAAGCTAGAGACAAAAGACAGCAGCTGGTCCCCAGGGGGAGGGTTCGAGCCTCCAGGTCAGAGAAACTGGGGAATTTCCTCCTTATGTCTCAAAGGCTGTTGCTAGGGAGACCACTTTTGCTTCAATGTGGGATGGACTAATTGACATATATGCAATATTTCTGCTACTAAGGCAAAAGAGAAGCACAAGYTGTGGAGTCTTTGTTAGGATAGAGCACAGAAACCCACTTACAAGGCCCTTTTCAACTACTATACTTGCTCCTGCTGACAAAAGTTGGTAATCTCACCTTTTTTCCCCTTTCCTTTGCAGTCGTCTTCATTTCAGATGAGAAGGAGAATGTTGCTGTGAATGGCAAGGAGATGATACGTTACTACCAGCAGAAATCCGAGGAGAGCACAAGCTTTCCAAAGGAACAGCTCTCCAGCTAGACATAATCCTTCCATACAAGTTCAGCAGGTAATCATTCTAAACTTAGCATCATCTGTATATTCTCTAACAGTATTCTTTTACAAGAACAGGAGGTAGTACAAATGAACCTGACATTGCTTTACCCCAGATAGTGCTCTTGTGTTACTGAGTAGTTTCAACGGTGCTTCTAAGTAGCACAAATATTTGGCTTGTTTTAGAGCTTAAAATGACTATTTTTACATATAACCTTCCAGTTTTCCCAGTTTTGATAACTTTATGTTTTTTCACTTTGACTTTTATATCAATAGATTCGACATTCACATCAGCTGTGTGACTGAGGTCGCAAGACCTCTATTGTCCAATCTATTGTTTTCCTGTGATGATCTTTCTATGAGATAAATTAATCTTGACAAGCGTTTCCTAAAAAGGAAGAGAGAGAAGTTTCCACTGCGGGACTATTGAGAATCAAAAGGTCATTCAAATCTGATATACTTTAAAAAGTTCTACTGTTATTACTGTTTTGATTAGAAGTGTACTGTTTACCAAAATAGTTATATGCAGGAAAGGCTGTTGGGTGGACACCCATATGTAAATGCATTACACTGAAATAGCTAATACAGCTTCTAGAATAAGCTGTATTTGAATAAGCATGTTCATCTGCACAAAGGAAATTTTATAAAACCTTGTAGCAGTAAAACTAGTGTAGATAAGGCTTCCCTAGCAATCTATGGCACATCTAGGAATAATAAACAATAAGCCCTTCTCCTGTTCCCTGAACCTAACTTTACAAACTCTTGTACAATATGGAGGAAGGACATACTGTTTTTATCAATGAGCTTCATTCTCCTACCAGGTGAAGTGAATGTGACTCCCTTCCCCAATAACAATGGTATGTTATATTCTTTGCTTGGCACCTGCTCCTTTAAATTAGGACTCACTTTTTGATCTTTAACCTTTAAAATATTCTCTCCATCAGTGATGTAAAGTGGCTTGCAATATATGCTTGAATAGCACAGGTATTTCACATTGAAGGAAAATTCAAGTATGTTAAGTAGGTGGATGGCAAAAGAGGATCCAGGAAGCCTTAATCATTTATTTTCAGTTCATTTAAGCTCTTTTATTGCACCATAATAGACACATTGATACTTAGTCTGCAGGGAAGTAAAAGTAAAAATGGAGTATGGCAAGACAATGTAGAGCCAATGTGCTTCATTTCAATCGTTGTCTATTTRTAATTCTTTAAAGAGAGTTTGAAATAACTTCCCTAAAAAACCAATTAATTCAATAAAGCAAATACATGCATTTACATTTTACACATAATTACATCTATTTACTGATTCTATTAGAGGAATGTGAGCATTATTAACTTTGGAGTAAACAGGAGGCATAAACTATTTGATTCCTTGATGGTCTTCTGCTTTGAGGGAAGAAAATCAAAATATTGAAGGTGTAATAAGAAGGGTGCCAAACTGTGAAAAATGTGTCTCCTCCTTACCAGCYACTACTCCTACTGCTGAGAAGGAGCAGGTTCCAAAGCAGGCAGGTGAGTGAGAGCTGGTGACAGCTGGAGAAAAGTAAGGCTTATTTAGTGTGGGGGTGGCTGGTTTTTCCAAGGCCCAAAATTGCAGTAATAACACCTGGAAAAACTCATGAAATTACATAATGTGCCACAGTTTGCATGTCTTTTGTAAAGTAAGAGATAATTTTCATATTTATTTTTTATTGTTACTTTTTATTTTGGGAGAGGTATAATCATGTTCTGCAATACATTGTATTTTTATAGAGCATTGTTTCATAAAATCATCACCTCCTCGATGCCGAGCTAGTAGGAAAGAATGAAATTTCATTGTAATGTCTCTTAGATCTATCACCAATCAACTCTGGTTTCTTCTCACTTAATTACTCATCTCATCCTAAACTATTTATATCTTAGAAATACTTGGTTTATTTTTCCCACTCAGAAGGAATGCGACTAGAACAAATTGAAAACAAAAGGAAAAACCTGAAGTTGCTTCAAAATGAGTGAGCATGGAGTTATTCTTCTGAAAACCCTTGAGCTTCTTGATAAATTATTAACACTTAACAAAGAAAAATCCTAAATCGTCAGAGATGTAACTGCAGAACTTTTTGTGCTGAACCTTTTTCCTTTTTAAAGGTTTATAGTGAAAACACTCTTTTGTTCACAATGCATTAATTCTTACTGCTTGTAGAAATYATTTTGGAAGGCATCATATTTTAAATACAAGTTTCCAGTAATTTTTCCACATTACTTCTTTGCTTGTGGGTCTGTGCTTGCAGCCAGTAATATACAACAGTGGCTTAATTTCTTTCAAAGTTGATATGTTTTACATTCTGAGTATGTTACTCAGTTTCTCTAACATAGTCTGGAGAACTTCTGCAATACATGAAGCTGGGGCTTCCCAACACTAAACCAAAGTGAATCATTAAGTTGCTTCCCATACGTTTAAAGTCCTAACACCTTTGCTACTCCTGTATTTTAAATGTGTGGGGAACATTCTTTGCTAACATAATGTGATTTCAGCTAAGCTGTGACCATTTTCAGCAGCTGAGGATCTCTTGCTCAGTTGTCACACATTGCTATAATTCACCTTCTCTGCAATAATATTTGCATTACAGCTATTAAAATCCATTAAAAATAAGCTATGTGCAGAATTTTTGGCTTTACCAAAGAGGATAACAAATAGAAGCTGTGGTATTATACTTTACAGTTAACATCCAGGCCATCTGGGCTCCAGGAAAGTGAAAAGGAGTTTTGCCATTACTTTAAGTGACACCAAGATTTCACCAGATTTTGCAACTATATCTGCCTAGATACACTCAAGATGAATTTTTTCCCTCTTCACRATGACATGAAAAAAAGAGAAATTTTCTCAGAAAATGAGAATCATAGCCGCTATTTGTAGAAAGGTTGAGAGCTACCTCTGTAGTATGCCTACATTTCCCCCAGTCCTGAGGACGACCCTCCATGGTGGCTCAGCTGCATCAGATTCCAGCCTTCCCYGATCTGTGGGACCCCACAACACCTTATCAATAAATGATGAGATGGAAACCACATGAAAACTTTCCGAGATTTCTTGTCACTACAAATGTGCAGGAGGGGTGTAGCTCAGGTGCATCCTTTCACTTCATGAGGATTTACTGGTGACAACAGCGCTGTGCTCCATAACAGACCTGCAGAGAACCAACTGTTTCACTGCTACAATCTGGATCACAGTACAGGAGGGTGGGCGGCAAGGCAGCATACAGTACTAATAGTGGGTAGATAGTATCCAGGCCTATATGGTCTTCCTTTCAAATACACACAGAAYGACCATCCAGCTTTTTATCAAAGCAAAATCAGCCACTGCTTTGAGAACAGCCAGCTGGAAGTGAGTGGGACACAAAGATGGCCTTGTAGCAAGAAGAGGGAAGTACTGTGGAAAAACATCTAATTCACACAAGTGCTCAACAACTTTCAGGTTCTTTCAAGCATTTCAGTGCTATTAGGTATCCAAATGTCTGCTTATGCCTAAGGCTGGACTTACCTTTCAGAAGTAGGCCTGACCACAGTGATCTGTAAGTTCAGGAATTCGGGACTATGTTACCATAATACTTAGCTAGGAGTAAAAACACATATGTAATGTAGCCTCTAACTGGTTCACTGCATGACAGGCTTTCTACTTAGCAACAAAAGCCAGCACTAGCATCTCACTTCACTGCTTTGCAATCTGTGGTGTCTTCTCATTTCATGCAGGATGTAGGGAATCACTAATGCTAATCAAGGCCCGACACTCTAGCAGGCTCTTCCAGTACAAATTGGAAAGTCCGGTAAGTAGCAAAATCACTTTCGGGAAACTGCATAATCATCTGTGTACAGGAAGGATGAACTTAAACTGGAATGTTTGCAGAAAAGAGTTGGAAGGATCATTAGGGAATGAAAGGCCTTTTAAGAGGTTTAAATAGAGCAGCTTGTTTAGTCTAGCAAAATGAAGATCGAGGGAGAAAATGAATGCTGTCGACAAATACACTGGTGAAGAGGGGTAAACACTACGAGGAAAAGCTATTTAGGGTAAAAGACAGCACTGGCACAAGGGTACAAACTGACCCTTAATGATTTTAGACTGGAAAAACAAGGAGAAGGTTGCTGCAAGAGTGAAATGCTGGAGTTAGGACAGCAGCAGTGGAAACAAAGGGTTTAAGATGGAGTTTGACCTAGCTATGAAAGGGTCTATATAATGGGACTAGCTATGATGTGGAAGATTGGTCTTGATAACTGTGATACTTAATGCAGTTTTATCTTTTTAAGACCTAGTCTACAAACAAACATGTACTGAAATAACTCCAGCCATTGCCTCTCCAGCTGTGAGCAGGACCTTCACACAGCAGCTGCATTCCACAAGAACAATGAAATGAGTCCAGACTCCCTCACGAGCAAGAGAGACAGGGACTTGGCTTTACTACATTTGGAATATGTTACTTGTAGAACTAAGGCTAAGCTTCAGATCCCACTGCATTCATAACTAAATATAAAACTAATTTGCTTGATTTCCTACAGTAAGCTTTATAGGCACATAGACATGTTCTGATTTGAATGATCTTTTCGTTATTTCTATAACTGGGGAGAGAAAGCGAGTGGGGAAAAAGTGTGGTTGTGATTTTCATAACTGTTATAAAATGTTCATTTTTAAAACTTTTTTGAGAAAGATAGGCAGGTGTTTAATGAAGGATACTTCACCATTTCCTTAGAGCAATTTCTTCTAGGATATGTGTTCTTAGACATCTTAGGAATTTAGAAAAATAATTTCAGAGCTACTTTAAGTTTTGCAGTGCTGTATTAATAAATAACTTGGCAAAAAGACTTTGCCTTTTTGTATGAGCAGGCTTATGACTTTTCCTAGAATTCTCTTTCTGTTGTACTACATCTGGAGACTATACGTAACTTCTTAGACTTTTGTCATGGCCTTGTATTCTCATGCTATCGATGAAAGTCCTTCTCGTCCTGTAGGCAGAATAGACAAAAAGGGTCTTTAAAGACAATCTGTTTCCTGTCCTATTGCTGAAGAGAGACCCAGAGGTGCCCACTGGGCTGCTGCATTTCCATGCAACACAGTGAGGCCTTGCTTGGGTGTGGGGCTTGTCTTAAAATGACTGACTCCTCTTCACAAGTCTTAAACAGACAGAAGCAAAGCATTAGAGCCACATTTCTTTACGATCAGGTTTAGATTTACTGGTTTTAAATTCCTTGTTATATTTTGTCTGATCAGAAGAAACTGTTCTTCTAGTACAGTAAGTGCTTGCAGGCAGACTATAAAAGTATCTGTTATTCTCTTTCAGCATATTCAGCTAATGCGTAATCTTGCTCAAAGATCTAAACTATTTATTTATAAAACACAATAAAAAAATGATCTCTGGTGTAAAGCAGTTACTGTAGAGAGGGTTTGGGCCAGTTGGATCTAGCAGTGCAAATAAGAGAAGGGGAAAACAATCCTATAAATGGATGAGATGAAGATTTATGAGATCATCTTGAAATTCCCCCAAGATAAACATCAGGAATAAGTTACCATAGAAAACAAGTGGTGATTATCTATGAGTTCAAGAGATACCTGATTCTTTCTGAGGAACACTGAATCATATTATTGCAGTGTAGGATCCTGTCATGGTTACATTTCAGATCCCTGGTCTGAACTGGGTTGAATGGGACACTTCCAAGGCCACCTATGTATTACTGGAAATATAACTGGGGATTCTGTGGAGGATTTCCCAACTCAGTATTCAGTTCTGCATACATTTCTTGTGCTCTAGACTGGTCAAGGGGTGGTAGCCAGAAGAAAGACATGCTTAGTACTTTGCTGTGACTTTGTTGCAAGGAACTGGGAGGAAGAGGAAGGGGGCAAACCCAGAATGACTGGAGCATTATAAACTCATATAACTTCCTACAGACAGCTCTATTTTCTGATTGCTTTCTGACAACCACTCAGAAATAAGAGACAATGTATTTTGAAGTGATAACTCTTCCTTCATCCCACAGGAGCTAAACTCTGCTTCACTGATCTGAAGGATATTCAGCAAGAAACTTCATAGAGCACCATGGACTCTGCTTGTCCTCAGGTCAGATCTACAGCTTTCAGTTTGTTAAACAGTTTTACAGTAGAGAAATCCTAATTTCCTCAAGCCTCATTGGTACTGTAAGAATCCCTCACAGGTGTAAATTGTTACAGCTTTATGGATGGATTTGAGATATCTCTTTGCTTCTTTTCTTCCTTTCTTTATCAAGTCCAGACATCACTGAGTTTTATAGAAAGTATGTGAAATCCTATTTAAAGCAACATCGTACATTGTGAAAAGAAGGAAAACCACCAAAACTGTGTCATATTTCGCTTTTCAAGGTATTCTTTTGCAGCTGAAGTGATGAACTCTTGGTTTATTCAGTTAGAATATCTACGGATATTTCCCAGTAGCACAGCTTTCTAACTGTGAAAAAAGCTTCATACCTTTTTGAACTCTCCTCATCATACACACATTTCTAACTGGAAAAGCACTCTAACTGGACAGGAAAATACATTCAAAAGACATGTAGATTTAATCAGGAAATGTGATTGAATGGATTGTTGCATGAGTTTTAGAAGGAAAATGTCGAAGTTCAGTATTTCAGATTGTGTGTCCTCCCTACTTTGACTCCATCATGTGCAGACTTTTTGCATACATAAATGAAAAGACCTGGCTGATCTGAAAAGCTGGCAAGTATCAACTATAATTTTAATATAAATTTGATGCCGGTAGAAAGTATAATGAATATAAACAAGCACATATAGAATGCAAATAACCTCCCTTGAATGAAGACTAGTAGAAGTTTGCCCTGTCAATATATTTTCCCCTAAAAGGAAACAGTTCAGAGAATCCAAAAAATAGCCATGCTCAAGCCCAGTTGTACATATCTCTGCCTGACAGTGACGAACTTTTTATGAGATAGTTTAAATTATATCTTTAAGACATTTCCTAAAAAGGAAGAGAGAGAATTGTCCACAGCAGATTAAAAGAAGTGTTAAGAAACAATGAACAAACAATCCAAAATTGGACTCCATAGTATTTAAATTTATTTACACTTAGCACACATCTGAATGAATATCAAAACACTAAGTCAAATTCAGCATCAGTTTATACTTTGCCTGACTTCCTAGACCTCTCTGTGGGATACAATGCAGTACACAGTCAGCCTGGCTTTCTAAAGAAACGCGGTTTGGAAATGTCACTGTGGGTTCATATGTGTGTGAGATCCTGAAGTACTTTTGAAAACCTTGGTCTGTTTCAGTCAGAACTGATGGACAGGTAAATGGCTCATTTCTGTTTGTTACAAACTTGATGAAAATATGCAGCTAAGCAGCAGAGAAAGACCCTTTTAGTATGCCTATACTCCCCCAATGCAGAAAAGGCTGTATCATGAAAGGAGCCTTTCTTAGACACAAGAGAATCCACGCAACAGGATTTCCCCCTGCTCCCAAAGATGTGAAAGCTCTTAAAAATCATGATGCATTWGCAATGCTGGTTTATTTGTACAAGTGTGCGTACTTATGTCTTAATATGCATATAATGTTATAGATTGAGTTTTATTCTATGCCAGAAAAAGCTGCATTACCCAGTGGGTCAGCCACTAACTTACGTTCTTTTCTCAGATTTGCCCACTGGCATGATGTATCTTCCAACATGCCAAGGACTAAATGGTTATGATTTAATGTAGTAAGGAAGCTTTCAGAATGCACCTTGCAAATGAAAATTAACAGTGAGAGAGGCAGGCAGTAGGACTTTTTTTAATCCATATTCAGTTTTCAGAACTGCAAGAGGAGTCCTACAAATGGAAAAGTGTGTAATTTATATTTTGCTTGCTGTCATGTTATATGATACACAGAAAGCAAGGCACAGTGGGCACATTTCCATTAGAGTGACACTTTGCAAGGTGCATGGTGAAGAGGCAAAGCCACAATTCCAGCAGGGGAAAGCTCTAGGACTATGCATAAACTACTGTGCTCTTGGGCTCCTGGTTGTGGGGATATGCCCTGGCAACMACTTGTCTGAGATCAGAGCAAGACCCAACTGGACATTCATTTTCCATTCCTATGCTCAGTTTTCAGTAGAAGGAACTGAACATGTGGGGCAGAGGGGAGCTAGGCGTACTTTATGTCTTGGCGCTGTTCTGCTGAAGGATCTTAGCCTCGKTGTGCACTGTCTCCATTGCTCAAAGCCAACACAGTCTGAATGAATGAATTTCTAAGTTAAGTGGAAAAGCCTAGAGGGTTTTTAAGTTGGTGTGAAGGCACTGAGACTTAGTGAGCAATGGCACGGCCTCCTGCAGATTGTGGGACAGCTACGTGTTGGGCTTGCAGAGCCATTTTTTTGTTGCATGAAGTGCAAAGTAATCCTCTTGTTATATGACTCTCTCCCACCCTGATGAAATGATCTGGTGAAAGGATGCCACCCCACCCGCGGACTACTTACAGTTTTCTTCTTTCATTCAGTAACAGTAGGAAAGGAAAATATCCTTTGATTACTCCCACATCAGGGAGAAATCCACAATATTAACAGGATAAATATTTTTCATGATGCAGCAGTAATTGAAGATGTCCGTTTCTCTTCCTTGCTTGCTTTAGGAATAGTGTCAGACACTCCGTGGCTACAGGATGGTTTAAGGTTACAAATACCGCTAGGGTAGAGTGTCTCATGCCTCATTTAGAATGACTTAACCAGAGAGTTATTTCATGGTGGTCTGGTTGCACCTGTTCACACTTAACTGATTCTGCACAAATTTGACCTCTGCCTGACATCTCTGCTAACGTGTCATGGCACAGTGAATATCCCTCTGTTGCTGGACATGTGCTGTATTGTTTCATGAACTGTGGTGACAGCCAGGTTATTCTAACTGCTCTCCAGACATAGGATGAGGCAGTCCTTGCTTCCCAGCACAGTTCCRAAAAGACAAACAATAATAGTCAAAAAATAAATTAGATGCGTTGCTGGTAATCCCTGAATATTAGATTTCCTGAAGCCATCACTATCCCATCTTGCCCTCTTTTCCAAGCCATGTTACCATATTGCCTTATGATTGATTATAGTTCAAACTGAGAGCAAAACCTAGATTTTTTTTCTTCAAATGAGATAATTTTCATGGGAGTTTATAGAAAATATGTTTTTAAGGCATCTATCATTGAAACCGTATAAACTGTATACAGTCTGTTAAGCATATATATTTACAATACCATGTTGTGTATAGTCTGCACTGCAATTTCATATAAGAGTATTCCTTAGATACTCCAGCTAATGGTCTTAGGCTGAGCACTACCCTCCAAACAATTTACCTGCAAATTTTTTTATCTAATTTGACAGAACAGGCAAAAGTTGGTGGAAGCACAATGTTCTCTTTCTTAATCTAGAGATGTCAGTCTCAGCTGTGAAGAGATTAAATGATTTGCCCAAGTTCATGCCCACACTTCAAGTCTGCACTAGAGCCAAGAGAGCCTAGAAGTTCAGGTTAATGCTGTAGTCAGAGGAATCTTTCCCCTTCCCTTTGTTCTTCCTATTAGCTTGGTTGTCTGCCCTGGCAATGCTAGGGAAAACTCCCTTCACTGTACCAGTCCAAGCAGAGCTATCACTGTTGTTAGTTTCAGTATGAGAAATGGCATTCCTCAGTGTGCACATTCTTAGTGTGCTTCCCCAACACTGTCACAGGATACAGGGCTCACTATAGAATCCTGCTTAACATTTAGCATATTTGTGGCTTACATTCAAAAGTAATTTCATAAGCCAAATGCAGTGAAACCTGTTGCAACCCTGTGGATGCAGAAGGTCAACATTTACAGTCAGCTTGTTAAGTTACTGTCTCCATCTGCATTTTTCTAGTGAGAGCAGTTTGGATAAAATAACAAGTGACATGAAGTTTTTCTGAATTTAGAAAATACTTGATGATTAAACATAAATACATGAACCATGAACTGCAGATATGTGTATCTGCCAGGAGAGGAAAGAGAAATATTATGAGTTGTCGTGGTTTAAGCCCAGCCGGCAGCTAAGCCCCACCCAGCCGCTCACTCACTCTCCCCGGGGTGGGACGGGGGAGAGAATCGGAAGGGTAAAAGCAAGAAAACTCCTGGGTTGAGATAAAGACAGTTCAATAGGTAAAGTAAAAGCCGCACACGCATGCAAAGCAAACCAAGGAATTCCTTCACTACTTCCCATGGGAAGGCAGGTGTTCAGCCATCTCCAGGAAAGCAGGGCTCCATCACACGTAACRGTTACTTGGGAAGACAAAACGCCATCACTCCGAACGTCTCCCACTTCCTTCTTCTTCCCCCAGCCTTATATGCTGAGCATGACATCACATGGTATGGAATACCCCATTGGCCAGCTGGGTTAGCTGTCCTGGCTATGCTCCCTCCCAGCCTCTTGTGCGCCTGGCAGAACATGGGAGGCTGAAAAGTCCTTGAGAAGTAGACTACCTAGTAACAACTAAAAACATCAGTGTGYTATCAACATTCTTCTTATACTAAATCCAAAACATAGTACTAGAAAGAAATTTAACTCTATCCCAGCCGAAACCAGGACAGGGTAAGTCTATTCTCACAATTTTTCCAATCCACCAGATAAAATTTACTAGAAATCAAGGTRGAGGAAAAGAGAATATATCCACAGAAATTTTTCTGTACTGCAGCAGAGTGCTTTGTCAAAAAGGAATAGGTGGAAGCCCTGAAAGACAGAGCTAACATCCTACAGTATCATTCAGAAACAGAAAGTAATAGCTGGAATTCTGTTTCCTATAAAGAGAATAAATACTAGAAATCAAATAAGCCATCCAGTTATTACATTATAAAATAGATGGCAATGATAGCTCTTTGGGACTCCAAGCATTTCAAATCTTTTATTTTGATTCTGATACTGCCTTTAGACAGGTGTCTAAGGAGCCTGGCGTAAATGTTTTCAGTTAAGGTGTTTTTTTCTTCTGGTTGTCTAAACATAGTGACAGTGAGCATGTGTTTCTTAAATACTATTCTTGGTGCACATTTTTCTTTTTAAGTATGCACCATACCTGTAGGCAGCTAATGAGTAACATAGAGCTTATCCTATGCTATAACATATAATGCATTTTTAGTCCACATGGATCACAACCAGTTGGGGATTTGAAGATTGGCGGCAGCCTTGGTTGTAGTGCAGTGACCAGGAGATGGTGGAACTCTGGATCTTGAGAGGAAGGAGCCAAGCAAAAGCAAGATCACAACCCTAGACTTCAGGAGAGCAGACTCTAACCTGTCAGGGATCTGCTTGGAAGAATCCCATGCGATACAGTTTTGGAGAGAAGAGGGATCCAGGAGAGATGGTTTATTTTCAAGGATCACCTCCTCCAAGCTCGAGAAAGATCCAYCCCAATGAGAAGGAAATCAAGCAAGGGTGGCAGGAGACCTGCACGGATGAACAAGGAGCTCTTGACTAAACTCAGACAGGAAGCATACAAGAGGTGGAAACTGGGTCCAGTGACCCAAGAGGAATATAGAAACACTGTCAAAGCATGCAGGAACAAGGTTAGGAAAGCCAAATCCCATTGAGCTGAATGTGAGGTGATGGTGAGAGATGTGAAGGGCAATAAGACAAGTTTGTGCAAGTACATCGGCAGCAATAGGGAGCACAGTAGGGAAAATGTGTGATCACTGCTGAAAGGGGCAGGGGACCTGGCAACAAAGGTTATTGAAAGGGCTAAAGTATTTGATGCCTCCTTCACCATGGTCTTTACTGGTAAGACTGGCCTTCAGGCATCCCAGGTTCCCAAGACCAGTGGGAGAGTCTAGAGCAAGGAAGACTAACCCTGGATGGTGGAGGATCGTGTTAGGCAATATTTAAACAAAATGGACATCAGTCCATTGGGCCTGATGGCATGYAACCACAAATGCCAGTGCTATTGCAAGGGCATTCTTGATAATCTTTGAAAGGTCATGGTGATCAGGAGAGGTTCCTATGGACTGGAAGAAAGCAAATGTCACTTCCATCTTCAAGAAGGGAAAGGAGGATCTTGTCAGCCCCACTACAATCTCTGGGAAGGTGAGGGAGCAAATAATCCTTTAAACCATTTTAAAACAAATGAAGGATGAGGTGATTGGGAGTGGTCAGTTTATATGTACAAAGGGGAAATTATGCCTCATCAACCCAACAGCCTTCTATGCCCAGTACTCCTCCCTGGGCACTCACCCTTGGGTAACAGGATGTTGGCTAGATGGAGTCTTATGTGATCCAGTACAGCTGTTCTTATGTTCCTGTGACACTGATCTGTCATTTCAGACCTAGAAAAGTACCTCTTCCCCCAAGATGAGGGKGGAAGCCAAGCTAAATATTCCCTGGTGAAGCTGTGTTTATAGACACTATGAAAGGTCAGTGGATATATCTGCCACCCTGGGAAATATTTCTCAAAAAGCTACTCTACTACCTAAGACTGTAGTTGAGATTTATAATCCCCCAAGTCATTTGCTGAAATTTGACACGTGACTATTTATCATTTGTTGGGCAAGGTGGAGGGATTGAGCCTGGCCTAACCTAACTAACCATGCACTTCCATGACTGTGTCTCATTTGCTTTTAAAATTCTGCCACAGGATGCAGGCAACATAAGCCTGGCAGGAGGAAGATGGGGGGACAATGTCCTGGCAGTGTAAAGTTGTTGGATGTGGGGAGCTTCTGTGTACCAGGTGGAAACCTGGTGTCAGTCAGACCGTGACAAGCACAACTAGCCAGTGTATGGCAAAAGGCACAGTCCACAGCGCCAGAGCTTTTGGCAAAGCATCTGGGTGCCCAGAGGAAGAAAAAACAAAACCCTCACAGTTGACAAAGCAGTTCATAACACAGGACTCCTAATGTGCAGCAGTGCTGTTCATGTGAGATTCTCGGTCCTGTGCCTTCTAACTAGACCTGTTCCTGGACTTTTCTCTTGCTTCCCCTCCACACTTGCTCCCCAGTGACCTATTGTCTCCCTGGCCACCCATTGCTTTGACCTTGCTCCCCTGCCTTAAAAGACTGGAACTGTCTTGAACAAAGGCTCCTCCCTGATGCTCACTCATGTATCCCTTGTATTCAAAGCCTGAATCTGCCTCCTGATCAAGAACACAGTTGACGGTAGAGCTAATACACTCGGACACTGAGGGCAGCTGTTATTCCCCRTGACTTTCCTCACTTTCCGTGAGGGTGAATCTTGAAGGGCTAGCCATGGTCCTTCTTTGCTCTAGGTCCTCAGGATATGTGTTTGGCACAATAGATGGCATTATTCTTCACATTCTCAGTGATGGGCTGATTCCTGGGTGTCTCTTCCCAGGGCTCTCAGCTGGTCTGCCTGACTCTGGTTGAGATTGCAACAGATAGCTCCTGGGGACCGTAATGGCTGAGCATGTGGTTTCYGCTACAGCTAGTTCTGGCTCTGTGTTGGGTCTAGGCCTGACTTGCTTTAAATAGGTGCAACTGAGCTGACTTAATATATATGGAGGAGTCTGGCAAGAAGCAAGGAAAGGCCCAGGTCCACTAATCTTTCAAAAGTGCATGAGACAGTATCTTATAATGTAATGTGATCACCTCTGGGGACTATCTGAGGACTGTGACCTCAAAGCACTTACACCTGAAAGGAGGCAAGAACGGACTGGCAAAAAATCCAGTTGTCTAACTGCTGACATGTGGTATCTAACTTGGTGTGAATTTTACCAAAATATAGCTACCTCTGCAATATGTGGGAGCAACTTTCTTCTTGAGAAGTAGTTTTATCAATCAGCACTTTGTAAAAGGTGCTAGCCTCYTTGTCAGGCTGTTTTCCGTCCTTGAGTTGTGATCCAGCTTGGAGGTTTGTTTTGCTTTTCAGTTTCCTCTAAGGCATTGGATTTGGTCCTTGTTAGAAGAAGACGGAGGTCAATGTGGGGTTTTGTGCTTCCCAGCATTTGACCCGCTCTTTACCTCCCACTGACATCCTCAGCACAATGCTGATTGCCCCAGTTAGGTTGGCAGGGAAACTGGGACAGGGGTTCAAGGGTTCTTGAATTGGATGATTATCGGACTTTCTGGTATGTTTTTGTATAGTATTGTGCACAGTGCAGCTTGTACGATTGTACAGATGAAGAATTTAGTAAATACTCATGCAGGAACTAAGCACATGCTTCATGGCTTCTGCTTCTTTCTCTGGCACATTTAGATTACATCTTTAGGTCTTCACTGTACTTCTTCGGTTAGTAGAAGAGATTGGGAAGTGTATTCTGGCATATTGGAAGAGTTGTGAAGCAACTGTGGACCTTTCTGGGCAGTTGTACAGTTAGCATACTGTAGCATACTTTTCCCCCTGGCCACAGAAAATTAATGTGGTATCCAAGGCAACTCCTTCCAGTCCTCTGTTCCAAGGCCAACTTGCAGCAGTATCTTGGTTTTGAGGAAATTGCTGTGTAAACTCCCCCTTGGAAAGTCTAATTTCCATTAAGAATTTTATCAAGGCTTCAGGAAGGCAGAATTTCTCACAAACCAGAAATTTAAGGTTTTGATCTGACAMGCTGTATTGTGACAGCTGAGATGCCAGATCAGATTACACAAAGCAGTGTTTTACAGAAGACCATGTCAGAACAGAAGCTGAGCACATTTCAACTTTGCATCTTCTAGGTGTTTACCTGTAAGACTGAGCAGATCTGAACAATTCAGCTTCTGAGGGAAGTAACAAGAAGGCTTTAAAGAAAGATGAAATCTACTTTGCCAGTGTAAAAGTCCTGTTCTGGACTTGAGCAAAGGTTCTCCTCCACAACACARTAGTTCTTGTTGCCTGGAGCAATGGTTATTATTTTAGTTCAGACCACCCACCCTCCTCACAAGACCTAAGGATTTATAAATTTAGAAGAGCAATAGCATAGGAAGGATAATATAGACCAAAACCTCCTGCAGTAGTGAGACATTTTTCAGCAGACTAAGCCAGGAGGAAATCAAGTATAAAACATGACAAAGCAAAAACAACACGATTGCAATAGCTGCTGTAAGAATCTGTTTCTGCTTTCTAGAGAACACTTATTTGAGAAGTCCTGCAAGATAATGACTTTTCATTCAGTAAATACTTTTAATGTTCTAATCATGGTATTTGAAGCTGGTCTACACAGAAACTGTCTAATTCCCCATTTCACCCAAACTTCCCCTATGTAACRGGGGAAGATTTTTCCAATGAAAGTTTTGGCCTAAATTCTCATTAGGTTCTAAATCCCCAGTCCCATAAGAAACATGTGGCCAAGCAGAGCCTTGAACCTGCTTTCTAAAATACAAAAAGYACTATAGTCACAGAACCACCATTCTTCTTGGATCATGAATGCACTGGAAATTTGATCCAGGCTTATACACACAGAATATAAAGTCGAAGGCAATTAAGCATTATCTTAAAAATAAACACAGTTCTTGGCCATTCTGCATCTCAGTTCCTCATTTACAGGAATAATATGGGAGACYGTAGCTACATGTCTCATTAATGCACAATAATATAGGTGCTTAACTGGAAACAGGGGTAACAACTGTGTTCCTAAAACACACTGAAGGAATAGAATTAGTTGGCACTGACTCCCTAGAAATTTTAAGGATAAATATAATATATATTAAATAATCCTTGACTTACATGTTCTGATAGGAAGATACGGATAAATGTGGTTATCTCATGAAGAACAGTCTACAAACTGTGTCATGATTTTACCTAAAGACCTCAGTGAAAGCTGCTGGAACTTTACCATTAACTTCACTAGGACTAAAGTATTACTCTCTTGTCTCCAATTACTTAAAATCAGTGTATATCCCAGAGGGTCCTACCTGCTTGGAGTTTGCCCTTAAAACCTCAGGAAGTAAACCAAATTGGAGAAGTCAACTGAATTAAGAATTGATCTGCCCGTTGGTCCCATATTTCTGCAACTCTACTGCTGTCTGTTTCATTACAGCAGAAAACAAAACTTCATCTTTTGGTKAGGCTATGTACTGAATCACAAAGACATAGCAATTTAAAGTTTTGTTTATTGTATTGCACAAGATATCTATGCAATCCATGTAGGTACTGTATTAAAGGATCCACATTTCCCAAAACATTGGTTGTTGAAGCACACATCACAAGCATTGTGAATAACCAGTGCCTTCTTCAAAAATTAAAATAGTCGGTTGCAAGTTSAAGCATGTGTGGCAATAAATGAAGAAAAAAAGCGAGGAGTATCAATACATATTTCTTTTCAAACACACAAACATACAATTTTCAGAACAGCACCAATAATGCCAAGCTACTACTTTGATGAGATACTGTATGTGTAGGCTCTKCAGTAAAAAACAAATATGCACACGAAAAATATATTTCAACTTTTAAAATAATTTAACCATAATATCTTGCATGTGTCACTTGTTTACAACATATCATTTCATATACAATGTCAGGCCCACGCCTCAACTTGTGTAAATCTGTGCATACTCATTTAAAGCAGCTGAGACTCTGGACCAGGTGTTCAAACTGAAAAAGCCTTCAAATTGTTCACATCTGAATACACAGTGGTAGTATAAGACTGAGAAAGTAGTTACAGTGAAGGTATAACAGAAATGGTACTATGGAAAATGAAGAAAAACACTATCAATCCCTCAAACACAAGGTTCTAGAAAGAGGCCTACATGTAAAGTGATGTTGTAATAATTTATAAAAGTGAATAATTAATATCAGTCTCCTTTCTGACACTTAGAGATTTTCTCATAGCCCATAGAAGTGAACTAACCAAATGTCACAATCAGTATCATCCTCAAACTCTGTTTCTAAGTTTCTGATCATTAATACTGGTACTTAAAAACATTTTACATTTGCTGAAAACTGTTATTAAAATTTACCTTCCTGTGACAATTTAGTGTAATAAAAATCATGAAAAACAATAGGTAAAAAAATAGTATTTTAAGAATATTTTTAGAAAACCCGTCAAACAACTGCAAATACAGCTGATTTTTAAGTGTCTCTACTTTTGAAATATGTTTTTTTGTTTGTTTTTATTTAAGTGAATCACTTATAAAGAAGCAAGGGAGTACCAGTTCTAAGATTTATTCTTGTCCATTACATTGAGGACCTCATCCAAAAGTGAAGGTCCCAAGTCAAGTTGTAATGAAAGAAGAGAGCCTGCAAGGTCTGAAAGGGATTCTTCTGACTTAGTCTTTGTCTTGGTTAGTTCACATGAAAGTCGACTATCATCAAATAAATCAACTGTTTGCCAATCAGTGCATCGTTCAGAAAAGCTGGATGAGTGACTGTCTCCACCATTAGTAAAATGCGAAGAACCACCATTTTGCTCCCATATGTCATCTTTGTATGTTTCTCCATCCTCCATCTGTTTACTTTTCTCCTGCAATTTTTCTTCTATTACTGGCTCACAGCTAAGCCTAGGATTTCTTGATGACCTGATGGATTCTTGCTTTGAATTAAATGTCACTGGTGACAATAAGGGCAATGTAAGGGCTTGAGAACCCCCAATGGCAGGAAGGGAAATAGCATTTTTGAGCACTGGTGATGGAGTTTCTGTAAACATGGATTCAGAAGTGCTGTTTGCCCTTAAGAATTCATTGTGGCCACCAGACTGGCTAACTCCGGTTTCTCCTTCATTTCCAGGCAATAGCTCATAGTTGCCCTGCAAAAAGGAGATGTCTCCAAAAACATCATGTTGTCCCTCTTTTCCAATGTGTATGGTGTGACGGAAATCTCCAAGTGGTGGACTGATCATATCTGGAGATAAGATATCCCTTAGTTTGAATTTCTTCCCTTTCTTATTGTTAGCAGCTTTCAAGTAGATGGGTGTCTTGGCTGGCATCTTGCTTGTAGTTTCTGAGAGAGGAAGTTCTTTAAAAAAAAAAAAAAAAAGGGAAGGGAAGGGGAGGGGAGGGGAGGGAGAAGCCTCTTACAAAGTCAATTATTCTCAGGAGACCTTCAGCGTTATCAACGTTACATCATCATCTTGAACAACTCTTGCACATGAAGTCCCTTTCTTCTGATGCAGAGGACTGTGGGGTATGCGAAGGTGAATGTCTCCCACTGCAGATCTTTCCAAGGTGGAGCGCAAGTTTCAGGTCAGTTAGCAACCAAATGCCCTGCTACTTCCCGAACTTGAAAAAAAACCTGCATGGGATACAAAATCAGGTTATCATTAATTTATTTTTCATGGTTCATTCAGTCTTGTTTTTACAAAAAAAATTAGTAATGGTACTGACAGTTCCAGCCTGCAGATTAGCTTTATGATGTTGCTTTCCTTCACTAGGCAGGATAAAAGAGTTTAGATTAACAAGGGCTAGCTAACCTTTCTCTGCCTTCATAGCTTTTTTTGAAGTCAGAGTCTCTTAGACACAGTTGCTGAGCACAATTCATTTGATGAATATCACTATCTCAATCTTTCTTCTCCTTATTCTGGCATTCAAAATRCTGGCCTTGGAGAGCACATGCAGAAACACATTTATAACATTCAACAACATTAAGCTTTTGGTAGATCCAGGAAGATTTGACAGAGTCATTCAGGAAACCTTTYTGGAAATGGAGTAGACCACCCTGGATTAGAGAACTTCAGGTATCCCCATTTAGTGCTGGAACTTTCACAAACTGTCACCAATAACATTTCTGATAAATGTGCTCATTTACAAGGATAGTTTTAGATACTTGAAAAAAGTGCTAGTCCAGGTCTTTACAATTAGTTAGGAACATCCAAATGCAGGTGTTTTAAAAGAGACAGGTTCTTGTGACTACAATCTTTAGACTACAGGAATTCTTCATAGCAATTAGTTATAGACTGTAGCTCATAAATTATGTAGGCCATGAGGCCACGGTGACTCAGAGTTGCTCTGTGCAACCAAATGAAACAGTGCTTCCAAACCAAGTCTTCCTATTATAATGTGGTCTTTGAAAAGCCTGATAAAGCAGTACACAAGGGCTAACAGGCTATTGGGTCAACAAATTATGGAAAAAACACTCTTCATTAATGCTTCAGTGGTATATTTCTTCCTCACAGAACCAGTTCCTGACTCTTGAGCAATCTCAGAATAAGAATGCATTTTTCTACTGGACATCTTTGTACTTTCCCCTATTCAGTCCATGGACCACCAGAGCATAACAGATCACTCCTCCTCACCAGACTACTCAGTCCCAGATCTCTCACACTCTGTCCATCACCATCCCCACTGCATAAAGGAGCTTGCAGTTTTTGCACAGAAAGACTATTCTACGCAGTAAGTGAAGGGAAGCTGTCTGTAACAAGGGCTACTTTTGCTGCCTTTTATCCATGCCCCAGCAGATATTTTCCTTGATCAAATTAAGCCCAGTAAGAATCAACAGTTTTAAAACTTCATACTGTATGGCTATACAGCCAGATTGTCAAGAAGTATTTAAGCATTTTCACAAATCCTTTAATCTGAGTAATTAGTTCCTACAGTGGGGTACTTAACTGTGCATCACAAGGAGAGCTGGGAATCTAGCCAGGTTAGTATTTTGTTTTGTTGATTCCCACCAGGTATCTACTGCACTTCAGATATCATTGTAAAGCCCTCCCCAAAAAAGCGGAACAGATATAAACAGATGAAAGCTGTCATACAAAATAAACTCAATGTTCTATAAGTTATGAGGACATTTTATACTTTTAAGCTCAATTTTGACGCAATCAAATATATTTTCAGTTAAAAGCACTTCAAAGCTTCCTTCTACACAACAAAATGGTAATTCATTAGAATCTACAGAATACTAAGAGATTCACATTATATACCAAAACTCCACCAACAGAACTCCATGTCAGTACTCTAAGATACAAAAGTAAATCCTAAATAAGATCTCTACTTGTGCCACACTCCATGGCAACAGAGCTGATTAGTCAACTCAGTTACCTTTCAGTTTTAAACTGAAAAATTTACTGCATTTCCCCCCCAATTATCATTCTACCCAAGCAACCCATTTAGCTAAATGTCCTCAACTCTAAAGAGAATACTATTCTTAGCAAACCAAGCCGAATGGTGAGGTTGTTTTATGTTTATCTAGTGAACTCAGCTCTATCTCCCTTCTCAGGAATAACAGGCAGAATTCCCCCTGATTCRAATTCCTCTTTCTTTCAGATCTTTTAATCTGGAATGAATGGCAATGTAGTGTCAACGGGGTCCAAAGTCATGCCTGTTGGTCACTAGTTTAAAAATGAAAGAAAACCTAGCTAAKTCAAAGCTTTCATGGCTTCCACCAGTTTGGATGTGTATCAAAGACCATTATCACCAAACTCCACAAGAAGATTTCAAAGAAACCAGAAGGACACAATGAAACATCTGAACATCAAGAAATATTAAAATCAAGTGTAAAATAACTTTTAATAYAAATAATCAATTTTGACACACAAGMAGAGCRCTGTATTTTATTTAGCTCACAGCTCAGGGGCAAAAAATGCAAAAACCCAGAACAGAGCAAACTTTTGGGCATCCACATCTCCTTTAGTTCTTGCACTATGAGAGAGCCCCAGTAAGGGGCAGTGTAAAACCACACTACCTCAGAGGATGCTGCAAGAGACTCGGCTGCCAGAATTATAATCCCTCTCTATACAGCAGTCCCTRTATTTGTGAAGGCCTTGCCTTGCATTTGGCCAGTGCAAGAGGCTTTACATTTGAAGAGAAGAACTTTCACAATTATGTGCTTACTGCAAACATTGTTTGCTCTGCTGAAAACAAAGGCTACCATTGCTGCAGATTGCACTAGCCACTCTATTGAAAAATCTGCAAATTACACCTTGTAAATAAAAGATAAGGGTTCCCTCCTCAATGGACAGGCTTTCCACATACAGCAAACATGGGCTTCAGAGCAACTGTACTTTGTTTCTGCATACCTATCCTCTTTGTCAACTACTGCCCAAAGGAGTACAGATTTTGAGCTACTTTGAACAGATGAAATATATCATAAATTTGGAAATACTCAGCCTAAAATACTGTTGTTACTCATCTTTCATTTACAATTAAATAAGGAAGAACCTATATCAATATATAATGTGGTTTAAAAAAAATAGTAGTTCTTTTAATAAGAAAAAAAATAAAAATCCAACTTTGGCACATGAAGAAAGGCTTAATGAGACTAAGCCTCCAGCTCAACTCCTGYAAAACTAAAAAATTAGTCCACAAAATTTTCACAAGAACCTTACACACTCCCTGCATTCAGCAAGGTTTAATGAAATCACCAGTACACACAGGCTAAGAGAAGTGACAGAACACACCCCAACCTCAATACCAGGCCACACAGTAAAGTTCACCCTGTCTTAAAATGAGACATTTTTCTCATCTTGCTGCTAAAAGAGTCTCTGTTTTGACTAATTTCAACTCAGTAATTAAGTGAATGTATAGCCAAACTGGAAAGCTGAATGAGACATGATMAGAAAACCAAATGCATAACCAGAAGTCCACAGTCCCAGACTGTCAGYCTACAGTGGAAGACCTTAATTTAAGAGAAGAATAACATGAAAGGATTTTTCTTCCCATTGAAGAGATATCCCTCTCCTAACAAGATCCAAGCATGAGCCAAGCCAGAGAATCTTCAGCCCAGTGAAAATTAAAGTTCTAGTTTGGCTGTAACACTTGCTCATTTTCATTCCTATCACTTCACACTCTCATATAAGTGTTTTGCTTGGTAACAAAGACTAATATTTTCAAAGGCACTTCTCAATCTGCCTTGCAAACCTTCTGTCCTCTCAGCAATCATCACYTTCCACACAGCTCAGTTTTCCATGAATGCCTCAGTTTATTCCACAGTCCGTTTTAAAACGACAGACTATCAGCAAATATCTCAACAGCTAAGCTTACAAAGCCAGAGACAAATAAGGGTCAAGGTGCAAAATTTTATTTGTGCACAAATCCCAAGACACTTAGATCCTTAAGCAGTGTCCTAGGCAAAGAAATGATAGAAAGAAAATCCTATTTCCACAGAGCAGGACCAGAAGCAAGTGTACGCAGTGGAAAGCCTATGGGCTTTCTACAGGACAATCCCTTGCAAGGGCTTTGCCTTACACAGCATTGGCTAGAAGCACRTGAACTTTAGAGAAACCCATTTCCAAAGCATCGTTTAAAATAACATTGAATTATCTTGTGGAGCAAGTCACTAGGAGAAAACAGATTCTGTAAGTTATTTCAATACCCAAATGAGAATACAGTAACACAGCAAAAGACAGATATAAACTGCTCAATAAGCTGCTGCAACTTTTCTGCACAATGAAATATCTGCAAGCATAGAATAATTAGGCTTTAGGGGTTCGTTTTAGGTTTTTAGCTACCAGTAGCTTTCAGCAGCACAAACAAACTGTTGAGAACGTCCTTGTCAATGCTGATACTTTCACTATGCCTGAAACAACATCAGTGCAAACCATGTTTTTATTGTGTTTGTAGCAGGGGCTTGAACTCCTGTAGTCACAATTCCTGAATGGGGGTAAAACAAACTCCCAGTATAACCAAGTCTTCAGGTACAAGAAAAGCAGCAGATGACGCACCATAGAGCTTACGTTTCATGTTCCTGTAGACTTAGGTGTCCGTATCAACYGACAGCCTCTGAAGATGAGAAGCCAAAAGTCTGTCCACTAGACCAGGCCACCAGTGAGCCTCTGCTTATAGAGCCACCACCTTCTGCGTGGTGGCTTAACCAAATCAGGTGGTAACACTTCTCCCTCCAGATTGTTCATCTAAAATTACCTTGTTTATAAGAGGTCCAGCCTTTGAATTCATTTGTATTAAAGTCAATTTCCCTGATCAGATTAGAAGTCCTTGCCCCTTTGTTTCTTCTCTCCTTCAAAGAATTTGCACCTTTCTGGTTAAAGCTACAGATTTAATTACTTTATAAAAACAATCAGGCTAATCACACTTCAGTTCAACTGATTTTCCTCAAACCGCACTCAATCTACTTTCCTAGGTCAAATCTAACCTATTTTATCCCATTGTCACATACACTTTTTAGAAAATGGAGAAAAAAAAATCCCCAATCCTTCCCACAGCTACAGAAACACAGGTTAAGAGAGGACCCTATGATGCAGTTCATTCATTTCTCCGTCCTCCGGCAAAGATCCAGATGCCTTCCACTAGTCCTGGAAGATCTTTGTCCACCCTCTTCTTAAAATTCCCTACAGGTGCAGASTGCACACATTAATTTACTTCACAGAGGCTAGTCATCAGAGAAGATGCACCTAAAGTCTCCCCCTCCAATCTGGGCCCTGATGAATACAGTTGATTATTGTATGTATTCTACATCTCCTTTCAGCCTTTTCTTCTTCAGATTAAACAACGCAAATATTTCAACCTTTCAACACAGGTCATGTTTTCTAGAGGTYGGATAGCTTCCCCCCAACCTCCTTTTCTGGTCTTCCTCCCCTTGGTTCAAATCTTTCTTTAAATATGCCCCAAAGCAAACACAATATTCAAGCTGAGAGAGTGTCTGCATTTTTCTTTCCGCATCACAACGTTGTCGGTTTATGTTTAGTTTGTGGTCCACTAAAAACCTAGCTCATTTAGTGAAGAACTGTTGTCTAGCCAGTTATTCTACATCTTGTTCTTGACTATGCCTCTGTAGCAAAGCCTCCATACTCACTGCATTGCATTCTATTCATTTCAAACACTTCAAATGGTCAGGATCACTTTGAATTTTAATCTTGGCCTCTACAGCATACAGGTTTAGCATCATCTGCAGATGTAATAAGCACACATTCAAATCATTCATGAAAATATTGTGTAGTAACAGAGATGGAAGATAGCCCTGCAGAGTTCCACCTGATATATCTTTCCAGATTAATAGTGGCTAAATACTCCAAGGTAGTGCTACTTGAAGTAGCTTGAATTCTTGAAACAATTGTCTGCTCAGGGGTAAGTAAGGAAACATGAATATGCTCTGTAATACATGTATATTAATGGATGACAAGGAAGGCTTCGAAAGCTTCAGCTATACACTAGCTGGAGAGAAATATTTTATTTTTTTTTTAAAAAAGCAAAGGAATTAATTCATTATCAGTCATCTTTGGAAGGGAAAGTGAAATGTAAGAAAAATCATATAAGGATACATTTTCATCTGCCTTGCTACATTTTCCCATGTAAATCAAAGATAAATAGTACACTAGCTGTAAGCAGTCCACCTGAAGAAGTGTTAATTGTCATTAAGCGTAAGCACGGACAGGGAGAGGCTGCATACAGTGTCTTTCTCTCCAGGTATCTTCCATTTCTCCAGCACCCTCCTCTTTTTCCCTGCTAAAACTAGGTTCACGAACAAAGAAAAACCAAGTTCCTGAAATGATTTTTAATTGTTGACTGCTTTAAATCTTGCCACCTTTCCCTACATAGTACCCTTTCAAATGGATCAAGCTGGAGTAAATCATATTAACTAGGGAACACCTTCAACTTTAAACCATCAAAGTACTTGTGCATTATATTGAAATGAATGAGGTATTTCACATATTTAAGTGTTTTTGGTTTAGTTTGTAAGAAAGAGAAATAAAGGAAGGCCAACCTGGTTTGAAGAAAGAAAAAAAAAATAATTTTCACAGTTCATTATATCCTTCAAACAGTTGTACCAGCACAGCAGGAAGGAGCTGCTGAAGTTATCTAATTTGGGGCTGCTGTCTAATTYGAGCAACTGGCCCCAGTCTCCAGTTATTATTTTGTCTGTATCAGTCTGTGATATKACAAAGGCCCTTTATCAACAAGTAAGCTTCATTCCTGTTAAGGTACTTGAATACTAACCAAGTTGTTTTCTCAGTCAAACTTTTTGATCGAAGTGAACAGGGGGAATTCCTCATGTGGTGATGGCGGGGGAGTAATTTTAAGCCTTCAAATACCTCTCTCTCTTCCCCCCCCCCCCCCTTTGAACCCTCTCCAATTTTCCAACATCCTTTTCAGAGCAGATCAGAATTAGTGACAACATTTGAATATCGTTCTCCCTAACAGTATATACAAAGATAAAAATCACTTCTTTCTTCCCATCATTGCTGCCTCGTTTATAAACAAGATCATATTTCTGCTTWTATCCTCACCATCTTACAACAGGAATTTTCCTCTTTTTACAGGRTAGCATTATATATTACAAACCATTTAAGAGTTCTTTTGCTGGTATAACAAAAATGGGTTCTCCAAGCAGAATAAACTATATTGGCAAAAGTAGAAATTTGTTATCACTGCCATTTCTTGTTTCAAAGTGGGCATCCCTAATCTGTTTTTTAGGATTAAGATACACATATATTCATTTAATCAACAAGTTTTGTTGGCACAGCCATGCTGGTGCTCATATTACACTGTTTGTCCAGTAAGACACTATTCTTTAGGAAAAAAAAAAAAAAAAGGCTTTCCAAGCTATCGTTCTCCAGCAAAGAAGCTGGGTTTATATTCTTTAGGATAAAAAGCAAGGCCATACCTCAGAAAGAGAAAACATTTTATGTGAATGCACTCAAGCTGTCAGTTGATAAATCAGYTGAAATTTCTCCATCTTCCTCAGCAATATTCTTCCTCACCAATCTCCATCACCTGCAAATTTGTACCACAACAATTTTACACTTATTTGCAGGCTGTTCATAAAAATACTATGCAGCCCAATGCTGTATAAAAAGATCTCTGCATTATTTCAATAGAAATACATTCCTCTTTGATGCTGACTTCTTTCTGACATTTACTCTGAGATTCTAAGTGTTTTTAATACATGCTTTGTTGATACTGCAGAGGACTAATGTTTTGAAAATTTGGCTGTGATACAACATTAAGTCAAATGCCTTATAGAGTCGGTCTGTGCAGTTGTGCTTTTGTCCACTCATTAGAATGTCTTAAATAATTCTTTTTTTTTTTCTTCTTCTTCTTTCTCCTAATCAAGCAAATTTTTTTTCACCTTCCAACAGATTTCGGTCACAGCTTGCTTTCAGCTTTGAAAAGTTAGCATCTTTTCTAGAATAATAAAAACCTTTTTTCTCCTCTTCTCCAGAGTCAGGCATTTAATGAGCTCACTGTATTCTGTCGTTCGGCTCCATGGACTGAAACAGGTCCTTCTTTATTACTTTCTTCTTAGCTTTGTTGGCTGGTACATTCATACATACGGATTTAATACCATATAGTTCAGCTTTATCATTGGCTTTCAAAAATTGGGTGAGTGCAAGACCGTGCAGATTTAGGCATAAGTACATGTCAGTACAAAGTCTAGCACCTTAACTCATGCAGCCAGTGAAGGCAAGGTTATGCTACGTCAGACAGACTGTGCACTGAAGCACAGTCACACATTTCCTCCTACAAAGCCATCAGACCAGATGAGCAAACAGCTGGGGACCATAAACTCATAAGCCACAAGATGGAGAGGCTTAAAAACCTGTCCATCAGTTCTTTTAGGCCAAAGGAAAATGATTGTGAAATGGAGCAAAAAACCCCTATAACCTGAGCCCATGTGCCACCTAAAAGATTGGGTAACTGTTCTGGTTGAAATCTCATCTACTGAGGGAGAAGAAAGGAACAGTTTTGAGCCAAAGCAGCTCCCTGATGCAGCTCTATGCATGTTCACGTAGGTTTTGGTATTGCCATATCGAAGGAGTTGGGAAGATGTGGATTGAGGCAGGCAGTACTGCCCCTTTTGATGTCAGCCAGCACTCATATCAGTTTAAGTGGATTATGAATCCACAYCCTTTGTAATTCTGAGCAGGTTAGCATAGATGGCTTTCTCTTTTGACATGGAGGGTGCAGTTCCCCAACCCAGCTCTGCTCTCAAAGCTGGTTTAAGAAGTTCCCACCCTGGATTCCTCACTCCTCGCTGCTGGTTCCYGGTTCTGCACTGCAGTTCCTTGTACCCTCCGTGGGCAGGCAGACCTACAAGCCACCCTGCAAACCAGTCACAGCAGCAATTCTCCCTACTGACTCAGTTTACAGTAAAGGCCTACCAACAGCTGCGGTGTGACTGACGGCAATGCTTCAAGAGAGTTCAAGCCCAATACAACTGTTGCTGTCAGAAAGGCATTCTCCCCTTCCCCCCTACCRTGTGCACACACTTGACCCCTTATAAGCCAGTTCAGCACGCTGAACTGGGTGAAAACTAACTAGGAAAGAGGTGTAAGATCACAAGGCTAGGACTGAGACTGCTGCTTTCAGCTGCAACAAGTCACTTGAATAGCTCAGCTACCTCATGAAACATCACTCTTAGGGAGGAAGGAGTTCTGGCAGAAGAGATAGGCAATTCTTAACCAACTCTTCTGCAAGAAAAAAYGTCCATGAAATTACATCCAGATTTTATTCACTTCTGATGCAAAAATGGTTTGGTAGCTCCACTAGCTTCTGCCTTAGGGTTTCCAAAGTAGCTGTCACGTTGAAATGAAGTTTTTCCAGCTATAGTTAAGAGTTTATTATTACTATTATTTTAAAAAGATCCTTAGTTTAATATTTCCTTAACTGGTAGCTCCTGACAATAGCCGATCTAAAATGAAAGCATTCCACCCCAAAAAATCCCCTTATCCTGAACTCCCCACCTCCAGTTCTTAAATACCCTTCATCTCTAAGTCAAATATTCTTTATCATCTCCTTGAAACACACAAGTGACATAGGCATATTATAATCACCAGTTCTCCTATTATTCAATTCTCAAAGCATTTCACTCGAAATAAGTATTTACCATCTTGAAGTGGCTGATAAACTAGGTTTAAAACAAACTTGAAGGCCAGAGAGCCCTCTATACGCAAAGGCTAACAATGAGGTAGAGGTACAAAGCTACAGAAAGATACAAATTTGCACAGGACTTATTTGTTTTATTACATAGAAGAAGGATGAATCCTCTGCTCTGTTGCAGTTCTTCTGCCTCCTTCAGAGAGTTGAATGGTCATCAAGATGAGATCAAAGAGCATGGGGTTGGAGCAGATGGAAGAAAGAAAATTCCTCAGTGGATTACAAAAATCTTCACTGAATTTCTTTTCGGTCCAACTCATGCCCTCTTTAAGGAATGGGGATGAAATCATGGAGTAAATAGGACTTCTAGAATTTTGTTATCTATCTGCAATTCAAAGTAGATTGTTAATACAACTAAAKTAACTGTTTTATCACCCTTATATGAAACAAAAGGAGAAAAATAGAAATTTCATCTTCACTGAGAGTTTCAACTATACTCTTAACAAAACAACTCCACTATTTGAAGGCACCATTTGAGCAGAGGTAAGAATCTGGAGGAATAAGTGACAACTGAAAGACATGTCATATTCTGGCTCTGCTCTGCAGCATGTCAGTGACACCTGCAACATGCCCCAGCTGATAGGGACGCATCATGCTGGACAGCAGCACAGGGGTCTCCACTTCCTCCTGAAATCTCTTTGTGACGGACACTATTAACTTGAGTTGCTTGTTCTAAATTGATCAGACTTCTTTTTTGTGGAATATATCAAGTAGTACCAGAGTGCATTCACTCTTTGTGCCAACAGTCATTTTCACATAGTGCTCTTAAAACCAGGCAGAGTTAACCAGTTTAATTTGAAAGAAATTAAGATACTCAGTTTAATTTGAAAGAAATTAAGATACTCAGTTTAATTTGAAAGAAATTAAAATACTCAGCACTCGCACAGAAGTATACTGTCTGAATATTCAGAGTGGCACAGTGGCAATTCAGTGCTAAAGCTAGTTTACTGATTAGCAGCTGATATTTCTTTCAAACTCTAAACCCCACGTATTTAATTAAATTGTCTGAAATACTGCTGTCTCAAATCCCACTAAAGCTACCTTCTCAACACTCAGGGTTCTACCTCAGCCAATACTCGGCACCAATCTTCCCATTAGATGCAGCCACATTTCAAAAGATAAGTACAGCTCTAAGACACAGCTTGAGCCAAATGGTGAGTGAGATGACAGCATCTGTAGAGAACACTGAACCTCGAGCTTGCATGTGCAGGCAACGTGACAATAATTAAATGGGTCAGGGAAACATGCTGTATCCAATGAACCCAAGCAGACCTAATGTACTGCAAGTCAAGTCCTGCCCTTTGCAGCTTTCTGGAAAAGCATTTTGCAGACGCTTATGTTCTCTCTGCACTCTGCAGGGGCTCCTGCTCAGAACTTTGCCTTAAGACTGCAAGAGAACATAAATCCCTCTGTTTAAAGGTCAGTATTTCAAAGTACTCCAAAATGGACATTTTGTTTTCAGAAGTAGTGTCAAGGGAAAGAGTATTGGCGGCAAAAAGAAAACTTCTAGTAGGCAGTCACATTAGGGTAATGTAGTCATGACTCATGCTCCTCACCCATTTCCTGACTAGGGCTGTGCATGATCAAAAGAAAACCAGCCACAGTAATGCTGCCACTCGTTAATGTTAGCTAGCCTGAAAGGATTACAGACTACCAGAAAACAAAACTTATTGCAGAGTATCCTATTTAAAGCCTGGCATAAATTGACACTGACAAACACAGTGGCGTAATACCATACTCAACCAAAACAACAACTTGCCTTTGTTGCGACAAACAAATTACAACTTTTTATTATGAGTTCTCCTATCGGAACAAACCCTCTCACACACCTTAAAACACTGTAAATCCTTAGRGGGKGTGTGTGTGTGTGTGAATATCCAATTGCTAGTCAGTCTCTAAGGAAGTACAAGATACATGGCCCTTTTGAAGAGCATCACAGCAAACTCAGACTGCTATAAAACAACTACCACCTCCCCAGAAAGGCTGTAAAAGAACACACACACAAGCCAAAGCATGAGCTGGGCCTAAGTGGCTGTCACCTTATAAGAAAGGCACYGCAAGAGGCAATTTCTGTCTCAGTGTTCAATCCTGTTGGGCAGCCTGAGTGAAGTGTGTGCTTAATGATGCAAATTGGCGTTCATTTGTATAAGGAGTTCTTCAGTAGAGAACAAATTTCAGATCCTTGTTGGGACCTTGGCCACATTTAATTTGTTCCAAAACCCACATTAATGAAAATTAATCAGATATTTCAACAGAAACTAGGCTAGACTTTAGGTAACACATATGACAACAAGCAGCTGCACCTCTCTGCAGCCCTCACAGGCCAAATAGGGGCGAGTCGACTCTTCTCCCTCCCTCCTACCTCAGGAGCAAAGCCCTGCATTTGCAGGTCCCTTTCACTCCCCTTTACAAATGCCAACTAGCTGCTAAACATACTCCTCAGCACCAGTGACTGTGTTCCTTATGCTACTTCTGACAAGGGAGATCAAAGGGGAGAGAGAGCCTGAAGTTGACCATTAAATATATAACCCATTGCCCATAGAATTAAGACTGATCAGCAGTGGCACTCCACTCCCAGGATATTGAGGAGACCTATAGCAGGTGTCTGACAGCCAAATTCCACCCAAATTAAACAACCACCTAGCTTTTCAGTAAAACCTCASCTTGCCTCTTAGAAATCTCAAACATTTTGCCCCTTACATGATGCAGAGTACTGGTGGACAGGTAGGAGAAACAGTCAGTTGCACAAGGCAAAAGTTACGTTTTGGTCTGGCTAAACCAATACCAGCTAAATATACAAAGCCTATACTTTATCTAGGTTGCACTAATTACTTCAGAGTTGAGAGAAGCTCATTCTGAAACAGAGCAGACACATACCAAGGTCTTACTTTGCATTGTGATACTTGCTGCTAGACTTTGCATTGTGATACTTGCTGCTGCTGTTATAACTCTGCTTGGTCATTGCATGTCTTATTTATACAACTCTAATAGCACAGAAATGAGGTGCAGGATCCCTTTGGGCACGGATGCACCTCTCTCTTGACCAAGGATGAGCTGTTACCACACGCTGCAAGTCATTCATGTACCAATTCGTACAGCTGGTATGGAAGGCAGTGGGGTGTACGCAGACAAATAAAAGAACATAATTCAGGGACCTACTTTCCTGTGTAAAGGACACATTTATTTACTTAATCCTTTAATAAGTAGGTAAGATGAACTTCTGCCTTTACTGAAGGCTATTTAAAGCAAATTTCTAATGGGTTTTGCAAGCTCCAGGGAGTCAGAATTCAAGTCATGGGAGGAGCAATATGTTGCTTAGTGTGGTTTACCATCCTTCGGAAATTTAAGAAAAGGTGACATGTTGTTGAGCCCAGGACAGACATCTGCAGTGCTGACAAAAAATTCTGCTCAAACACTAGAAAAAAAAAATTAAAAACCCCACCAAAACCAGCCAACCAAAAAAATAAAAACAACAGCTATGACAAAAAAACCCACCAACTCAGAAAACAAAACAATGTAAAGATGGTCAGAACCCGAGCCACAGAAGTAAGTGGTCAGGTATTCCTGATCTCCTCAGTGTAGGCAAGGGAGCAGAAACTGAGGTCAATTTCTTTGTCCTCAGTGCAAATCCAAACCATACCCAGAAAAAAAATCCCCCATATAATACTGTAACAATGCATCAGGACTGCATCAATTTAAGAGTGTGGTGCTCTCTCCTCTTGTAAAAGTCCATACTTTGAAACACAGTTCCAGGAAGGAATAGAAATATCACAGCCAACATACTTTGAAACACAGTTCCAGCAAAAGGCATGTACAGTAACTTCTAGAAGGAAGATGATATTACCAAACTGGCATTCCTTCTTCTCTTCTGTACGTGGGCGCTACCTGGATTCACCAGAGGCATGCTCCTTCTGGCTGCAGAAGCAGCAGGGCAGCATACTTGGGCTCCAAGGAAGGAGCCCAAGGAAATCCCTACTGGAGGAAATCGTTACATTGTTCACCAACAGCTACAAAGATCCATGTTAGAAATAGTTCATCAACACCCCTGTTGCTATGGTCCTATGCTTCTTAACTTAAACCACATCCTTGGGGAAAATGGGATTTTGTTGTTGTTGTTTTGTTTAAGTTCTCTCAGAACACTAAATATGGGTTATCCTACAATAATTCAAATTAAATATATCTATTTTATTAAACAAAAATCCTGCCACAGACACTGCTGTTAAACTCTTGCCATTCCTGAAAAGACCATAATCCATTCACTTTAGAGAACAAAAGTGGGAAGGCAGAGACAAGTTAGCATGGGAAGAGAAGAAAGGCCCAAACAACAATGAAAAGAAAAAAATCTCCATCTAATCAGTAAACCAAAACTTTCCAAATACAACACATTAGCAGCTTGCAGTAGAACAGTTAACTTTTCACAGTCACCAGGTTCCCAGGTTAGTGACTGYTGATTAAGAAAGTTCACACCTCCCAACATGAGCCTTTCAGACCTTCTGAAACAAGGCAGGCAGTTTCACCCAGGGTGCCAACACAGGCTGAAAGAGCATTACATCTTAAAGCGAAATCTCAATTTTAAAAACAAAAATATTGTGAATACCTGAAAAATCCAGAGAAACTCTTAATCTCCCTTGCATTTTGGCTGTTACATTCCCAGTGACTTACTATCCAACAAGATGAACTGAGTGCTGCTTTAGAATTTGATTAAGCCTAATAAATAATGAAACTCCTTCATACCTCTTGCTAGTCACCTTTCTTATGCAGGAGAAGATACAGAAAATTTTCTTATGTGTTTATAAAATATTATTCTTGGGCTTTCCATTGAAAGGCTGTCATTCACTACGCACCTGGAAATAGCCATTTGCTCCTTGGTCAAACTTAGCATTCATGCCCTCAGCAGAGTGCAACAAAGAGTTTACCAATATAATGAACAGCCCAGTACACATGCTGCATTTGGAAAGCAACAARCCCTCATCCCAGAAAGTACAATGAACTCCTATTTCTGTTCTTTTTCCTAGAATATTCCAAAATTAAATGCAAGAAGCAAGAATGAAACAAAATTAACATGTTGAAACACTGTAGCGGTTGATAGCTACTAATGACACTTTTCGGAAAGCTTAAAAAACAACCAAGATTAACTTTTTGAGTCACTGAATCCGCATCTTTCTTTCTCTCTCTCTCCCCATCTCCCCAGTGTAATTATTGGAGGCTATTACTACTGCAAATCAGATCAGAATCATGACTCTTACTTTACTAAATAGATGACAATATAACAAAACCAGTACATCTGCAATGGAAGGATGGGYCTGTACAACACCCAATATACACAGCTCCTCTTCTGCCCAGTACATCCACTCAAAACCAAAAGAATATTCCTTTTTTCCTGTCATGGGATTTCAGAGTAGATCAGTTATGATTTCTTATACACCAGCTTAATATGCCTGATTTCATAGGAGTTTCTCCACATTTGTACGCTTAAAAGGTAGCATCACTCCCAAGTCAAACTGATGTTACAAGATGTTACAAAGAGAAGTTGTGGCATTTTTTTCTATGGGCATTAGGACTCCTGTGGGCTTTCTGCTCAGCAGAACAACTTTCAAACTGCATTGCCAGTGGATGCTCTTAAAGTCTTTGCCTTCAATTCATCCATTTCAGTTGGAGAATTACCCTAAAATGACCTGTGCTGGTGGACTAGGGATCAGGGGCAGGAGAGGAAAATTAACAGGTAATAATGGAAATGAGAGGAAGAGAGTGATCTTGATTAGCTGGTATCTGAACATCAGCAAGCCACTTGCGTTTTAACAGTAGCCAAAGTCACGCATTCAGGATTAAAATCTAAGACTAAATCACATAGGCCACATAAGGCCACACTTTCAGGAAGGAACATGGTGCTCAGAAACAGTAATAAGAGTTTTGCAGGTCAGAAGAGATAAGCAGCTGAACCTCATCCTCTTGTGCTGTAGTCACAAAGGGGCTACTGCAATTCCCTGCTGTATAAGAGGGCACTAATAAGGGAAAGGGAAGGTCCAGTAATTCTGTGTTTGGCCATCACCATGTCCAGTCCCGGTAGCCACAATTCCAGAGGATGACACTAAAGAGGGTTTCAGAAGAGCCACAAGACTGATACTATCACTTACATTTGCTAGACTGAAGCTAGACAAAACAAAGTAAGAAAGAAAATGTACCTTTTTGTAACAGCAAGAACAATTTATCAAGGTTTCTCTATTATTTGGATTTTTATTAAAAAAAAAAAAAATTCTAAAAACTGCCCATTGTGTAATTCAAACAATTCAGGCAGAGCCAGGAGTCATACTGACACAGAACTGGGTAACAATTCCGGAAAGGCCTACAGCTTGTCATAGACAGGTTCCCAATGGTCTGTTCTGGCCTTTATCATTCAAGATATGAACAGTATTTTTCCCCTAAATATATGACATTTCTCTTAAGAATTAAATATTTTGGAAAGCATTTTTATCTAGAGAAAGCCATACTGATTTTTTAGAGCCTTTTTGTCCACAGATTATGTTTTCTTGGCCATCAAGATGATTATGAAGGTTGAAAGGGCAAATCTCCTGGAAGTTATCAAAACAGAACTCTCATCCAAACTGTTGTTTGGAAAGTTCTTGTCTTTCAGCACAAAACAAACAAACAAACAAAMAAAAATAGATATTTGTGTTTGACACTACTTCAAATCCTGCATGGAGAACTGAATAAACTCTTTCCTGTCAAACTGCCATGAACAGTTTGAGATCTGCAAGCTTTAAAAGCTGTTTCTCCTTTGACGCTGTGCAAGCAGAAGGGCACACATTTCACAGCAACTTAGTCTATTCAAAGTGAACGTGAAAACTAAACATTTTAAAGTACAACCTTCTAACAAGGGTATCTAAAATCCATGACCAAGCAGAATCCAGTTTCCAACTTCAGATACTCAGTTTTGAAGAAAAGCACAATGAAAAAATAAGATATGGCTTCATTCACTTTTACCCAAGAGAAATTGAGATAGTTCTTAAATTTGACAGTACTCTACAACTATCATTCATTTTCAAGCCACATCTCCCATATATTGTTACTACTGTAAAACTTGACTTTGGGACCACATTTGTACTTTAAGGATATTAACCCAAAAACTACAAACTTTGAAATTCAGAAAGTCCAGTAACTACTGACAGTTACCTCACCAGATGGACTGAAAGAACACACTGAATCAGAGAACCTGAAAAATTATCTGGTATCATTTCAGCCAAGGACCTTTAATGTACACACACACACAGACAGCTGCTCCTACTTCCGCAGCTACCACACGGTTTTATTACAGAGAGAATACACACAATTTCTTAGATGATGCCTTTTTAACGTGTCCACCTACCCTTCAGATGTCTTGGAAGCTTCCATTTTAAAGCTAATTTTCAGAGTTGTTTATAAATACCAGACTTCCCCATTCAAGCCAACATTTTCTATCCTTCATCTGCAGCAATCTGTATATGTTTGTTTATTGGGAGGATTAGAAAGAGGTGGGAGAATTTTAACTGAAGTTGTTAAACTGTTTCTCTAATGAAACAAACCAAAATTATGTATTTCTACTCCCCTGCTCTACCATAATGCCCTTTACTCCTATGCATACACCACCCATCAAACTCTGGCACTTCTGTACTTTTAAAGCTAGTTCTGACATTCAAATTTGTATCTGGGAATGTGTCTTTTCCTGTCACTGTGAATTACCAGGACAGTCAATTTTAAGGTGTTTTAATTTTATAATTTTTGCAAGATTCAGTAGCTTAGTGTCTGCCAGCTAAACTCTTCCAAAATCCCCTCTCTATTAAAAATACCACCCCTCCTGCTTACATTGCTCTATTCCCACAAACAACTCAGCAGAAAGGAATAACCATCAACCCAAATTCAGAGGAAGGACAGAACCTCTGCATAAGAACTAGGGATGTGGAACCAGGAGATGGAGGACGGGGAAATGGAGAAGGGATTGACCCTTATGCATAGATGCAAGGGAGAAAGACATATAAGCAGGCCTGATGCAGGAAAATCAGCTGGAATTTAACAACAGGAGTTAATTTCATGTTTTGATTGCTCATTTGGGCATTGAAGCCTGCTTCTTTCCTTAGAGATTCTTCAGTTTTATGCAAATCATATTTTTGCATTTTCAGAGATTCATTGAAACGTAAACCTTTAAGTGTATTCAAGTGATATACTGTTCTTACCAAAGGCAAGTGTCAAAAAGCTTCCAACTTCTCTGTTGTTGCTTCATTAGATGCTACTTCTGTCTCTTCCTCCTATAAGGTTGTCAGAGCATATCCCAGCAATCCAGCTGTTATACCATGCTACAAAATACCTTATTTACAATGCATATTCCTCTGCCAAAGTAGAGGCACCATTGTAGTCTCAAGGTAAAATAACTACTGCAACTAAAAATGAAATGAATTCTCAGACAAACATCTGAAAGCTGTCTGCAGCATAAACTACTTCATTAGTTTTGTTTGGAGAGGTGGGGGTTTTTTTTGTCCTCACAAATTCCTTTAGGAACTCCTACAGATTCCTAACCTACTTGGGCTCTTGCTATTGTAACTTTTCTTCTTTGGGGCTAGAAAGGTGTACTTTTAAGAGAGCTGTACAGCTCACTGCCATAAAATGGGACTTTGTTGTCATTGCTGTTGACCTTAGTGGACCTTACCTAAAAGACTCTGGAGACTGAGATGGGTATTCATCATGCCTGAGGGTGCATATAGACAAAACCAGAAGAAATATAGCTTCCCTCCCCACTAAAATCATACAGTGCAAGTGGGGAGGGGACGTATAGGAAGAGAGCAGCTGCCACACAAATTACTGGTCTGCTCAGTCYACTATCTTGTTCCTAACAATAGATTTTCTATTCAGTCCATATGACTTCTCTATACCACTAATTACTTTGCATATCACTAATAAGAAACAAGTTAGAGCAGATATGAGAACATTAACAATCTGTCCTTTTCATTTGAGCTTTTCTTCAAACTGAATAGATTCTACAATTTAGTTCTAAGCAAGATGACCAAACTGAGCAATGTATTACTATAAATTTGTATTATTGTGGCATCAGAAACCCTAATCGCAAGCCARGTATCTAGTATATTAAGAATTATGCAGACATAAAATGACAACAACAAAATCTTACAAAAGACAGTTCTTTAGTTGTTGCATCTTTTGGGGTAGGGAATACTCTTAGCTTTGCAACAGAATTGTAACTGTTGTAAGCAACACTTCCCTCCTACTTCACCTTTCCACTCCAAGTGTTTGGACTGAAGTAAAATASAATTCTGTATGCCATATATACAGCCTATGCGTGGACACACTGCTTTATTCTTTACCTCCATATTCCCATCTGTTTTTTAAACATCCCAGCAGAAAAGACCCCCAGATACACTGCATCTTACCCTCTTATGAACTGTGGTTATTCTTCCAAGGTCATCTGCTAGAGAGCCATGAGCAAGCAAAGAACCAGCTTAAACTTGATGAAGAGCAGTAATCTTTTGTATCTGGAGCAGGAACATGTGAGCTGCATCTGACATGCAGGATAATCAATGGCACTATTCTTTCCTTGTCCCTCTTTCACTCACCATGTAGCTCTCCCACTGTTCAAGTCTTCCTTAAATYGGGCTAACCCCTAACATCATTTGTAGGAGCCACGCATCCTTAAAAGAAGGGAAACACTGAAGACTACACAGCCACATACCATCCTCCAAATGAATACAGACAAGTCATGCAAAAGCTAAAGAAAAGTGCCTTTGCAAGGACCACAGCACTGGGGAGAAATGATATGGCTGGCGTTTACATCAAACTACAAAAGGCAGAACCTGCATTTTCTTTTTCCTTCACCCTCACTGTGGCACATGCAGCTCTTAGTATCAGAGATGCTTCCATAATCACAAAGAATAAAACCAAAMGCATGTACTCTCAAAGAACCAATGAGTCACATTAATGCTTCRGATGACATCGAGTTTGTGGAATTAAAATTGATTAAGCTATCATTTGAAATCTGAACATTAAGATTGGCCTAACCATTCTCTGGAGATAAATTTTAACCAAACTGAAACTCTGCTTTAGTTCCCAAAAGACASTTTATCAAATAATCCAAAAATAAAGACCAAAAAGTAATACTGATGACCATTCCCCAACAGAATTCATCATTAAAAGCAGTGGCAAGASTGTGTGAACAAGATTCTGTTCTTTAATGGTGGTCTGTCACATTGAAGACAGGATATTTATGGTGTGCATCTCAAGCAGAGAAAAGGGGAGAGAAAAAGCAAACCAAAACATTCACCTTAAGCTCCACCACATCTTGGACTAATCTTTGCCTGACTTTCAGATCTAATTTACTCAATCTCATGAATAAACAGAATTAAAGTCAAACTAAATCAAAGTATACACTGAATCATATTAACTGAGGCAAAAATGTAAAGTTAGAGGTTTCTAGAAAATACTTAAACCTTCATTAGAAAGTTATACGTAAACACACACAATTTAGGCTTTACTTAACTAGAACTGGAGATACATATAGAAGGAAAAAGAATGGAACTTGTTTCTGATCACAGTATCTTGATGAATACAATTTAAAAGGTTAGATTTAATAAGTATTAGAATGAAGAGAAATATTCAAAATTGTTCTSGTATCAGAAGGATTTTTTTTTAGGATTCTAAATTACTTAAGCATTGATTTTTGTAAAATTTAAAAGCTTTTTTAATGAGAAGAATCCATTAGTGCTGTCATACRCTTCTTGACAATATGAATTCATTTATATATAAGGGAAAAAATAAACAAAAAGGCAAGAATATAAGTGTGGGGAAAAAAATCCCCAACAACACTGGCATTACGTTCCTGTACATCACTTGGTACTAGTGCACCACTCAATCACTAGAAAAACCAATCAAACAGAAAACTGTCTACTACACAGGAGCTGACCCRGTCATATGGCTTGAGAAAACCTTCTTAAAAGTCAATAAGGAGCTTTACTAGAACAGGAAAAACAGAGAAAGTGTTTATCAAAGCACCAAGATCCATCAGCCTCTTCTTCACGAAAGACTTAAACCTCATGTCTTGTCTACCATCTCCTTCCTGCCTCTKCTTTGCTTCCTGCTGAAGATTTGAAACAATATTACTCATACTCTTAGAGATATCAGGGTTTCTCCTTGTGAAAATCATGACAGAGAGCTTTGCTGGCTAGAAAGCTAGTTTCACAACCTCTTTGGAGAAATGCTTCATAGATGCTGACTGTGGTGGCAGCAAAGCACCTTTGATCTTCCTTGCAGAGTATCACTGTGAATTCTGAACCCCATAATTAGAAATGTCATATGTGGAACACTAAGGTTGCAAAGTCAAAGAATGCAAAGTTAGGAAATCCCAAGATTATATTACTTGTGCAACTCTTATTTGGTGCCTTCACCATCTGCATTACAATGTTGCTCAGCACCACCCAAAAGGACTATGGCAGAGCAGGACCTTCAGCTTTAGCCCAGAATTTCAAACAGATCCTCTCTTTTTGTTACTTCTCACCTCATTCACCCCACATACTGTTTGAGGCAAGAGGGCTATGAGAAATAATGTGACCATAATGCACTTTTATATGTATCACCATTTTCTGCAGGCATTTTCCAACTTGCTTTTGCCAGCATAGCAGGCTTTAGGTTTTTGCTTGACTTTACTGTTATACTGTACAGACTTTTTAAAAAGGTAACTGAAAAAAAAGATTTTCAGACTAACAGTTTGCTTTTATTTACTATTTTTACGGTAGTGTCTAATATTCTAATATGAAAAAAAAACATTTGGAGTGAAGACTCAACACCTGTTTCCTTTGTTTAAGGCACAACAAAAATATTCAGATACACACAAAATTTCTACAGCAACACAGTGAGAACCGGACTTGAAACATCTGGTATTTCAAAGGGACAGAATAAAAAACTCCACCAAGCCCTACATTTTAGATCTTCCCAGCAAAGACATTAAGAAGTATTTATTTTTAGAAAGTTCTCTACAGATGACTTTAAAAAAAAAATAATTGCCATCTAAATGCATCTAAACAAGTTTGCAGACCTGACTAAGCAAGTCATACCTAGTTTCAGTGACCACAGCTTGTCATCAGCACTTGTATCTCTACAGAAGGTCAGCTGCTGTTTAAASGTAACCACAGAAAAGTTCACTTAGCTCATTCAGAATGAGCCCCAGCACAGTAACTCACTGTATCAGTCCATTTAATTTCTTATCTAACTTGTTCCCTGTTGACCTTTATGATAGAAATCAAAGCAGTGTATCAGACTTGGTGAGCTTTCTTCTATTATTCAGTGCAAGTAAACAACATTAACGCAACATTTACATAGTTAGTTGTATGTTGTTGTCCCACACATAGTGGGGGTTGAAACCCTTAATGTGGCTCCCTGGCATTCATGAGATACTAGTCATCAAGTTTTAAGAGTATTGTGCAACTTGCATAATTTCAAAGATAAGTATAACAGTATTTCAAATTACTTTTGCCAAACATAYATTTCAGTAAAATGGTCTCACATAAAAAGCTACTATGGTCATGAAGATACAATTTAGTTTGAGTATTCAACTATCGTTTTCACATTTTCAGAGCTCTAGGTATTAAAATGTGCTACTGGAATGTAGGCTCAGCCTGTAAATGGCTTATCTCCCCCCTTTAAAAAAAAAACACACACAAACAAAAATGAGTGAAACACATTCAACAGTTCACTAGCCTCTCAAAAGAAAAATCTCACAGTTGCTTACAAAAATTATTAACTAACTGTGGTCTTGTGGACTTAACTAGTGGCAGAACCATAAGACAAACATTTGTTTCTACACCTGAGTATTTATTCCATAAACGTCAATGAAACCCACGTAAAGGTATAAATATATCTTGTCACCCTGGCAATTCTGTCCATTTGTAATCATCTTATTTTATCTTGGCAGTGTGTTTTCTGAAGCTTTACTGCGTCTTGATTTAACCCTTAAACTATGAGGAAGCTAGTCTGCTTGTCAGGCAGTTCCAGCTGCTCCTGTTACACTCATCTCCCCAGCAGTCACCATGCTGGATCAATACCTTTGCTCAATAACATTATGAATGTAAATACAGAACATTGTAAAATATTGTCAGGAATACTTATCTTCATGAATGTCATCCAGAAATCTTTATTATTTAACACAGCCCTAGAAATAGATCTCTTCTTCAGCATGAACTTTACCTGAGCTTGTACTCAGTAGTTGCACCTCATACTGCCATCCTGCTTCACACAAAACCCTCCCCTGCATAGGTGGTGCCTCAGATCCACTCTCGCTGCTCTACCCAGACACATCCATCAGCACCAGTTTAGCTAGCTTTCACTGGCTAGTAACTGRTCTGCTTTGCAGTAAGGAAATAATTTTAAAAGTCCTCCATCCAACACCTGCATACAATTCTCCCCACATCCCCATTTAAGTTCAGACTTGAGTTTATTTGGGAAATTCASCTTTCTATCACACAAAAAAMCAAACAAACCAACCAACCACAGGATATACCTTCAGCCGACTGCCACCCCTGTAAGCGCTGTACCTGTGGGARTACCATGTCTCTGCAGCATGGCTGCGCCTATTGGGCACAGACCACCCAAATAGTTCAGGTTTATCACTGCAGGAGGGAGAGGCAGCCAGTTCTCCCCGAGATGGTTCAGATCTTGAGAAAATATATTTACTCTGCCTTGATCATGATAAGGGGGGAGGGGGGGAAGTAAAGAAGTGATGCTTTTTGTTTGTTTTGGTTTTTGGGGGGGTTTCTTTGTTTGGGTTTTTTTTTTTTGTTTCAAAAGTTAACATCTGCAGGAGGGTGAAAGCCTGTGGTGTTTTAAATCGTTATGAAAGGCCAAAACAGGCACCAGGTGACCTGATCCCCAGCAATTCTGTCAAGGAGGGTGAGGAACAGGAGGAAGAACTGGTCAGAGAGCATTGCTGAGCCCCTGGCACACAGCCTCAGCGGCAAGAAATGAAGAAACTGATGGCAAATTCTGCRTGGCAGAGGGAAATTTCTTTTTAAATGCCAGTTCCCTCTCCTACCTCAAATTATCTCTCAAGACTTGGGCAAAGGACCAGAATTTCTTCTATAAGAAGTCATCTAGCTTAGAAGACTATAAACTAAAGCAGCATACCTAATTACRAAAAGCTGAGAGCAAAACATGTTTTGCAATGAACCATGGCTTTCTTTGGTTACAGTAAAGCTGATATAAATGGTTTGGAACAGTTTTAGATGCTTCTTTGAAGTCAGTGTGACATTTAGCCACAGCAGTCAAATAGGGACGGTACAGAGCCACACTGCCTCAGGGAAAGAGTGGCTCTGGGCTGCCTCTTAGGTGATATCCATCTCTTTCCTTTCCAAAATTCACCCAGGCCACCTCCTGGTGGTTCTGGCTGGCTTTACTGATCAGAAGAGAGGCAGAACCACAGAGGTAGTTTCTGCAGCCTGATTTTCACTCCTGTGGATGCACAAGGTGCTCCTGAGACAAGAGTAACTGTGTGATTATCTTTAATCTAGGGAGGAGATAGGCCCCATTGTTTCCTTTCCCGATACCATTGGCTTATGCTGAGGCCAGGAAAATTTGTTCCCTTCAGTACTATCCTACTGACCAAGTGAGGAACCTGCTCAGTTCCTCTCCTCTGCACGCTGTAATAAAAAACAAATGTTCAAAGCAAGGAGTGCCCTGAACATAGGAGTTTTCTCTTACTTTTCTGAATGCTTTTGCTGAAAGACTATTTTAAACATGCCATAGAGCTAAAGTAAATCCTAACGCTAACACTAAAAAAGGCTGGACCCTTTCAGTACAAGACACTTTAAAAATAAAGCCTTGCGACAGTAATCACCTGCTGATATATGCTTTTATGTTTAGCCAGCTGCTAAGATGCCACATCTGTCACTTCTTGCTTCCACAAATGTGCTTTCCTTTTCTGTAGGGAAGGAGAAAATTCTTCTCCTGGAGTTGTGCTGAGTATCATGATGCCTTTTTTGGTATCTYTGTCATTCCTCTAAACATCTGAACCACAGCACATGGATTATAAGATTTCCGGTACTGTGCATCTTAAGAATTGTTCAGCTTTAGATTTTCATACCTTAAAGCCTCTGATTTTTTTTCCCTATACTTCCTGAACAATGTTACATATTTATAACCTATATGTAACTGAAAATAATGGTCTATGCATGAGTAATTTCACTCCCGGGAGCTCTCCTTGCCTCCCTGCCCCAAATATTTTTCAAAGGAAAGTACGAGATCAGGATCACATTTGTTACATTAAACATTTCATAATAAGYCCTCTTCCTATTTTTAAAACATAATAACAATCTACAGTGACGCAAGTCCTAAATTAATTACTTCCTCTATTTTGGTCTCTTTTTAATTTCAACTGAAAATAAACCAAGTCCCTCTTACTAATCTACTGCCYGCATTTCTTCATCAGCAACCCAATACAAATTCTTATTTGATTTCCCGACTCGGACTCTCTATTCGGCAACCAGCACCACACCGGGCCGCTGCCCTTCTGCCCGGCCCCGTACTTGCCCCAGGCGCAGCCCCAGCCCCAGCCCCGGCGGCGCAGCCAGCGGCGCCGCGTTCCAGCGCACGGTTATTTTTAAATTCAAGCAGAAAGGCGCAGCAAAAGGGGACATCCCGCACAAGAAATGCCGGCGCTGTTTCGGGGCGATGTAGGTATGCCTTCCGCCTCCAAGATAGGGCATAATGTCAGGTATGTCAGAATACACAGGGAAGAAAATTTAAACCGTTTATAACCGGGGCGAATTTCAGTGATGTAGAAACACCCCGAGACGGTCTTAGCAATGCGACTGCTCCGGCATAAATACCCCAGGCAGCCAAACACGAGGATTAATGGGTACCCTCTCAGGCCACCCCGAAATGCCTCACCTCCCTCCCAGGCTCCCTCCCTGCCCCCCGAGCGGGCGCGGTGCGGCACCGCCGCCGCTCCGCAGGAAAGAGGGGCCGTGCCGGGCCCCTCGCCGCCCCCCGGCCCCAGCCGCGCAGCCCGGCGCGGGCGGCCCGCCCCGCTCCGCGTCCCGCTCCGCGCACACGCCGCCCCTGCTCCCCGACTTACGGCGCAGCCGGCTGCTCCCCCGCCGCTCCTCCCTCCCTCCCTGGCTACCTCCCTCCCGCCGGTGCGGAGCCGGGAGGGCAGCGGGGCCGCCCCTCCGCGACTCGGGGCGAGCGCGGCACCTGTGAGCGCCTGTCAGTGCGCGGGCGGGCGGCGGCGGCGCCCCGTGTCCCGGGGGCGCGGCGCGGGGCCGCGGGCGGGAGCCGCGGGGAGGCGGCGCTGCCGGCGGGGCTGCAGGCGGGGAGGGCGGGCTGCAGGGAAATCCTGGCACCGCGGAGCGCCGCCTGGGAGGCAGGCAGGGCGGGCGAGTAACAACCACAATAACAATAAAGGGTTTTCCTCCCCACCCCCTTTTTTTTTTTTTAGCTCTTTGCGGGGGTGGGGGCGTTGCGGGGAGCGCCGGGAGGCCATCCCCCACCCCTGCAGTGCCCCGCTGAAGCTCTCGGGTAGGCAGCACCCCCCCCACCCCCGAGCATGGCCAGCTCGGAGAGGTGCTTAAAAGCCGATGATTTTTCACCCAAACCCGCTTCCCCCTCACCTCCTCGACGCCCCAGTCTGTCAAGGGTGAGGCTTTCAGTCCGCTCTCCGCAGCRGCGCCCGCCGCACCCATTCATTCTGCCTTTCCTCCATTATTTACGCGTTTTTAAGGAGCGCTCAGGCTTTCATGACTCCACGGTCTGCGATTTGCAGGTAAACGGCAAATACTGCGAGAGCTGGCGAGGCGCAGGGGCGTCTCCCCCCGCCCAGCGGCGGGGCCGGAGCGGGGCAGCGGCGCGGGGCGCGGAGCATCCAGCATCGCCTCTGAGGGACCCGCCGGGGCMAAGAGCCCTTTAATGACAGATTTAAGGGTACCTGCCCATCTGTTTWATACAAGTGAAACTGCCTTGCCCARAACGTGAAAGGACTCAGGACTAGGAAGCCCATAAATACTGAGCTGATGTTAAATTTTTTACAAGTTCCTTGGTTAATCCAGATAGAGACCCCGGTATTGTTTCACTTCTCCCAGTGACGTCTTCCCAGAGGTTTCTGTTGGCAGGTACCTGAACTCAACACTCCACATCTGACAATTTTACCGAAGGGTCATTTTTCAAAATGTTATGTTTGGCACTGGCATACAAGCACTGCATGTGCATTTATTGAAATATTAAGTGTGGTACATACCTTACCGAGGCTAAGGTATTTTTATAAATATTTGCATAATTTTCATTATGTATGGCATTTTWAAGTAAGTGTAAACAGTGGGTGCATTGTATATAGATGTATACTTAGTTTAAAACATGTTTACATACCCACGTCTGGGTGAGAGAATTTTCCCCTTTGCTCTCTTTGCATTGTTAGCATTGGAGCACTTTAATGGTAAAGCACTTTACCACAGGGCAATTGTCTTTTCTTTTCTGTAAATACAGTGCCCAAATTCAGAGAACGTTTTCATTTCAAGGTGTCAAGACTGTAATATTCAGCATGCCCACGGACTGCTGTGCCTTTACACATTCAGGGTGATGTCCCTGGGCAGGAAACATCAGGTCATACACAGCAGTTTATACCCCGATCCTGCTATCTGAAATAAAATACATGCAGAAAATACTGCCCTTTCACATGAAATTTCTCATTGCTGAAGCATTTTAAATTCTATGAAAATCTTTTAGCCATTTGATTTACATAACATGATTTTAAAAACCACAAATAAACAAGCCCTCCATATGTCAGTTTAATAGCTGAGGGTGAAGTTACTTGTTCTGTTGGAGCAAGGGCTTCGTGTAAACAGTCCTTCCCCTGCCTGGCGTGTAGCCCCCCAGGTAGGAGCAGGCACCGACCGAGCAGGTGGTTGAAGGGAACAGCCCCGCTGCTGCCCAAGGGAGCAGGATGGCTCTGTGCCGTGGCCTCCAACAGTACTGAAGGCATGGCCAGAGACTGCACAGTTCCAGTAATTCTTAATTGCTATTGCAGAAGCCAAAGTAAATTTGAGAGCAGCCCAGAGGCTGCTCCCAGTTTATGCAAAAGGACAGTCAGAGAAAACAGCTATTATAAAGTTTGTGTAAGCAAAAGAAAAAAGAATTCTGTAATAAATCCTGGCTTCTTTGGATACGTTTCCAACTTTGCAATTATTCAATTATGTATCCTGCGTTAATGCACTCCATGCTACCTTTAATCTACCAACTCTACTCTTGAGACTACTTTCTCATTTAGGAACCTAATTTAAGTGGTTTAAAACTTTTTAAAAGAGACACTCGAGGGATGACATTGCTCATGCTTCTTTTTAGTTCAGAAAGGACATGTGTGTGGGCATGCATGTGTGTGGCTTCATGTTCTGAAGTTGAAGAAAATCCACACAACTGTTTCTGAGGACAAAACAGACAGACACACGGATTCATTTGCTGTAATAACAGGCTGGCAACATTTTGCAGCRGCACACTCAAAGCTTGTCCCAGTCATGTCACACATCCCTTCCTCTTCTGAATACTTTCCCTGGTTCTTCTTTTTCAGAGCTGGGTTTCAAACCTCTGCGTGCCACTGTACTGCGCCACAGTTGGTTTAACTCAAGTTTCTCTCTTGTGCTCTTTCACATTGTGACCTCCGGCACCTCTGACCTGCGGCACCTGCTCCAGCTTTTCCTCTTCAGTTTTCCCTTGTCTTTATCCCTTCTGAGATTCATGCTTGTTTTCACTGTGGTGAGGAGACGAGCTGCTTCTCTTTAGCCCTAAAAGCCTATTCGGCCCGAAGCCRCAGCCACGCCATTTCTGCTGTTCTTGCATCATTGTTCTTACCTTTTCCAATCCCATGTTAATCACCCCAAAGTTATCAAAGGCAGGTTGCATTCCCCAGTACAAGGGGCACGTTCTTTACCCTGCACTGCRCCCAAGTGTACCATCATAGGCCGTAATGATATTGGTTTGTTCTCTTATGATGAAGCAAAGGACATATTAATAGGAAAGTGTTATGTGTACACATAAATACAGTCAGTGTTTTGAGGCAGTAACGGTTTAGAGAAAAGTTTTAATTTGTCTGCAGAAAATATGCTRATCCCTTCCCCAGCTTAGCGTGTTACGGGAAACCCTGGAAGACAGAAGTGTAGGGGCCAGAGGCAGAACCAAGGTTCCTAGGAGAACCTCAGTTCTGAATTTCTTCAACTTCTTAGCAGTTAAAGTATCAGCATTATTAACAACATGCAGATTTTTAACTGATCACCAGGAAGGAGTGATGGGATCCTCTGCTGTTTGGTCTCTTTCGTCAACAGATTTATGCTCTCTCTCATGTCATTTCAAACCTCTCTCATTAGGAACTAAAACTGGAGTTTAAAGCATGGTCTTAAGATTCCTAAATGGCAGGCATACTTGAATACTTAAATACTTGAATGCTTATGTCCCTGTGATATCTAGAGAATGTAAGTATCTGTTTAAGTGCTTTGCTGAATCAGGACGACTTCTATTCGTCATAATATTGGTTTTATTTATATGTGCCCAACTCAAGTCTGTGGTGCTTTTGCAGTTCTTTCAGCTGGAGCTAGATCATGAGTTTAGTGAGGATAGCTAAGCAGCCTGTTATGCTTTGAAATTGTCTGTTCAAAAGCTGTACTTTGACAAAGGTTTTATGATCCTTAAAGTACACRATTAACATAAGCTCTGGAAGCTAAAAAGTTAAACTATTTAATGTAAACACTTTTCATACTACTACCATAAACAAGAAAATGTTACTAAAACCTTTTTCAARAACTGTCTAATACTATTTTCCAGTGTTCCTGAAAATTGCATTCTGAAATACTATTGCTAAATAGTGTTTAGCAATACTATATAGAAATAGTCTAAATATTTGTCTCTTTTTCAATAATTCCCATGGATTACCAATGCACACGGATTACCAATGCACACATATCCAAACACACAACATTTCTGATAAGTTACTTATAGAGCAACAGAACTGTAGGGTCAGAAGGGACTTTGGGGTCATCTCCTCCACATTGTACCCTGATGCAGGATCAGCACTTAACGTTTAAAACCTTCCAAAATCTCTGCACCTCRCCATGCTCTTTTTCAGGGGAGATGCTGGAAACCTTAGAGTTCCCTGAAACAGGCTGCTACATAGCGCATAAAAACTCATCTCCTCAGCCACCTTTCACAGTCCCTCCCAGATCCCTGTGGCCCTGTGGGCAAGTTGGGCAACCACATGCCTAGGCTATTCCTACACATGTTCATTTATCCTCTGTTCCTAAAATCATCCACTGATGGAAATTCCACAACCTCCCGAGGTAGCTCTATAGTCTCATCCCTTCACTATCTGCATTTTTTTTATTTTCCCAACAGATACACAACTTACATCTCTCTCTGCTGCAAATTAGTCTGCTTTCTTCTCACACTGAGCCTGGAGAACAGTGAGACCATCTTCTTTACAACAATTCTATTTGGAGGCTGCTATTTTCCCCAGCTGTATAGTTTTTTCTCACCGTTTGCTCTTACCAAGTTGAAACAATGATCAGGGCTACATAATACAGCTTCTTTTCATGGAAATTATTATGCAGCATTGGAAAGAAAGAACATGATCTGACTGAGGGAAAAATCTTCTGCAATTTGTTTGCCACAGATTATTTCTATAACTGTCACTTTGGGAATTTCTATAAATAAAATCACTATCACTCTTCTGAGAAGTGAGCATTTACTACCATTTTTTAAACAATGAAAAAATACAGATCTGTTTTTCATCTAAATTCTTTATATATTTGAAATCACTCAGAGAAGAAAGYCCAAAGAAATGTGGTTAGGTTTGACGAAAAGAAGCCTCCCAGTGGGATATTTAACAGAATACCTAGAAAACAGTGTTGAAAGACTTATAATATTTGGAACCCATTTTTTCAACTCTCGTTCCATGACCTCTGAGCTCCAGAGGACCTTACTTGGCTTTAACTCATTATCCTCCATGGTGATAACACTTTGGACCCAGGAGAGAAAAAAAGGACTAATTGATCCAGGGTTTGAGCAAGGCTTTTGCCTGACCTTGTACATATTAATGATGGATGTTTGACCTTCAACTTTTTTGGTATTCAAACACTGCACAAGATTTGGCTTTCCTAGTCTGCCTTTTCCTACTGCATTATGAAATGTGAAGTGGAAACACACCTGTGTGTAGGCACCAACCTTGCCCCCGATACCCCCCAGTCTTTCCAGGCTGCCCAGTACTGCCTGGGGGAGTGCATGGGATGAAGTGGTGATTCAGCTGGTGAAAGGAGGTGGTAGTTCACATATTGCCCCAAAGGGCTTTTACTTTCTTTTGTCATCTGCTCGCTCTGGGTACCCTAAGCTCAGAGCACTTTTCTCTGCAGAACTCCCCAGGGAGAAGAGGACAAAAATTCCACAACATTTGGCAGGAGGTGACGCAAACAAGCCTCTACTGCCAGATGAATGCCACTCTCTGTGATCACCAGCAGCTTCAAATACATCACTAATTAATTTTTAATAAAAGGAAGTTAATGGCTGTTTTAAGCTCAGAAGGGGAAAAGTAAACCAAAAGTCAYTTGAAAGGATATTGCAGTAGCTTATAGAAATGTAATAAATGGATACAGCATAGAATAAATATTACTTTTAGTAATAATTGCTCACTTTACAAAGAAAAAGAAGACTGAAAGAACAATGAGAGCTCTGCAAAATGTCTTGCTTAATATGAAAATTTGCACATCACTATCAGCATTTAGAGACTAATTCTGAAACTGCTGAGTACTCTTCCCTTCTATTAACTACTGTGGGAGTTGAGAGCACCTGGCATCTTGAGGAATCRGGCTCTTCGGTGGTTTTAATTTAGTCTGACAACAATGCTGAATAAAAATATTCTTGGGGATAGCCCGCARTTATATAGCATGAGCTCATTTCTTCATTATAAAATGTGAGCTGAAACCATTCATAACTGCCAGCCAATATTACAACAGGCAATTCCAGTTTTTCATTGCATGGGAAAAGCACTAGCAAGCTTTAATGAGTTTCAAAAATAGCTGCCACATCAGAAAATTGTAATTGTGCTTGTTTTTCTAATGTGAATACCTGTTCAGCAGACATCATTTAAACAATGGCATCCAAATAGATCAGGGCATGTAAAATAGCTACTTTTATTTGTCAGCTKCACACCCATTGTTTTCAGTCAGAGCCTGCAGAGCAGCTTCAGCTGTACATTCCTGGGAAGTGAATAATATCAGTTGAGATTACGCTACAGTACCACATCTATTACAAGCACATTATAAAGATTGAATATAACCTAATTAGGAAATGCTGAAGTCGGCTGGGTGTGGATGTGGGCTGGTAAAGAGTCATTTTACATGACCTTCACTTACTGAAAATGAGAGTTCACAGAGGATAAAGCAAAGGTAACAGTGTAGATTTCAGTCCCGAATCCAGATATCACATATGCATCTCATATTCCTCATACCCTTACTGCTAYGTTAAACAATTGCTCCCCAAGTTTCACTTCCATGAAACTCTTCTGTAAACACTTTGTGAATCCAGCACGACAAACCAAATTTGGTCACATTCTTATTTTTGACGCAGATGAGAATTGGAGCTCTATTCTGGCTTTTAGTGCTGGAAGGAAGAGGTTACAGAGGGAGGCAGCCAGAGTTTCTCCCAGGAAGCAGTTCTTCTGCATACCCTCGCAGAAGGTTGTGTTTTCCCAACCTCACCTACTACAGAGCCCCTTCCCCGCACCACGTGAGAAAGAGACCTTAGCAAGTCAGCTGTCGCCTTTGGGTGCTTGCACACTCCCTCAGCTAGGTATTAATAAAGCAGCAAAAGACCACAAATACCTGTAGACCACAGTGTCCTACCTGGATGATGGGACAATTCCAGCTGTAATGTAGCTTCAGTTTTTCTTCATTTTTGGATTTGGATGAGATGTATTTAGAGGATTGGAAGATCTTCTGGGTTTTGTTTTTTTTAACAGATTCCTTAAGGGCTCATCTTCACTGGACAAGTGAAGGGGAAAGCTCTTCCAACAGCTTCATGGGACCTACCTCTTCTTGTAGATCTGGCACTTCTGACATCCCTTCTGGTCTGCAAGACAGGGTTGTTTCATTGCGCTCTGCTTGCAGCCTTACCACAGCATCACTGATCAGCATTATGGGATTTCACAGCTATAAAAAATCTGTATCAGCTGCCCCTGTGTCTGCACGTTGTTGTTAGCCCTGCATGCTGCTGGCTAACAAGAAGTCACTGACAAAATGCCTTCAAACATGCCTCATGTCTTGCATTTACCTCCTGGTTCCAAAATGAAAGTTGCATTAATGCCAACAGCTGGAACAGATCAGTGCTCCAAGTTGGATTCATGCCTTACCACTGATTGGAATAGAGGTTGTAGAGAGAAAATTTCAGCATGCCAGGCTGAAAGTAGTTTACTATGTTTATGGGACAAAGTCTCATCTGTACAGGTACTCACAAAGGACAGACCAGTTTTCCCACAGCACACCATAGAATGGTGCAATTGAGCATGCAGTTAAAACCAGTAAATATAACCTCAGACATCATGGTATGTCCCATAACTGAATACAGTACCAGAATAGATACCCTTGATCATAGCTCTGCTGTTTACGTGCTTAGACCTGAGCTAAAAATCAACAATTACCCGTTTTCTTTGCCATGAATATATTTCTGAGACCCTATTCCCACCAGAAACAAAGGAATGATTCAYCTTTTCTTGTGTTGGCCTTCGCACATTGTTTAAGTACTATGAAATTGATTCTCAGCTGATTTTACTGTAAGTCAAGAATAACTACTAAGATCAACGGCATGATGCTGGTGTGAAATTACATGCAGGCATCCCTTAAAGAAATGCACTTCATAGAGATGTGTCTTTACTATGTATTTACTACGGTGTGCACTTCTGCATCTCCTGTTGTTACTGTAGGTGTGCAGCTCCTGTCCTATGCCCTGTAGATTGGGACCATGTATGCCTCTACCATAGACTCCATAGACACCCGAGACTTATTCCTTCTCACAAATGTGATTAGCTATGTCTATCCTCTGCATCAATATCAACAAAAACTGCATTAAAAATGCAACATAAAATTACCTATTCCACAGTCCCCCACACAAGTCATAAACCAACTTGAAATCACCAAAACCTCCAAGATTGTAAAGGTCTGACTTTTTTCTGTTGCCCAGTGTCCCCAGAGCAGTTAAGAGAAGCAAGTTGCTACCTTACTTTTGAAGCACTAGTTTTGAACCTGTTGTCTGTGGGGCCCTGGTGCCCACTTCTGAGGGTCTTATGAAAGGTAAATAAGAAAAGAATGCTCATTGTCAGTAGGTTTGTATCTGCATACGAAAATTTTTAGGAGTTCGCAATTTGAGAAAGATGGAAGTAGCTAACCCAGGACATGCAGGTTCACACCTTTTCTTACAGATGGTAAAGATTTAGCAATTTATTTTAGACTGAAAAGTATTACTGGGAGAAAAATACAGGGAAAGCTTAAAAATTATTAACATGATAATATCTGAAATAAATTTTTTAAAGATACCTCCATTTTGTAAGATACCTAGTGCATTTGCAGAAAAATGTCTGGAAATCTAACAACAAATATAACTGTTATATATGTTTTAATTTTCATAATATTCAAATTGATTATGGTAATGTTTTTACCAGTGCTCCTGTTATATAATTAAATGACTTGACATCTGGCTAAACAAACAACATACTGTATGTGATTAAAACACTGATCAAATTGCACAGGATAATAATTCATTTGCTTGTCATAAATAGTGGTGTTTTTTTCCCCAGACAAAGATACTTTCATCTGAAGAATATAACCGTCATTAACTCCTCCTCTCCCTTCCTYGCCATCCCACACATATATAAATATGTTGTCATCCTAGAAGATCATTTGGGAAGCAACTGGACTAATCTTTTTAAATGTGGTAACAGCCTACAAACTGGCCATTAACTACAGGCAAAAAGTGCCCTGCTAGTGAAATTAAAGCCTAGAATAAGAAAACTCCCACTTAATTCAGTAGGAATTTTGCTTGCACTAGCTTAGTCCAGAACCAGGTGCTTATGTTTTGGGGGTAATTTTGACACTCRGTGAACATTTTAAATCCCATTCTGTTTCAGCTAAATTATTCTTTTTGAATAACCTCTTAAGCAAACTGGTATGACTGGAATACATATTTTAGAGAAGAAAGATGTGTACCAAACCTTAATCAACAGTCTTTCTGCTCAATGACATCATTTGTTTTTCTTAAGTAACCACAATACTTACACATTTTTATTTGGGATCTGGTATGTTTAACCTTGGCTTTCTCACTTTTTTTTAATGTTGTTTACTATAGATGTACTACACTTACAATTAGGTCTGTAAAAACTACTGGAGTGGAACAAACAGTCAGTTAGTAATACCTGCCAGTTTACTAGAAACATACGAAGTGGTTTTGTTGCAAGATTTCCATTACTTGCAGCAGTCAGTGCTCCAAAACCTCTAAGAACAGCTCCTTCTATTTGGTCTAAATTTTCAGGTTGCTACACAGAGGTATGTGTTAACCCAAACCAGATTATACATTTGAGTTGATAACATCTTGTGACAAAATTAAAAAAAAAAGCCCAAAAGTTTGTCACAAGCCCTCCTGTAAGTGCAGATAATATGGAATCTAACAAACCCTGCTGGATCTGGGCTAGCACTACACAGAGAGCAGAAAACCACACCGCTTTCCAACCATTTGCTTATTCAGCCTGTCTGAATACTTAGAAAATCCATTRCACGCATCTTTATATTTGACTTCTGTTTGTCTGTTCAAGGCTGTAAAAAGTAAACCTGAAACAAATAGAAAAATGTGAAATTGCTTTCAGATATCTATTTTTCTTCCATTTTGATCTAATTTGTAAGAAGTGGGAGTATCTTTTTTCCCCATCAACTTTTGAGTTTCTTACAAATATTGCAGGTAGATTCATCAGTCTTCAGTTTAATATTGGAGCCACATCAGCTTAAAGCTAGGGTATTAGTGCTCAGCTTTGGATTTCCAGCCATGTGTGGCTATCTTGCATTTCTGTCCTTGAAAAGATGACTCTTCTGCTCAGTCTATTCAATTTTTAATTGGACTGACGTGCAAATCTCAGTTGTATATTTTACGCAGTACAGGCACATCTTTTGGAAAAAAGACCTTGGCACCATGGAAAAATGTCATGTGATGACTCTCTCATGACATGTCCACCTATGAAAAAGCTACTTAAAAAATACATCGTTAAAAAAAAATGTCAGAGCAGATTACAATAAATTCCCTAGTGGATTCCATCAAGAAAGGAAGGAGTCTTACTCAGCGTTTACTCATAGTCAACCAGTTCCTGAAGTCCTGAACAAAGATTTATTCAGGCTCTGATATGGTAGGATGCGCACGTGGAGATGCAGAGGTGATCCTTCCTGAAGGGATGCCAGAGCTSTCAAGCATTTCCAATGATCTGGAGAAGGGAAGAAGGTATCAGCTGGGAGGAGACAGAGGAAGGGATCCTATTTCTGCAGCTCAGTGTTTTCATATTTACCTTAGTTTGGCCTTGCTTGCCATTGTATAGTGTTTGTTTTAAAAGTGACTCAGAATTTATGGAGCCTTTCAGGAGGATGTCCTTCAACCTGTGATTCATGACATCCTGAAGAAATTGCATGCTGGTTAATAATACCCTCTCTGTAAGGAACTGCATTTCTGAGCTGTGAAATATAACAAGTGCTGACAAATCCTTCTAACTTAATTCTGTCAAAAACCTATTYTGTGATGTGCAGCCTTTCAGAGTAAAGGTCTACCCCCCTAAAAGGCTTCCAGAGTGTTTGGTGGCAGCTCACAGGCCCCACAGAGCCCATCCCTCCACACACACTGACCGACAAGAAATAAGGGGGTCATATTTAAAGAGCTTACACACATCGATGCTACATTATCCGAAGAACTGTCGGGTTTTTAAAATACAGACTTCCAAATTAAAGGTTTAGTCTGTAAAGCCAATCACCATGCCCAGCACTCCCTGCTGTGGAGCAGTCCCAGGGATTTTGCCTGGGAGAGGTTATCYTGCGGCCCACTTGAGTTCAAAGGAAAGTTTGTTGACTTCAGGTAGCTCTCTGCCTGGCAATATGCCTAATAAGATTTACAAGTTTGGAGCATGTTGACTAGCAAGTTATTTGTATATCATTTTAAATTACACTGTTATTTAGAATAAATAAACCCCCACAATATTAACAAGTTAACATTATTAACACTTAGGGAAACTAATTTTGAAATATGCAGTCTCTTAGAAGTGAAATGGAAAYAAAAATGTAGGAAGGAAAGTGCTGGTAAAAGCAAGCTACCATAATGATGCAGCATGCAAACGGGTGGGCTTTATAGTTCATTATTAGTTCCTATGGAACTTGCTGGTACTTTTCTGCTGAGATTTGGCAAAACCTGCCCTTAATGGAAAGTCCTGCCTGGACATTAAACTGACTTATAAGGACATAATGCCAATGACATTATTATGCACRCCTTACAGTTTGAGGGATTCCTTTTCTGCAAGATAAGAAAGTTTTACTCTCCTCAAAAGGAATTATCTGAAAGGAAAATATTGACCATAGAGGTAAATGAATTGAATTACCTTACAGCTAAATAATCTTTTCTGTGGGTAGGGACATGACAGTCAGCACTAGAGAAGGATCAAGAAACACTGAACTTCTACATTCCAGTACTTCTCATTTTGGAGTAGTATTGCCGTATTCTGTAAATAGCTGTGGCTTTAGCTGAGCAGTACAGGATATTGTAAACTGAAACACTTCCTAAAAAACACAATGCCTGCACAGGTGCAGTGAGCCAGCAGGATGATATAAAGAGTTATTCTATGACGCTCATCCTCACAAATATATGTGTCTCTTGATCCCTGTGGCCATAAGAAACCTTTTAGCCACCTTTCCTCGTAGCATTGGATACTCCAACATGCGAAGACTGTTTTCAAACAGGATGACAAGGCTACATCCTGCACGGATTTGAAAGGAATTGATTGCAAAGAGCAGGCAATAGCCCATAATATCCTTCCTGCTCAGTTGGCCCTCCTATCGCTGCTGATCTCAATATGGGGAAGTCCCAAATAAATAGGAGCTTTAAACTTCCCCCGTTGTGCCGCATTCCTATTTGGCATCTAAACCCCTATTATTTGCTATCCAATGGGGAGACAAATGGATCATCGATTAGCTCATGGTAGGTTTGAATCGAGGAATGTGAGTACGTGAAATTGCAGCACCATTAGATCACCCTGGCCTGATAGCTGCTACAAACGAACCTCGCCCCGTTGTTTTTCAAGGATCTTTCCCATTCCCTGTGGAACACAGGTATCCCTGATCCCTGGTAGATGCAGCTGGCACATCCAGGCTGTGTCTAGGCTGAGGGTAGATGCCTGCTCTGGTATGCAATGAGGATCCTGGCCTCCTCACAGCTCTGTCAAGGTCTTGGCCTGAGCACATGGCAGCTCTCTGCTCAATTTCCATGTTGCTTCCTGCAGAAACCCAGGCAGGGAGGAGACAGCATGTGTCTGACTTTCCCTCCAGTACGCAGCTGGGAAGTGGCTGGGCTGCCCTCACCCAGGGGATCAGAAGTGCTTCTGGATCCACCAGTTTAGACAGGCCTCAGGCTGGTTCTACAGCGATAGTTTGGTTTGACCGTGAGAGTCACCCCTCTCCAGGTTCAAAACACAAGCCACACCTCACCCTTGTTTGCATCTCACATTGAAGTTCTTTCCACAGCATCCATATGGTGCTTCTTGACCTTTCAGAAGTAATGACCTTCTAGTAATCAGCCTTTCTCTCCCTCCATGGTYGTTACCTGTAATTAGGGGCAGATTGGCGAGTGGGGGACAGTGGGAAGGCAGGAACTGGGCATTGCCTGCTTGCCGCTTAAGGACTCCTTAAGGACCCCTTGCCCTGGSGTGTTTTGAGCAGGACAGGGCTCCCCCTTGAGTGCTGGCGTCCTTCTGGCCATGGGGTAAGCAGCTGCCAGGAGTGAAGCGAGGGATTTGCTGCRGAGATGGGGGTGGTTTTGGCAGGAACTCACAGTCCCATCAGCTGCTGTGAGGCTTTGCTGTGGGCACCTTGAAGRGAAAGCAGGGGCCGGATTAAATTTGTGGCGGACTGCACAGATTTATGTGTTTTCTCTTAACTGTCTCTGCAGTTACCCAATAATTGTGTAACTTTTATCAGGGCTGTTTTTTCTTTCTCACAGTTAATTCATGCCCTATGTTTTTGCTGTGTTTGTTTTTCCAAGTTTCAAAGAGTGAAAAGAGAATTTCACACGATTTTGTGAGACAACAGACTCCARTAGTAACTGTGTCTTTCACTAATATGCTTTTTGCCAGCAACCAAATAGTGACTATTAGTATTCATTTCCATAACGTAGGTCTCATAAAGAAAATGGCATAATCAAATAATGCAGCATTTTGYATTGCTTAATTAATGGAAGGGAAGGGCTGAGATAATCTACCACTTCATCATCCTCCGAATTAAAAGTCTGGTGCTTGAGGCCTCTACCCAGAGCTCCTATTTGTTACTATTAGGGTAAGAAAAAAAGGCGTACACTGTCAGGCCAAATTCTGATAAAATGATGATCTTTAAGGGGCTGATTCTGCTCTCATTAAGTGTAGGGCAAATCAGAAGGAAACTCCACAGGAATCAAGGGAGCTGTAATGCGAAAACATCAGTGATAATAGCTGGATCTGAGATACCTATAAGAAAAGATGTAGAGTTCATGTCTGTCCTATGTTTGTTGATAGTTTAGTTTGAAGAAGAAGGTGCAAACCAGAAGCTTAGCCCGACAGTGATTACTTAATTCCTATTTTCTTTTCCAAAAAAATATATGTCTAGATTTTCTTCTACCTTATATTTGGATAATTTCATAAATTCATGAATAAAAGAGGAAATAAAAGAGTCTGCACTAAGTAGATAACATTGTATTWTTTTTTTTTAAAGTAAAAGTCCTTACTATAACAAACTAAGCTAAGGCACTGACATGAAAATCAACATTTACGTGAAGATTAATATACTTTTATAGCGTTCTCCGTAAAACATCCTGAATCTTCATGTGTATCAGAGGAAGTAATTATTTTTTAGCAATGGCCAAGTGGTTCTAGATAAAAGGTTTAAAACTGGACTTTGAAGGTATTACTGTTTTCATTAATTGGAGGGATGAACTGGATCAGAGCTGATGAGTCATTGCAGGAGCCTGCTGGCGTGTTGCTCCAGCTGCATATTGGGATCTGCAGGTGCACATTTCTTGGCCCGGATATTCAAAATTAATAGGGAGGCATTCAACATTCAGCAAATTCTTACTAGATGGAGAATGTTTTCTCCAAAGGAGAAGGGCATGGTAGCCAAACTCCTCATGGCAGCATATAGTAGATATTACAGTATGGAAATACAGTGATTTCTGATCGGGTTCAACTTTCTGCCTTGGATCCTTTTTTTAGCAGTCCAAGCACAATAATGCACTAGTGAGCAGGACCCAGTACTAAGAGCTGTCTTGAATGTTTTCCTACATTTTTTTTGCCTGTAGCCTACACTGAAAGAGAAACTCAACATCCTGAGGCTGGCAGCCAGCCAAAAGCTTAGGGACTTCTCACCTACAAGAGTTTCTTGTGGAGCACAGGGGAGAGAGAGCAKGTGCGAAAGACTTGAGCTATTGTTACTCAGTTTGTAATCTGGAAAAGTTTAGAGTCAGATCTGCTGTGCTCTGCAAAGGGCTCTGCCTACAAAATCCAGTTTATTCTATTGGCAACACATTATATTTCTAGCCAAAGTATTGAAAATTTTATTTCCTTTTAAACACTGCATTTTTTAAATGTTTTGTATTTTTTGTCATGTATCTTGTAAGATGTTTGGTTTTCATTATGAACAACTATTGAGAGAATTTCTCAGCATGTCTTATCCCGTTCCTCCTAAGGTTTCCTTTAATCCTAAAGAAGAGAAATTATAGTTGTATATCTTTAATAAGACTTTTCTGACCTGAGCAACAGAAAAGGTGAACTGTAATCATGGAAAATTATGCAATGAATCTGAATTGAGTTTGATCCAGCTCTAGTCATTAATATATAATATAATACAGACTTTTGATTACACAGTTTGATTAGTCAGTAGGAAGACATGCTTCTGCAGAAGGACTTTTAAAATTTATATTTACATACTTTCCAACAGCAATAGCATGCATTAATAGCTGTGAATGATACAGCAAAACTGTCATTCCTGGCATGTCCCCTGGTTTGTTGTTTGCTTTCTGTTTCCCAGCATGTGCCCTCTTCCTGCCTGGAAATCTTGCCTGGGCAAATTTTGATCACTTTCTATATTTGTCTGGGATTTTCAGCTTTCCTAGAGACTAGTTCTTGGTGAAAGGTCAGATGCTGTTTTGCATAAGCCCTGTACTGACATATGAGCTGACAGTTTTGGACCTGGCTTGTATACAGWGGTCGAAGACAACCACAGAGTGTGGACACACAGTAATGATATATACATCACTTGCACAGTGCCTGGTAGTTTGGCAAGCATAGGATATACCCCACATGCTTTATACAGCCATCTTGGACCTGTGCAATCAGTTTGACACTTACAGGAAGAATCAGCTTTAATTTCTGGGCTGGTGTTGCAGAATTACTCTGTGGAGGGGCAGTAGGTCTAGGAAATCCCAGAGGCATGTATGGTGGTGCCATGCAGAGATAAAGCACCTGCGGCAGAGTTCAGCTGGTCCTATCCTCAATTGCACGAGAATAGCTATTTAATGAACTTTAATTCCGTACTTTCAGTTAATTAGCCTTGGCTTTCTTGAGTGCTTTCTCAAAGACAAGCTCTCAGCAAAGATAGTCTCATTTCTCATTTGGCCCAGCTCTAGGTTTTTTTCAGGACTACCAGAGATTTTGGACACTGCTGCCTTTTGTGACTTAATGTATTTGTGAACACATATTAGACATTTAATTATATCCGGGATTTCAAAGAACACCCGATGATCTCCTGTGASAAGATCATTCATTCTGTGGCCTCCTGAGCACATGAATATATGACCCTCTGAAGTGCAGCTGAAACACTGAAGTATAGTTCCTTTTTCAATTGACTCATTTTAACTGGAATTTAGAATAATCAGACATTCTATTTTTTTAGATTTATGTAATTATATAAGCACCACTAAGACTACAAATAAAGCCTTAGATCATTGTGAAACAGCAATAACAGTCCAAGAAAAACTCCAAGTTACCAGAAGAATGTTCACTTAAGGAAGGAAAGATAAATATTTCTAAGACTCATGTCATAATTTTAGCCATATCTGAAAGAATTTTTTTTTTCCAGTTTATCTTTTACCTTTGGTAATTAGAAGTTATGGTTCTTGCCCTGAGGAACTCCAGTTTCCATTTAGCTTTAATTTCAGTGCATGAATGGAATGCAGCCCTCTATGCAAAATGCACATGCTGCCCCGTGGCTTTCTCATTGCTGAAGATGTGCTTGTCTGGTGCTTCCTGAGCTAGAGTTAAAAAAAAAAAACACCCTGCATTTTGGGTTGGGCAGTGTCCTTCGTGTATGGATGTATGGGATAGATTTGTACATAGATAGGGCTGCTGGTATCATTTCCATATATGTGAGCTTGTCAAATACATGTTTACCTTTTAATCGTGATTGCATTTATGCTCATTACATGGTTTTGCTTCATTAGCTCTTTCATTCTGAATTTTCAGTCAAGAAGGGGTTCCCTATCCATTCTTTTCCAGAAATAATATAATAAAGGAACAAAGATAAACATTAAAAAAGGAGAATCATCTTTTGCCAAGATTATAAGTCCTAAGGAATTTAGTAATTTTTTTTGACTAAAATGTTTTATTTAAAATAATAACTGCATTTCTAACACACCAGCTCCCTTCCCAGCTAAGCTACTTTGGGATCTGTAAAAGCAGTCAGAATAACAGATAGATCATACCAACTAAAATTTTATCAGGAGCTGTTTTACCATGCAGTTTATTTCATGCAATTGCAGAACTCAGGCATCCAAAAATAATAAGATAGTTTCCCCCCAAATCATAAGAAGATTTTAAGTAATTAAAATGTTGATGCTGTTTTTATTCCTTGATGTTAGATACACTTTGTGTGACCTTCTACCTAGTCTGTGTCATACCTTGCTCTAAAAACAGCACGTGACATTGTATTTCATTCTCCTTAAAAGCCCACTATGTCCCTGGACAGTCAGCAGCTCTCTCTGATGTATCATCAGTGTCTGTGCAGTTTTACTCAAATCAAAAGTATTTCTAAGTAAGAATCATTCCATATGTGCATTAAATTAATCAGTGCAAGTTTTCTCATGAATGTGGTGTCTGTTTACACATACACATACTAGCAATAGCTACTATGAAGATTTAATGCTGTTTACACATAGGCTAGGTACTATATTTCTTCATTTAGCCTTGCCAGTCCCAACATTTTGCAAAACAGGAGCAAGCCTTGAGGTCAGCCTACAAATCACAGTATTAAAAAATAAATAAAAGCTGTACTCTTTTTTTTTTTTTTTTGGCTTGTCTTTCTTGTGTCTTTATAACTTATTTAATAGTACCATGTGTTCATGGTTTTTGCAGCACAAAATTACAGGAACTAGTTTTTTTTATGAAACTTAGTAAATATCATAGGACTTAGAGTGAAAGGCTATGCTGGCAGCTGTACTGCCGTTTTAACATCATTTAAAATTTTCCGGCTTTCCTCCCCTGCCAGCTATATATAAGGACATTTAAAGGGATGTAAGGGGAAAGATATAGTAATCTGGCTACAAAGGGCTTGAGAAACTGTTACAAAATCAGTGTCTAGTTTGCAAAGWAGTAGTTTGTCATTTTAAGTATAGATCTTGCATTTCTGCATGTACTTAAAAGCATAGTGAGGAAATCTGAATGAGGAATGAATACTGGACTGAAAAAGGATTAAAAAGCAAATTCCWGCTCATTGTATCTGGAATGATGTGCTTAGCATGGAAATAGGCGGAGAGGTAAGCTAGGATTTCTAATACTRTGAATAGTTCAGAAACACAAATGTTTGTAGTGCCTTTATGTTATATACAAACATTGGTAAACCACCCAATTTTGAAAAATACAGTAACTCAAGAGTAGATGTGAAAACTACTGCACAGCCTGCTACTTTTCAATAAACTCTATACTTGAAACATATTCAATATGGAATATGAGTGGTCCATTATCACTGTCTCCACATTTCAGGCATATTTAGTGTGAATTGTGAACAAATACATGGGGAAACAACTGGSTACATTCTTCTGATAGATAGATCAAAATCAGTGTGACTTTCAGCATTAGCAGCCATTGCAATGAGTTGTGTCCCCCATCCCCTACTGCTCCCTGAAAATTCAAGACCTGATTCAAGGCTGACTGGAGCTAATAGAAGGATTGCCATACTTCAGCAAGACTTGCATTAATATGGCAGTACCTAAACAAATCATTCAAATCCCTCTTAGACACTCATGTTTGCCTCGTGGGGATATGGATTTATGGAATTATCATAAATGGGTTTTATGATCATATTGAGAAATTTCTTTTCCTTGCAACAGATTTCTTCTTCCCTTAATCTTGACCCTGTACACATATTTCTAAAACCCTTTAACCATATAACTTGTTTTCACACACGCATACACACTTACACACATGTACATGTGTGCACATGTACATAAACATACATATATATATTTCAAGGATCTTTAAACAGCAGTAACATAGAATTTGTTTAGTTCTCATGTGATCCACACTGCGTGTTATTAGCCCCCGGCATGTACTGAAAACAGCATTCGTGATTCAGGAACTCCTGGTATTCACGAAACTCCCAAACCAAACTTTGCACCTCTGGCACAAGATATGTTTATTCTGTACTTCCTAATTCAGTGAAGGGGTTCTGATAATAACCTAAACATGTCTTCTACCTGAAGCTGTCTAATAATGGCTCTCAGCAGGATAAATGGGCTTCCAAGTAGTCCTGTGATAATTGCAGCTGAGCTACTTCCCATGTTTGAACCAGGTCTTTTCAGGTCTAGCTGGACAAATGTTTTAAGTTGCTGCTGCTGTCTTCCCCCCTCTGCCCACCCCAGATTCATGTCCCCATTCCTGTGGGTGGAGGCACTTTACTTATGCCAATATAATTGTTTTTCGGCCAGATCAGGTCTCCAGCTCACCCTGTGGCTGCCTGAGTATGTGTATTGGCACCAAACGGGATAATCAGGGCAAGAGCAGTAGCAGCTCAGGCCAGGGCAAGACTGCTTCCTCCAGCAACAGGAAWTTTTTTGCTGGCTGAAAGTGTTTCTCAAACACTTGGACATCAATATGTTGCACAAGACATAATAAAGCATAAAAGTACAAAACAGCCTCTCCATCAGATCTACTGTTCGTTGAGAAGTCCTACAAGGAGCCGTGGAGGTTGACTACTRCTGATTTGGAGAGGACCCTGTGTGGTGCTGGTATGCACACATCACCCACCATGCCACAGCCATTCATACAGATCTAAAATTGCAAGTCCACAAATAGCTAAAGTACCCCTAATATCCTATTCCTCAGCTGARCCCCACTGAATGCCACTGAATCCACTCAGAAAAAGAGGCATTGCTCCAGATATGTGCCTGACCTCAGCCTCAGCATTTTAGCTTAACTTACAGACAGCGTGGGAGGAAGCAGATCTTAAAATTGTAATGGGAACTGTTTTTTTAACTTCTGAAGATTCTTGCCAGTCGGTCACATTCTTGTTGTTAGACAAAACTATGTCCGCCAGAGGGCTCTTTCAATTTTTGTCTAATAAAATCAGAATGACAATTTTATTAGAATATTAAAATCAGTTATATAGTTACATGAACTATTAGAAATTGAAGGCTGAGTCATATCCTGCTGAAAAGGTAAATACTGATAATAATACTTAGCATTTTTTGATTCAAAGCACRCTTGATTATCCACAAATTATCAACTGATTATCTACTGATTATCAATTATCCACTAATTTATCCTCATAACACCTCTCCGACATGGCAGTGACTTCCATTTTATGCATGGAGTAATTTGGGTAGATCAGATTTACCTGGCACCAGATTCTGATTCAATGATGCAGTGAAAATCAGACTTCAAATTCCTTTAGCACATTGTCTTCCCACTGGCAATTAATAATTTCATAAATTTATGTAACTGAGTAAATGTGAACAAAACTTTTCAGTAGCCAACCTGTACTATAAGTGATAATTTTAAATTAATCAATTACTGATTGATTTTGATCTACCTGACCCTAAAGTCTGCAGCCTGCATTTTCTCAGAGTTTACATGGTTGCTTCCACCAAGAGCAGGTGAAGATAAATTGCTTCCAAGTCAGAATTGCAGCATTATCCATTCACTTCCAGACAAGTGGAAGTGATTCCACAAATGATATGGGTCTCTGGACATGAATCCTCATGCTCTAATCTCAGGCTGTAGTGTCGTCCTGMGCCTCACACAGTAAGGCAGAGGGAGTACGTTGCATTGCTCCAAATGTAAACTCTGGAAAACAGAGAATATGAAAGCAAGGCACACATCATCTCTACAGCACAACCTTACCTCTGCCTTTCTGAAACGATGACACTGCATGCCAGAAATGCAATAGCTTTACAGATGGTATGGGATACTTTGGGAACCAACACCAAGGCAGAGCCCTGAAAGCCAAACCCTTACCTCTTCTCTTCGTTCAGACAAATGTCCAGCTCAGGTCAATTACATTGAGCAGGAGATACTTCACACAAGCCATCTCAAGGTCTGTAAATGTTAATTTTCTCCTTTCTTCTGCTCTCAACATTACTTCTGGGCTACTGCCTTCCTTTGACCCTCACTAAACCTTGGAGTCCTTTCTGCAGKATACATCCAGCTTGCTGATAATTTCTATGGTGATAGAAGAGCTTGTACACCTTTGCAGGCACAATCTACAGAATTAAGCATTGGCAAAAGCCTTGCTTCATGTACATGTATACTTCCCCTCTTGCTGCAGTCACAGCCCTGGGGAACTGCTGCTCTGTTCACCATTCGGTACAGCTACATATAGCCCAGTGGCTGCAGCTGGACTGAGTACAGAGAAATATTGCAGTTTCAACAATTAGAACACAATCCCAGTAAAAGCACTTATTTCAGTCCTTCCACTGTTTACTTCCCAGGTTTTGGACACCTCAGAGATTAAGCGTGACCAAAGCATTTCTCTGAGGAATGCCAAGCTGGGCCAGAGAGGCTGCCTCCGATTCACAGCCGTGGCCGTGGCCATGGTAAGGACAGGCAGGAGAGGAAGGGCAAACAGGTTCAGATGGAAATAGCGAGTGTGGAACTGCTCTCCTCTCAGCTCTGAGTGCTCAGCGTTTTTCACCGCATTTGGCCCCTGCAAGGCAGGAACCTCTGACCTAATCACTCAGCAGCTTTATTTGACCACACTCAGTCCCTCTCTTTAGTAAACATGATTACTGGGTACTAAATGCTTCCTAGAGTCTTTCATCTTTCCTCTATCTAATTAATGCTAATTTCCTTGATGGTACTCCTAAAGTACAGTTGGAGCCTGGATGTAGATTACAGAGCACTTTACAATATCAGCATTAAATCAGACAGAGATTGTAAAGCACATATAATATGCATTTACTGAGACTTGTGAAGGGTGGGATTTTATCTTGCTGTGCATTAGTGCCCCTAAGATTGTGTAACACTATAAGTCACTCAGTTATCATGACACTTGGTTGCCTGGAAATCCTCCTCCTTTACTCCATATGCCTATTTCATTTTTTGTAGACAAATCAGTTTGACACATGTTAACCTGAAACTATAACTTTTACCTTTCAGACAGTTTTCAAGAGTGATTTTTCTCAAAGAGCAAAATGTATAATAAACTTGCTGAGAGAAATGAAGAGGGACTAAAATAATCTTCAGAAAGATCACACTCATATTTTGAGCCCAGAAGTGTACCTGAGACATAACAGAAGAATACACATTAAAACTAAAAGTTACACTCAGCTTGCACTGTAACAGGTAAGATAGATACCACTGAATCCATGCAAAGAAAATTATCCCTCATTTTAGTGATACTTCCTTCAGTAAGAAAGGTAAATGGGTTATTTTTTAATGTAATGTTAGACCACTTGGCTATACGACTCAAGACAAATCATGCCGCCAGCATCATTCCATGTATTATTGAGAAGTCTTTCATACGGGGATACATGACGGCTTGCACAAGCACGTTTCAAGGTATGTTTGTGGGTGTACATGCAGAAGCGCAGGTGGAATTTGGAGATCAGGTTCTAAAGACGCGTCCTAAATGCTCTAAAAGCCAAACCTATCTGGCTCTGTAACTCCAATAGCCACTGTGCTCCATCATCTGGTCACTTCCAGTGGTGGAAAGCAGATATGAAATATGACTCTCTAGTTTGGTAGCATACTGTCATCACTTCCTACTGATTACCCAGATATCTGATCAACCCGGGGAATTCCCACAGATTTCTTGTCTGCTATTCTGAACAGTATCTCTTTGATGGCAATACGTGCAACCCAGTACAGTTTATAACTTGACTCAGATTACTGTTGTAACTCTCAGTTACAGTATTGGCTCAGTTTCTCTGTATCTCTTGTTACTGCCAAAGATCGGAAAAGCTCTCAGTAGATCTTCCTAACTAAAGTACAGTATCTATCTATCTTCTAAAATCCAGTCAAGGAAGGAAAACCCAAACAAACATACCCTGTCCTCCTTAATAATACCAACCTTCCCCATGTTTTTACCTGAGTTTTTATATAAACTATAAAATGAGAATATGATCAGAGCACATTTATATAAATTTAAGAAAAATGATATATTGAGCTTTCTCCAGAGACATTTTTCTGTGCCACCATAAATGAAAATCAGTTCATTTTTTTAGTAACAGCTTAGCTTCAGTGACTGCAGTGACCCAAACCCAAATTATTTTCATTCTAAATTATAACATGCACATTTTACAAAACCTATATGTTATTTAGTTTAAAATCCTCCTCCCTTTTAATGAAATACAGTAGCTGGGCTTTCTACTGAAAAAATCATTGAATATTTCCATATTGGCTTCCAGCTTGTCTGGTGTTTTTGCCTGGCAAAGTACWGTGCATCTTTGTGCTTTATTAATGGGCTGAGCTTCTGGACAAGAGCACGCTTTCTGCCACTGCAGAATTTTCTTACAAACTATGCACTATAAAACAGACAGAAACAGAAACTTTCATACATCCAGAGGACTATTTTTGACAGAAGAAGTTAAGTCACTTTCATTAGACAAAAGCTGAAATAGAGATTTCCTCCCTTCAAGGCATAAATTAAATATTTTCAAAATTCCTAGGCATTTTAGCAGTGGCAAAACTGGGAGGAATGTTGGAGGCTGGTCTGTGGCCTGTATGAATCCTCCCCTCCTTTTGACTCTAAGATGGAGGATAATGGTATGAACACTGCTGATGCAGAACTACATAGAAGGGTTGCCAGATGTGGGTAGTGCAGACAAATCACTGTCAAGCATTAGAGGAGGCTTTCCAGGAGGGCTGCAGGCTCTGGGCTGGGAAATGTGCCATTCCCAACAGCACTAGGAGCCACGTGCAATGCTGATACATCACCCAAGCACTCCGGAGATATCCCAAGACCTTAAGGTTGAGTGCTGAAATACAACATCTCAATATTAGGTACTCTCACTGCCCCGACACCCAGGAATCCTCTAGCAGAGCAGTGCAGATGTGTCTCTGAGGCTCAGTTAAGACCTCTCCGTACTTCATGGCACGCTCAGTGCAGGTGGTGGAGCAGGGGAGCAGCTGTGTGTGGTTCTGTGCCCAGGGGGCAGGAGCTGATGGAGCTGGTTCTTCTCATATGGAGGAGTTAAACAAGAGAATTCCTTGGCTGTGTTCATTGCTACAGCTGAACATGTCTTCTGAAATTAAGGCAGTACAGAAAACTGTCTAGGAACTGACAGCCCTTTGAGATCTTTATACTACAAAGACAGTTTTTGTGGAATCTGCCAGATATTGTCACCCCTGGAGCAGAAATAAGCACGTGCCTTGGTCTCAGCTGCAGTACATCATAAACCTGAGTAATGCGTTAAACTGCTGAAGAAGGAGTTGTGCTATTGAGCTGGTATGTGAGTTGCTAAGGAGGTAATGACACGCCTCCCCGTGTGCTGTGTCCCCAGTGGGGGGGCCAGCTCTGGCAGACAGGCATAGAGGAATTTTCTGAAATTAACTGATCTAAATTTGCCAAATGAGACCATGCCCTAAATAACAATAGGAAGGTCTCATGGAGCTGAATATTTTATTGGCAGCAGTTCTGGCTTCCTTCATTTCAGAATGATTTGGATTAGGATAAAAACAGACACAGGCAGACAAACTGGTCCCCTGAATCTCTTATTTATGAAGTCTAATACAGTAAAAGACAAGGCAAGAGTCACTCATTTAAACTGCCTCAATCACATTAGCTAAATTTATTTATTTAACCACCACCAATCTAAATTATTTCAAGCATGCTCCTTCCCCACCTTTCCATTCACCCCCATCCAGAACCTACCCTCCCACCTCAAGGCTTCTAGGTTTTGAGTGAAGAAAAGTGGTGTTATCTGTTATTTGGCAAAGTGAAGGTCTCCTTCAACCAAGTACAGGATGAAAACTTACAGAGTGTGCCTAGTCTTGACCAGGTCACAGAGTGAAAGTTGTACAAGGATGGGAGACCATGTCCTAGGAGTTTCAGTGCTAATTTAGTGGGAAGGGATGGGGGACTTGTATTTCCTGACTGCTTGGCAGAAGGGAATCTCTCAAAATGATTTTGTGCACAGTGGCTGCCCCATGCTGCTGAGCAGTCTCATATCCTGAAATGAGACAAAAAGAAATGAAAAAGGAAGCAGCAGTGGTTGAGTAAAGAACATGACAGGGTATGAAAATATGGATTTTTTAAAKCACGAAGAGTTTGCAGAATGTTCCAACATAAGGTCTCCAGTGGAGGGAATAGCATGTCTCTGATGACAAAGTGGTTCTCCCCTTTTGCTGAAAGTTCTTTGCTCAATATTGCAAGAAAATAGTTTTAGGGACATGGTTTAGTGGTGGACTTGGCAGTGTTAGGTTTATGGTTGGACTCGATGATCTTCAGGGTCTTTTACAACCTAAATTATTTTATGATTTTAAGATTTTTAATCAGCTTTAACAAGATGAAAGTCCAGATTGCTTTTTTCTTTAGCTGTGTGTGCTCTGAACACCAGCAGCCACTTGCCAGGAGCAACAACCAAAACTCGGGAATGTGCTGCATGTGCTTCAGCACCATCTACTGGCACTTTCCCTATCCACCACTTGGGCATTGCATCACCTACAGCCCTTGAGACACTGACAGGAACAAAGAAAACAAGTAAAATCCTCCAAGAGACTGTCCATACATAGTAAACCTACAGACTAGCCTGTCTGAATTGGTGCTTAAATAGATTTTGATTCTTACAATAAACATAGTACAAATCAGTCAACTTAGAAGCTGTGCAACCGAGCTAATGGTCATACATGTCCCCTAACAAAAGCATAATGGATGCCAGGGACAAAAAGACAACTCAGAGCAAAACAAAACTCATGAGGTGATGAAAACACAAGATGATGGTATCTGGGCAGGGAAAAAATCTACAAGAAATGTAAGAAGATATTGACCTGGATAAGAGCTTTTGGAAGCAGAGACTGGGGACAGTATGTATTTCCTGAGATCTGTGCCTTTAGAATGGCATTCCTGAACAGGCTTGGACTGTTATTCTCAAATTTTACAAAACTCCTGTTTAAAAATAAAACTGATTAAGAAGGAGGGATGACTGTGTTTTTTAAGAAGACTTTAGATAAACAAGCTCTGACCCCTCTGACTAGAACAGCTTTACATACTCCTGCAGTGGGACAGATCTGGTGCTGGGTTTATTGACAGTCTCTACTGTCTTCAGAAACAGTGACATGAAAACAAAAAGGAAAACAAAATTTGGAGCACATCTTGTAGACACTATAAATCAGTGCAACTCACTGACATCAAAAGCACTTACTGATTTGCTGCAGTAGAGGAACGTTTCCCTCTGTTTGATGCCTTTTCTGCCAGTGGAGTAAACTCAAATTGAAGCACAGCCACTGAGCGAGCCCTAAAATACATTCAGTAAGTTGAATAGTGTTCAACGCCAATTTTCAGTGTTCATTTCAGTATTCATTAACAAAAGATGGTGTGCCAAAGGCATTCCAGATAGCCATGAATGAGCTGTTCCTGGTGATTCTGAACATGAAATAAGAACAGACAAAAATGGCATAACAGAATGTGCTACTGACACATTAGGATAAATACTCATTCAGCCCATCTAAGGTTTTTTTTTGTTTATCTACAGCTCTGTCTTCACAGATTTATGACAGTTCAATGAAGCAGTACAGAGAGAAAAGTATGTTCTCCTCAGCACAGAAGTTGACCTCAAAGTCATCTAGTCCAATAAAAGTCCATTGATAAAAGGCTTCTATACACAATCTTCTATTCACAACCTTTTCTTCTTAAAATCTTTCTAATTAACATTATACTTAATTGCAGCATCAGCAAAATGTTGACAAAATTACTAGTTTGCAGTATCAGTTTGCAGTATCTATTTTGACAGCAACACCTTCTGAAAGATGTCTCAAAGTTGTCAGCTTGGCCTCATGAGAACAAAATTTAGGCAAAATCTCATTTAGCATCAGTGCTTGCTTATGCTATTGTTGCAAACACAAATGCCTCCAGTAGCTAAAGACAGGATAACTCAGTTACTAGCTGTAGCTAGGGATTCTAGCAAGCTGTAGTTTCCCATGACATCTACAGACTTGTGAGTTTTGTAAATCTTTTTGGAAGATGTTATTTCCAAAGGGAATACAAGGACCTGAGATGTCTTCCAAACTTAATGACTCTAGCTCTGATAGAGATGGCCATATGTGTGGGAAACTGTTTGATATAGAAGAAGTCAGTGGATGAACAGACCAAGGRTAAAACAAGACTGGCTGACAAGTGAGGTTAAGGAGACAAAGGCTTGAAATGACAAATGCCAGTAATGTTCTTTGAAAAGGCAACTGATAAAGAAAGGGCAAAGGCAGATTCAGAAAAAGTCAAAATGATAGAAAAATTGTCCCTAACAGTTATTCTTGAATTGATGCAGATCAAGCTGTTTCCTAATTATATACTTCCTTAAAAAGACTAAAAGAAAACATTGGATTATGCTTTTGGAGATATAAAACATCCAACAAGCTCTTCCATTGCAGTACAATTTTATGATATTTCCAAATTTAGTCATTTTAGCAACTATGAGCTCAGGAAGTTGCTACTGTACTTAACTGAAGATCAGAAGTTGGCAATGCATTATTCCAGATGGCTTTTAGACAGATCCAGGATGCCCAGATAGAGCTGAAGAGCGTTTGGTGAACATATGGGTGAGTGAGTTGCTTATAGATTTTGCAAGACGTTGATAGCATCACACTTCTGGCAAAACACAAAATACTTTTTCCCATTTATAGGAAATGAAAGCCTTGACAAGTGTTTGCCTTGGATGACAGAGAGTAGAATGTGCTTCAGAGAGTTTCCTGGTAGCATCTATAGCTGAGGCAGAACAAATTCTACAACTTAGGGATAGAAACATAAAACAATGAAACCCCACAGCTGGAAGGCTGGAGCTGGAATTTGGCCAGGACTTGCAGATATAATGATAATCATATCTCCTTCTAAGGGCTGCAACTCAGTGTGTCAGTCAGTGTTACAATTTGGTCTTCAAGTGCAATTCAAAGCGCTAACTGATTCAAAACTACCATGTCTTGCATCCTCCAGGGACAAGTCAAAACTTGACATTAAAGGAAGATGTTATTCCTTGGTCTAAGGGTAATCAAAGATAGCTTTGGAGGACTCTGAGAGTTAATACCTGAGCAGATGGCCTGTGGCAGTAACAGATTTTAGCTCCTATTCCCTTCCTATTAAGTGCTTTACACATGGCACACATGTATCTTTTGCTGGTACTAGCATAATATGTTCTGTATGCAAGTGCAGAGTAGCAAAGCCCATAATAAAATTAAGGAAGAGTAAAATGTGCCTCCCACATGCACACGTGAGGGACGAGATTTTTCCACACATATCGACAAACTTGTCCAAGAACTACAATGAAAGGAATGTAATTTCCTGTTAATAAAGCCAAAAACTCACGGCAAGGAGTCTTTATAAATAATCCAGTGCCGAGACTCCTACCTTTAGTTTGTGTGGGGACATCTGTGCACCCGGAGGATGCACATGCAGAAGGAAAAGGCCTCCTAGCTGGTCCTCACCCCATGCTAGGGGCCCAGCCAGCCCAGGGTCTCCCCACCTCCTCGGCTGGCCTGTGGCAAGGCCTGCATGGAGGTGTTTGCCCTCCTGCCGCAGCCTCCACCTGCAAGCAATTAGCCGTGGTCCACAACCACTGGAGTGCAGGTCTCAGACCCTGGTCCAGAGCCTGCTTCATGCATCCCTTCAGAGTAACTCACGTACTGTCAGCAGTGAACACACCCCAGCTCTAGTGAAAGCTGCTTCCACCACTGAAGTGGTCACTGAAAAGACCGACCGGGAACCCTGAGAAAAGACTCTGCCGATGGGTAGGGTCCTATGGGTCAGTAAGCAAATCACATTATTATAGCAGTGAAGTAACCGTGCTAGTAGCTGTATCCTTTATCACTTCAGCTCTGTTTTAAACGTGAAATAGTGGATGACTCTCCAGAGGAAATGAGAAGAACCAAGCATCCAGTTGCCTGTTTGCAGAAGCCCAGCAAGTCCAAATTTCTGGGTAATTCAACTACGCTGTCTTGCTGCCAGGTGCCTGAACACTGCTTAATGATGCAGGGTAATTACAGCTGCGTCCTAGTGACAGATGTGTTTTGTTGTAGAGAGACAGGATATAGGACCAAGTGAACAATTTTCTAGTAAACAGCATTAAAAGGGTGGTTGAGGAGATCCTATTGGGAGAGCATGAAAAACACCGCCCTTGGGAAGAAAGTGAAGTTGGAAATTTTTATTTTGAGTGATGGGTAAAGGGCTAAGTCTGGACTACTTATGGAGTAGAGTTTTAACTAGCAATTTTGTTGTTCAATACAGCAGTATATCATTCTGTTAGTCTGCAGATCTGCCTCTCAGTTTTCAACCGGCCCACATGCTCTCCCGCTCCGAGGCAAAGGAGCCCACAGGAATGCCATCTGGGCCTCAGCAGGGAGAGGGGAGTCAATGAAAAGTGTATGTAATGCCCACTTCAATCAACAGTGCTATCAAGTGTGATTTTATGAAGCTGAGGAATATTCAGTGGCATTGCCTATTTACGTTTTAATGAACAGATCGTTTTACCCCAGAGGACCATTCACCGTCACAAAGAAAATTGAGTTTCTTCCAGTCATTGCAACTATGCTATAATACATAATTTACTTACAGTATACAATGATGGCAAATATTTCTCCTGCATATGACATATGCAATAGAACTATAAAATAAGTTACCTAATGGAAGTTTTGTCTCACCTGCAATTGTTTCATCTATTTAGGACAATATTTGGGGGAACAGAGGACAAGTAAATCAACAAGAATAATCCATTTGTGGAAATGAAGAGTATACATTATTATCATAGAATCATAGAATCATAGAATCATTAAGGTTGGAAAGACCTCTAAGATCATCGTGTCCAACTATCAACCCAGTACCCATGCCCACTAAACCATGTCCCAAAGTGCCACATCCACACGTTTTTTGAACACCTCCAGGGATGGTGACTCCACCACTTCCCTGGGCAGCCTGTTCCAATGCCTGACTACCCTTTCAGTGAAGAAATTTTTCCTAATATCCA
>JASVER010000006.1:8255718-8365539 GCA_030449065.1 Oceanodroma leucorhoa | reverse complement strand
CCACAGCCTTCCCCTCATCCACTAGGCGGGTCACCCGGTCGTAGAAGGAGATCAGGTTGGTCAAGCAGGACCTGCCCTTCATGAACCCATGCTGGCTGGGTCCAATATACTTGCATAAAAATTATCTGCAGTAATAGCAACAGGGTACAGGACACCGGTGCTCAGTACAACCCTGCTCGTAACTCCTAGAACAGGTATTTGAGCCTGTTTCAGGCTGATGATGCCTGAGAGTTATAGAAGATCTATGTAAAATGAGCCTGTAGGCTTAGCTGAAGCATTTAAACCTATGTTTAAAAACCACCAACTCAGTTGAAACTTTTGCTTAAGTATTCAAGCACTCCATCCAATGTACAGCTAGGACACACCGACACAAGTGTATCATAGCAACTAGTCAAGGTAATTTCAAAGAATTCTGAATTTAGAGAATGTTTTCATTTGCTTTTATTTCCTAGCTACCTGTGAAGATTGGCTTTTTGCCTTGCTTTTGACTATGCTTCATTAGCTATGAATAGGAGCTTTATTGCCTATGCTTCATTAACTATGAATCGGAGCTTTAAGTCTCAAAGGGATGACAATCCAGCATTTACTAAGCACTAAAATCAAATTAAAATATTATCCTAGAAAAAACCCAGTAAAACTAGTAATTGCATTGTCTGACAACAGTATTGCAAAGTCCAAAACGACTTACTCAAAAAAGTACTATCTAAATTGTCAGAAGCAAAAAATTTCCTTGTTAATTCTGTGGTTCTACTGAGCATTTTCAAGAATACAATTTTTCATTTTATTATATTTCTAGAGAACTGGAAAAATGTGCATAATAGTGGGAGCTACCCTGCTGGGATGGGTAAGTAAACAAATTTTGGCAGACTAGGTTGTTTATTCTACTTCTTATTATAGTAAGGTAATTACAATTCTTGCTAAGGATGAAGAATGAAAGACTTTCAGAGGTATTCAGTAGATTTTAATACCAAAGTAAGAGCATGTGAGTAAGTTTTAATGATGTTGGATAGATTCAACTTCAAAGAGTGGGCATACTGAGGTCATTTAATTAAAAACTTACAGAATACATGGCTAGAATATGCCCTTGACTGGTTATTAGCCAAGAATATGCTCTTCACKGGTTATTAGCCAAGGTAACATGTAGATGGCCAGTCTGCAAACCAATGACAGGAGTCTTCTTGAAACAAAACCAGTTACAAAAATGCTAATGGTTGAAAAATTCAGTCAGAAGGAAGCTATTTTTCATTGGAAAGAGGAGAGGATCATCAGTCAACCCTTGGCTACTTCTGTGCATATCATAATTTTATCTGAGAAAATAACTTCTGACATGGTCCATGTATCTCAAATGCAGACTGGAGAGCTAAAAGACAGTTAAAATGTTGCCTTTCCTGAGACAGGAAACAGAAAGAAACCTGAGCAGTTGCAGGTTGGCTAGGAATATAACTGGTGAGGTACTCTGATAGAGACTGGGAGGGTTGGACATATACTGCAAACCAGAAGGGTACAGGCAAGTTTTCCAGCTGTGACAGATGTGTCTTTCATCCTACTACCTGGGGAAGGAGAGAGACTAGTGCATTTTTAAAAGCAAGGTGTCCTCTCTCTATTTTACCTAAAGGCACTCTCCTAGCTACAGCAGTCATCCACTGCATCCTAAGCAGATGCTCTGACTTTCTATGATTTCTTCCAAAAGTTTTGCTTTTAAAAGGTGCTTTTGGATGGAGGCTTTTACGGGCAAAATCACAACAGTGTCTCCAAAGGGCTGTTTTCTATTGCTTGCTGAGCAGCACAGTGAAGTCAGCATCCTGTGGAGCAGTGAGAGCAGGGACAGGCTGAAGGGAATTGAGAAAAGGGGCATGGCACAACTCTGTAAAAGACAGGGATTATGCAGTGCTGCACGCAGCAGTAACTAGAGAAAATGGATTTCTAATAAAGAAAAGGAAAAGGCTGTGAGAATGAGATGCTACAGGAGATCAGTGCTTATGGAAAGATCTCTCCCCTATTCAGAGGCTGGGAGTGGTTAGACTCATTGAAGGAGCAGTAGAGAATTAGTGCAAGAAGAAATGTAGGGGTAGCCTAGAAGTAAAGGTTGTCCTGTGCATTGTAGCAACTGATGGGTTCAAGTATGCATGTAAGATAGAAGATTAGAGTATAATATCATCTGCTTAAAAGTGAATGCAGCTCCCCCTGCTGAGCAGGTCCGTAGCTGGATTAACAAATTTTGTGTGCCCCTGCCTCCCACTTGCATGGCAGTTGGGCAAAGAGCGCGGTGCTCGGCTGACCCTGGGCTGATGCACAAGCATGTGGAAGAGTTAAAAGTTGAGCTCCAGCAGATGGTGGCTTGGTGTCACACAAGGTCTTTGGAAGAGGTATGAAGAGGTGTAAACCAGAGAACAATAAAACCAAAATATATCTGTGAAATGTTCATCAACAAACATGTCGAACCAGATTATGATTATCCAGAGAAGGGCTGGTACATCAAACAGCAGCTCGGCTTTCTGAGGAGGACTGCTTGTTGAGTGTGGGGTCTTTGGTGGCCTTCTTTGTGGGAGACAACAAAAATTGCTCGGAAGAAAATATGATGACATGCTATTTTCAAACAGCTCAGTGACTCCACAAAAGCCACTTGTGGCTATGATTTCTCTCATATTATTTTACTGCATTTTTCTGTTTCAACAAAATGTACGTTGTGTGTCTGCATGTGGTGAACTGCAGATGTGTTGGACAGGAGGAAAAGTTCATTTCAAACTTGCATGTTGAAAAACTTCATGCAGGGTGAACTTATTTTCTCTGTAAACTAAACATATATTTGTGTACATTTAAAAAGTGCTGATTTTAACTGTTTTTCTTTCTGATCTGGGAACTCAAAGGGTAGTAATCTGAACAAATTTTTGCTCTTACTGAGCTATTATTACACCTTAGAGACCTGAACGGTTCCAGTGTGTGAATTTGAAGGTAATTTGACAAGACATGTGGAATCTAAGGTAGCAGAAGTGTAGATAGAGGCTCATTTTCTTGTGGGAAAAAAAGGTTCAGAGTATAACCCAACCTGAAACGCCGACTCAGCAACAAGGTGCCACAAAAATTTATTTCCAAACATTGTGACATCTGTTAATGCCAGGAAACCTCACAGAAGTTAAAGAATGTGATTGAGATGTTCAAAGTAAGATCCTGAATTCTACTTCAAGCTCAGGTGATGACAGTTTCTGGTATGTCTACGCAGGAGAAGAAAAGTATCGTTGTTATATGGGTAGATCTACCTTGCCAGCAAAATCCAGTAGCATGGGTGACAATAATAATGGAGACTCAAAGTCCGACATATTAGCACATGCCAGCAACTAGACTAAAAACTCTCCAAGAATCCTGGCCATGTATTTTGCTTTCTAGCATGTCCCAAAGGCCAAGCCACTGATTCTTCTTGGCTGTCTTCTGTCCTTGCCTGCTGATGCTAGCCCACGTCTGCCAGCACAGCCTGCAATCACACTCCCTCATTTTGCTGTGATGCTAGTATCACAGTGAGAATATTTAGATACATAAATTTAGATATCTAAAAGAGGGAAATGGATTTGCATTTTGTTCTGATGGTTATCGGAACTGACTGCCATACCCTGGAAAATGAATCATGGGTGCTCTTTTGGAGGCGGGCAGCTGCGCACTCCCACACTCTTTCCCTGTATCTCTCTCTGTCTCAGAACATGCTCTTTGTAATTACTGACGTTGGTAAATGAAAGGAGTATTTCAGACTGAGTACACAGAGATGAGGAGGTGTAATGCAAATGGGTAATTTAGAAATAAAAACTAGGTAGTTGTTCTAAAGTAATAGTTATGATTTACCATCTGTAAAATTCTCTCACCACATCTAAACCAAGGAGTGTTTTGGAACACCTGCACTTTGCTGTTGGAAGCTCATTTGAGCTGGAAAATTCTTCCTCCGGAGGCAATTTATTACCCATGTAACGGATGCTATTCTGTTGAACGTGTAGCATACTGAGGTTTGGCTACCAGTTTCACTCTTTCAACACAAAGTGAAAATATGGAGCTTGTGGGTTTGGAAGAATTTATCTTATTGATATGGAAAACTGAGAATTTAACTTGGAAATTCTTTGATTAACTCCTGATTCTGTGTATGCAGGGAAAAGGCWGTTAATGTTGGAAATTAAGTTCAAATGCATTCAATAACAAGCTCCCTTCTTCACAGGCAGCTCTTGTTTCACCTTTTGATGGGACACTATTCCCTGAGCAAAAAGTCTATCTTTCAATAGGCTGCTATCGTGATTTTACATATTTTAAAATTTTACGAAAAGTTATATATTTTACAAATGGGAAAAGTGAAGGTCTGAGAGGCAAAAAGGGAACATTTTCTGTCTTACTGATGTGGTTTTAAATTGCTGAGAACAATTAAGAACCCAGCAACTCTGAAACAAAGGCACATTGAACTGTGTACCCTGAATCAGATTAAGTTGCTTCATTTTTCTGCAAATGACTTGCAGTATATTTCCACACTTTTAGGACACACTTCTCCAGAGTGTGTGCCTACCAATCTGACTGATGTACATGATCAGAGAAACTCTAGAACTAGAAATCTAATTACTTCATCTTTGCTTCCTAAATCTTATTTATCTGAAAAGGTATTTTTGTTTCATTTTGTATTTTAATTTCAGTAAGCACGGGAAGACAGGTATGACTGTGCTCATTTTGTGTATAGGGTGGCTAAGGAATTACCATCCTAGACTGCTCACATCTATCTGGCATCTGATGATTCAAAAATATATACAAGAAATTCTGAAATGGCTAATCACAGTGAAATACACTCCTGTTGTGGAGCTGTCACTAGTGAAAAAATATTTCAAAGTGATCAGAATTTTATATTCCTTGTTCTAGTTCACCTCAAAATGTTAATGACAAGGATGCTTCTATTATAAACTCCACAGTGGTTTGACCATTTAATTATAGCAGTTTTGATATTGTTCTTAGTTTTGAAGAGGACTAGGGTATGCTTGTGAATCTTTTTCTTTTTTAGTGTAAAGTAAGGTTTGCTTCATTTTAACTGCAAATTAATAGGYGTTAGTAAACAAAACCACGGCTAAAAGTAAATTGGTTTGATACTTTCCTGGTGTAGATAGCTGTAGCTCAGATGATAAGTTTTTGCCTTGAGGYCAATCCCCTGTCAGTCCTAAAGGAAGGACTAGATTTGTGTGTTCTCTCCTTACCTCCTCTTTTGTACATTCGTATTTGGATTAATGTCTTCTTTGCAAATGTTCTAGGGAAGTGTCAAATCTGCAAAGACAAAGAACAGGTATTGCTATTTTTGCTGTGAAGCTTAAGTTTATATAATGGAGAATGACAGGCTGCTTGTGCAAGTGCAGCAGTACAAATAATCAAAGTGTAAGGAAATGTCTCAGAAGCCTACACCAGGCCTTGCAGCAGATAAAATTAGCCACAAAAGGTCTGGAGAACAATTTATGAGATCTTGGGGATAAGGGTTGAACTAGGCATTGGTGTATTCATACAGCTTGTGGCTATCGGGAGAAAAACAATAATAATAGTACACAGTACTGATCAAATCCATTCCTTGAAGGTGGTTATTAAGGCCAATACTGAAAAACTATTAGTCCAAAGGGCAGGCATGTGGTGACATGGAAGTGGTTTATCAGAATTGTATCATTATGTAAACAAAGTTGCGTATCTCAGATTTCACAATGACTGCTTCAGATGCAGTCTTTCAACTGAAGTACAAACCCTGTTAGAACAGAAAAGACAAGTTACACTTCAAGAACTGTTTATCAAACAAATACAAAATGCCAAAGCTATAGGTTTGGTTTGCTTTATTTATTTTTGTTTCTTATTTAATGCTGTATTTACAATGTGAATTTCATGTTGACTATATGGATACTCCGTCATTCATATTTGGATTATTCAGGGTCCTTTTCCAAGGCTTATTATCAAAGCAACTGCAAAAGCTACATTTGCTCCCAGCTAAGGCTACTGCCCCATTCCTGTCACTGAGGGTCTCTAATCACTGGATTCCAAAAACTTCAGTCTGGAGATAACAAAAAGAGAGAGAGACGGTGATATAAGCAGCAGGGTTCCCCTTCCATACAAGCCTCTGTCTGTTTCCTGATTTAGACAGGAGTGGGGAGAATTGGGTCTGTCTGGATTTTTCTCCTCCACCTTCCAGTTCTTATTTTAGTTTCTTTCATCAGCTGCGCAATTGAAAACACTCTTCTCCCAGGCTCTCAGCATGGACAACAGGAGGTATGAGAATCCTGACACACGATAATGCCAGTTAAATCTCTATCCTGTATCATTACCTCATCCATCTTTAAGTTGCTCTTTCCCTCCTGGCTGTGGGTTCAAAAGACACCGTCTCACTGCATGGAGCTGCTGGCATGAAGTAGCTCCAAGGGCCGGTTTGGGGCTAGGACCACTGGGGACAGCGACTGGAGCCACCCCGCTGGGGGGACACCTCCTCATGCCTGAGGTGGATAGCAAATGACTTCGTTTTTCTCCACTCAGCACTGCTTTTTGTGTTGCCATTTGACTCYGCTCTCCTGCTCCCCCGATTTTGCCTTTGCAATCCTAATCGATTTGCACTTTTTTGGGTGTGGAGGTGGCATTACCCTGACTTCCACCACTAGCCTTGATGGGTGCAGAGCACTCATCTGGCACCAGCAATTTGCCCAAGGTTTGGACACACAGTAAATACCGTACATTTGGGATCAGTTTGGGATCGATATACAAAATGGCTAAATGATTTATCCCAGGACACCAAAGAAGCTGATGAAACAGTGGGGGCTTAAACTCCCAATTCCCACATCCTAGGTTGCTTCCATAACCTACTTGGCGATTTCTCCCTCTTCTGTGTTCACTTTCCTGCTGGGAAGAATGCAGTGCTGGGGCTGCTCTTCTCCCTTACTCATGTGATGGCTGTTCCTGCCCTACAACCCCACCATTGCCTCATGTACCCCCACGCAGGGCAAGAGCCTTACCTTAAATAAACTTCTTGGCATTTAGTGAGTAAATGTCTCTGATCATCTTATAGTACTCTTGTGCAATGACATAAAAGTTGGTACGCATTTTTTTTCTTATGAGCTTACCTCCAGGAAGATGAGAAACCACAAGGAATCTGAGCGCTTTGAACATAGGCTTTGCATGGAATTCCTACCCTCTCCCTGGTAAATCCTTGGAAACAAAGTTATTTTCAGATGTCCCCAAAGAATCTTTTCATCAGGTTGCTGAGAAATGTTGTCAATTGCCTGTTCAGCAGCAAGGAAAAATATGACGGTGCTATTTTTTGGCAAGATCTTTCAGACATTTTTTTTCCTCACCATGAAACCTTCAGGCTTCCCTCTAGCACACATGCATGAATTAACTGTGCAGCCCTTTGCCACTGCCAAGATCCTTCTTATCCTCCTCTGTAGATGAAAGGACGAGGAATCTATGGATCTGCTTTGCATCTCTCACTGCAGGCAAATGTCCCCTTTATCATCAAAAAACACACCAAGACTTGGTTAAGATTTAAGGCGCAGACTTGCTGTGTTCAAGCTCAGGTTCAGAGCTCAGCAGGCAGTCAGCAGCAGGATCTAAACCTCATGACCACTTGAGGCAGACAGGCAGTATTTTAGCCCTGAACATACAAAGCTACTGTGACACTGGCATGTGTGCCTATTTTTGGTGACACTGTTACCAAGCTAGTAAATACAATTGCGAGTCTTAGGTCTTGAGCTGGATTTTAAATTCCACAGCTAAACACCACACTTACAAAAGCTGCATCTTTTGGTATTTAACTAGTCTTCTTACAGTGGCTGGAAGGTTAGCATTTTCAGCAGGTTCTGTAAATCGGGTCATTYGAAGTACCTTAAACGCGGGGGCATCTGTACTTGGTAGGCACTTTTCAAAATTTGGGCCAGGGTCTTATTTTAAGAAAGTAATGTTTGATCCACTGTAAAGTTAGTGGCATGCATAACATTTAATGCAAACAAGGGGATGGGCTGAAGACTTCTTAATACTAAAAGGACTTAATTTGTACCCAGCAGAGACAAACTGAGGCCCCATTTCTAGCCCTGCTCCTTTGTCAGTCGGCTATGTAATTCCAATAGGATTGCTTTGGTGTGCAAGCTCTATTCAAAATGAATAAGGATATCAAAACCTAATCCACTAATAGCAATGTATTAATAATGTCCTAGACTTAAGAGTAAGAACTTTCAAAAGTAATTCAGGTGTGATTACAATCCATGCAGCACCAATATTTTTGTTCTTGTACATTATATATGAGAGACCAGTAAGCCCACTGGAGCTCAAATCTAACATGACTTATGATGAGAAAAGCTCTTTTAAAAAGTTATGGAAGCTACTCCACACTTTTCTGTGGATTCCCCTTTAAAATTACTGTGCTATTGCAACCTCATTGCTGAAAACAGCTTTCCTTTTTCACAGCTTGCTCTTAATGCAAAGAATAACTCAGAAGAAGGAAAGATGGCAGTTGCTTTTAAAATATATAGCATTTGAAACTGGAAATAAACAACATATACAGGAGCTCTGGCATTGCAGCATCTCACAAAGAGATGTAAAGGCTTTGAAAATAACTGAATTTTGAGGCAATAGCTGAAGTCTGAGGGAAGAGCTGAATCCTTATTTAACTGGGAATTTCTGGGTTTCCCGTCCGTCAGCTTCTCCCTGATTCTTTGCCTTCTTCATAAACATACAAGTATATCTGTAAGCAAATCTGATACAAAAAGTGGCACAGAGTTTTATTTTGTTTTGTTTTATTTTCTTTTAAAGCAGCTTCTAAGTGGTCTTACTGAAACTATAATAAACCTGGCTGATGTTTGAGAAATTGTCCAGACAGTTTAGTTTCGCTACAATAGTTTAAAATAAAATCTGTAAACTAGTTTGACTGAAAGTGCAGAACTTGGCTGTTCTGCTGTAAGGATTGTTCTTTGCTGTGTAATCTCTGCTAAATGCAGCAGAGATGGTTCTGTGATTACTGAACCAGTGGGTTTCAAGAGCCCAAAACTTGTTTACATTGAGAAGAAATGTTTCAGCAGAACTGATTTTTACCTACTGTTTTAAAAATACTTCTTCGCAGAGCAGCAGAAAAAGGGATGTGTTGTAAAATAAATGCTCAGCAAGTCACAAAGCATTAATTAACTCCTAATTTTCTTTACTACTTTTTACCTCCTACTCTACCTGCAGCTTCAGTGGGTACAGACTCCAGCCTTAATAGCCAAGGTCCACTTCCTTACTGCTGAAGAATCTGGCCCTACGAGCATTCCATTACATTGAGCAGGAAAGAAAATATCCTGAAAGGTGCCCCAGCATAAGGGAATGGGAGAGTAAGTGTAAATAAAGCAGAGACTGGGCAGACCAACAAGAAATGTTTAACATTCCACGCTCTCCACAAAGGGCAGGTCAAGGAAAGGGAATGAGTGGTTGGGATGAAGCACATGCCACAGATATTTTTCGAGTACTGTTCAGCAGAGTATATCTGGTCACATAAACATCCACAACAAACAGAACAGCCTTGTTCTTGAACGTGGCAAACCTCCCGAGGTCCTTCTGTATATGCAGGAGATGGGTCTCACTATGCAGGGAAGCCGCAGCTGCTGAATTCACAGCAGTATGTTTGAATTCATAGGCACAAACAATACTGAAATCTGTACCCCAAGTGCCAGATGTTCTCAGATGTGACCAGCTGAACTCTTGCTTGCTCATGTCCTAGTCAAACCAATATACTGTCAAGCTACGTGTACACTGAATGACTCTGGGCAGGTAGGAGGTGGAAGAAGTGAACTTGTCAAAAATCATAACTCAGGGTTTGGGGGAAAGCTGAAAAAAACCTTTACAACAATGAAAGTTCCAGATGTAGTGGGGGAGACTTCTTATTCTTTCTTATTCTCAGGTGCAATCCAAAGTAATTGCATGAAGATCAGAGTTATTAACTCTATCTTTTAATTTATATAGACTTGAAGCAACAGGTTTGATTCCGTTTACAGCTCAAGTTACTTGGGGCTTTGAATTTGTGAGGCTGTAGTGATGTAAAAGTGGTATGAGACCAAAATGAGGTTTATTTTTGGTTTATACTGAAATTCAACCCACACAATGTTTAATAGCAGTTGGCTATGTAGATATGGGTCTTCAGAAAGCTGCAAAACATTCAGCAGAGGTAAAATGTTTCTATGAACTAAACCTTCCTCCCTCCCTCATGAATCAGCGACTACACCATTCTGGGAACTGCCATGCATACGTGTAGAAGCAAGAGCATGTTGCTAAAATAGCTACACTCAATAGGGAAAACATAAGCTGTACTCTGCAAACAATGGTATGGAAAAGAGTACTGTCAAGGTCACGGATACCAATGAGGAAGACATATGTCCACTTGCTTATCTGGAGACTATTTTGTTAACATTGTTTGCCCTGCCAGGGTAGGACCACCAGGGGCTCTCGAAGGGGCAAAAGTCCTCCCCAAGCGTCCCATGAGCTCACACCATGCTGCCGATATTCAGCAGTGGCCAGTGAGGTTGCATTGGTTGGCAAAACCTTTTATTTCTTGGGAAGGAGGGAGAGGTAACTGCGCTGGGACTACAGATCTTGACTCTTAGGGATTGCGAAGGAATGGAAGGAATGGAAGAGCTTTCTTAATCTCACTTTGCAAGACTTGAACGTGTCCCAGTTTAGCATTAATTGTTGTCTAGAATACCATGAATTTTTGGATGCCATGCTTATAACTGCTGCCTTAGTGCAGAAGAATGATGTAGCTCTACTACTTGGGACAGTCACTGTACCCATTTTACCTTTTTTTCTTTTTGTATTGGTTAATAGTTAGTATTAGCAGCTATTTTGCCTCATATGCAGTTTGAAACCCCTTACTGGGTAGTTTGCATGGTGATCCAGAGAGAGGTAAGCCTCCTGGAGCTTGGGAGTTTTGCAGACATGTCATTTTTTTTTTTTTTTTTAAATGGCAGGGTTCAGAAATCTAGCTGGAGTTCATGAACCTATTCTTCCTGTAACTGAAACCCATGTTTTAGTCAGGGTTGATTCAATTTTTAAAATAAATGTTTTCCTAGTTACAGGGAAAGCCAGTGCTATGTATAAGGGGTAGAATAACACCCTTCCAAAATCCATGTGTCATGGGTGGGTGGCCTATACACAGGATATGCATGCACACTAGAGTAAGAGATTTTTCCTCTCTCCCCATCTGTTCTCTCCCACCTACTCCCCTGCCATAAGTTCTGTCACCTTTCTGCCTTCTCTCTGAGCTATTTGCATATCAATTGCCACATTTTTTTAAAATATGTTTGTAGCCATTTTTTTTCAGTTTCTTTAAATGGAAATTGAGCTCAGTATCATTAGATTTCACCAACATAGAGTTTTCATCCAGTTTCAGCTTAAGTAGAGTTTATTTTACCTTAACGGGGCTGTGTGTCTAAACTTGGATTACTGACATAAACAGAGTGATAAGAGGTTCTTACTGCTTGGGTATGTCATCTATCCAGCCTGCGTTAGCAACAGCACCTACTGTCTTCAAGCATCTGGAATACCAGATTTCTCTGCAGAGACCCAAATGTGGAGAGCAGGGACATGCCACGCTAATGTTCATGACAACCCTTGCAGGAGGGGAAAGATGGAAGCCTCTGTGTTACAAATGCTCTCCAGTCTTTATGCCTGAGTCCTGCAGCCCTTTTGCCCAGTGTGTTCCATCGCTCCCCAGGAAAAGCTCCCTGAGGACAGCAGGATTTTTCACTTCCTGGACTGTGGTCATACACGTTGTATGAAATTCCCATTCACATTGGGGAAAATTCCATGTAAGTATCAAGGGCAGCACAATCTTAGGTATGCGGTCATCTGCCAAGAACAGACACATTGATTTTGTTTCATAAAACCATGGAATTACCCTTTGCAAAAGGGAGATAAATCATTAAAAGCATGTTAGGATATCAGAGAGGAAAATGTAAATAACTATATGTAACAGCATCTGTTCCTGATCTGTTCCATTCTTTGATCTTTAGAAAGATGATTATTAATTAGCAGGGTCATCACTAAGCTTTTTATTGGTAACAATGCTCTTCTGAACCACTCAAATAATAGATAGTTGCTTGTAGTTGTGCTATGCTAAGCTTCTCTGGGAAGGATTCTTCAGATAAATAGAATAACAAAATTACCTTAATATAAACAGTTTTGAAGTTAGGCCATGTCTTTAATACATAGAGGAGCCATTTTATTGACAACCATCATTTGAAATCCTAAATGAAATGGATTCCAAGCATACTGAGATTGCTGGTATTGCAGTTGAGATTGCAATTGCTGCTTGCCATATGGGTATCTATCTGCTGTGCCACATTCCATCTGCAACATAAAAGCCACCACATTACAGGCTCCAAGATTGCTGAAACACTCCTGTTAAGTTGCATTTCAGTCTTGCACTACTGGCTGGATTGAGGAATTTTCATTGAACTCACTGGATAAACTGTAGTGTCCTATTGATGCCCACATGGATGGACCCCACGATGGAGTGCAGTATCAGACCCTGAGGTCTGATACAGGTGACTCCAAAACAGGTGAATCCCAAAGCCTAGCGCCAAACCATACAGCAAGAGTAAAAGCCCAGACACACAGTGTATGCTAGAGCTGGGTCTCAYGAGCCTCCAGTGTGCAGTTTCTGATTCCACTTCTTTGGAATTCAGCAGCAAACTGGAACAAGTTACACCTGTAATTCAATTGTGGGTCATGAAATTTTCAGGCAACATCTTTCTTGTTGACGTGCTATAATCACACACCATTTTTTCAATGAAAGTCACAGCAACCTCTGTGGAGGGAGTCTACTGAAGGAATGGGAAATGACCTTGATTTCTCCTACTTTTCACACAGCAACAGGCATTACAAGTTCAGGGTCTGTGATTACATCTCTTCCTGCCACAAGACATGCAGAAGGCTAGTCTATGTGAATTTGCACATATGTTTGAGATAGGCCCAGTATGGCCCAAAGTAATGAGGATTAGAATTGCTGTTTCACAATTCTCAGGGCTGAATGTTCAGAAAATCATGGACATGCCATCTTGTCAAACTACTAATGTGGTTCGACACCAAAATAGCTCATCCTTCCAAAAAGGATGTGTAGTCAAATACACAAACACTTCCTCCTTGCTCAATCCAACAGATGCTCGGTATAGTATAAGCCAATCTGGCTCTCTGTTCATGAAAATGTGTGTAACACATTGGGCTGTTTATCATTGCCTCTCTGGCTGCTTTGACAGAAATAGAGTGGGGAAAACTTTGCTTCACATACAAAGCTTGCAGCCAATGACAAAATGGCTGACTAAATGGTGAGAGAGGAGTCAAAGCAATATACACAATAGCTGCAAACATTTTGGAAATATGGTCATCCGTGGTCTAGGCTTACCTTACAACAACTGGAAAGAACTGGGTCACTATGTTCATGTGTCATTACTTGCACAACTGTATGTAAAAGCACATGTAAAGTAAAATCATCATTCATTCAATCCTTACGCAAAATGCTGCATGCTATATCTGACTGGAAGAGTAAAAACAATGTAAACCCAGCCRTCACTAGTGCATTGTTAAGGTCATAGTGGTTGCATAGCTGAAAACTATTGCATTGGATGTTGTGAAGGGAAAGATGTGGTACTTTTAAGAATGATCCTCCCTGTTCCTTAGTACACATTGCAGAATCATAAGATTATGTCCCATTTTAAGTATGTGAACTGGCCTACAGATTTCAGCCAGGATTTCACCAATCCATACATCCAGCTTGTTCTCCAGGACCTGGGAGCATCAAGGCTGAAATGCTAATGTTTCTGTGGCCGCTTGCAGCACCAGGGAATCCCAGCAAAGCGCAGCATCTGGCTCCTCACTCCCAGCTCCATTACTGTCTCTTCCCTTTCACAGCCACACTTACACACAGATTACTTCTGGGCATGACTCACTGTCCACATCTCTCAGGAAGAACCTCCTATTGAGCTGGGGTGCGCTGGATTGCACAGTGTTTGTAACTATGTCTCCATATTGAAACACTTGCATAATGAGCTTGATTTGGTAAAGAAGTGAGGTGCACAAATGCCTCACCAGCCTGAGCTGTACTTGTTCAAAGAACCTAGCTGGAAACCAGCGAATGGTGGTAGGAGTTGTTTAATCTGATTTTTGCAATTCATAGCTAGCACAAACAGACTTGAGCTTCAGGTGATAATTAGATGCAATGTCAGAGCTGTATCTTACTTTTGAGTCCTTTGTGGATAACATCAAATTATTGACCTTAAAAAGGGTTGAGATGTGTCCTTTTCTTAAGATGCTGCTTTTCTCCTCATCCTTCTCCATGTCTTTTGTGCAGCCCCATAAACTACTCTTTTAAGAGTTCAGAAACTAAGTAGAAAAACATTACTAGCTCAGAGTGCTTGTGGTGCCCTGCCTGCAGTGATGCTGAGGTGCATTACAAGTGGGAATGGAGAGCAAACTTCTAAGAAATAAATTTAACTCTTTCCGTGAAGTGTGTTCCCTCTGTGCTGGAGTGGAGGTGATAGGTTCCTTTCTTATTCTGTGGACCCAAGCCCTAAGTTTATAATAACAGACCATGCAGGGATACAGCATACAAATACTGAGTCTTCTTATACATTCTCCGTTCTCCCCTCCATCCATGGCTTACAGACAGAGCACTGCTTGGCCCTCTACTGGGACTCTTAACTCTCTGCCTCCAAAAGGTTTTATTTCTGCCTAGGGAAAAGGAGGCTAATAGGTAAAAAATGTGGGGTTGTATTTGGAAGAGTGATCTGTGTAGTTCTTTCTGCTGGCTACAATTTTGTACACTACTACCAACTAGTCCATAGCAACAACTAACAACAGGGACTTCTCTGTATCCCCTTCTGTCTGAACGCTAAGTACTAAAAACAGATGCTAATTGTATGGTTCCARAGAAAAAGAAAAAGAGCGAGCTGGGGTGACTCAGGACATATTCCCACTGTTGTGCAAGGAAAAATGCTATTTAGGTATGTGGAAGTTTGCCTGTGGTTAACTGTGGCTTGTTGGGGGCAGGGGAAGGGTATGCATGTATGTGCAAAAACTCACAAGCACCACCCTGAACTATTCTAAGTCTTGGAGATGAAACTGGTGATTATCTACTGTCTAAGTTGTTAGCAAATGACTATTCAATGCCATGGTGGGACAAGCTGAACTCAGTGACAAATAAAGAATGGGATAATAAACAGAATTTTATGTGTTTCTTTTGAAGCATAAAACTTGCTACAAATTGCATATTGTTAAACAAAGGCATAAAAACTTATTGGAAAGCAGAGGGTGGCAACACTTAGACAAAAATGTAAATGTGACTCTGGTGCATATATTTTTACCTGAGGGAAATCAATGCCTGTGGAAACTCAAGACAAGAATGCCTATGAAAAGGAAAACACTCAAGGCAAGGATTTATTACCCTACAATTATATTTTTATTGTATTCTTGAACACCCAGTCAAGTAATAGGAATGCAGCGCTCTGGATCGCAGTCACCCTTCTTTCAGTGCTTGACTATAAGCACTGACAAGGAACTTAGGACAGCATTTTACACCTCAAGATAGACACTTAAGTTTATAATTAGGCACCTAAATAGTTAGCATCATTGTCTTGGCTAATAAGCACATGAACGGAAAACTTCTTTAGAAAAGTTAACCAAAGTTGCTTATTCAGATGACTTACAAGTACCAAAGCTCGACAATGCTGTCTATAACCTTCCCGTGCCTCCAGTTACTTTAGTTGGAGGGATTGTGAAACTTCATTTGTTACATGGCATCGCATGCTACAGCTGTTTTTTGTCACTGTAAAGCTCCGCATGCTGGAGTCAGGTAATTAATTAATAGCTTTTTTGGCACTCTGCTGTGATTTATGTCCATAATGGACTTGCAGCAAACATTGGTTCCAAGCAGTTAGCTTCTCCAAGCTCTCTTTTAAGTATCTCCTTGAATGTTTGAATAACAAAAGCCATCATGGAAGGGTGTGTCTGTTTTCCTTGGTATGGCCCTTCCTTGTCTCACCTGATCTAAATTCTATCTTTAGGGCATCTTCTTCACCTTTCGGACAGACATATTTCTTTCTCAATAATGCTCTAAGCTGCTAATAAGACTGTTTATACAGACTGTAAGTGGTTAGCAAGAAGGAGAGCTATTTTTACAGCCACCAAAAATGAAAATTACGGCTCTTGACACCCCTTTACAATCTAAGCCTTCTGGTTATGAGGTCTCAGTTGTTGCAATGAACTGTCAGGTTCATTGCTAAATGTTACATTACTCTCCAGTTCCAACCTCCAGGCTGCAAAATCCTCCAGTAATCCCTCCAGACCAGACAGAACTCTGCTGTCAGGATGAAGCCAGGAGTGAAGGAGGAGCAGCAGCGGTATACTGGAGGCAGCTCTCCAGGACTCTGCAGCAAGGGGAAGCAGCCTGTGGTGGCCAGGGCCAGAAGAGCAGCAGCAAGCAGCTACTTGCCAGTGGTTACCAAAGAGCTCCTGACAACAGGAGGCCACAGCTTGCTGGTCTGTGGCTCTGCACCCCACGGTGTAACTGTCTGTGGATGGAAGGAATAACCTTCATGTTGGGCATGAAGAGATGCATTTATTTTCCTATAATGCACTGTCCTGGTGGGGCTGGGTTTGAAGGTGTAATCTGTACATTTACATTAATTCTTAAGGCAACTGTGCCCTGAATATTTGTATGCAATGTCTCTGGCAGGCCTAAAGAAGATCTCCAGTTTCTTTCCCTGTGTACATTTGGGGGATGCTGGTGTGGCTGGCAAATGAAGAACCTGGTGTATGAAGAAACCAGGATAACTTGCTTCTAAACTTCTAGCAAATGGCAAGTGCAGAGTGAACAGTGGCATCCCGCTGTGCTAAAGGCAGACAGGGCTCTCTGCTGGCAGGGTCCTCTGGTATTTAGAGCAGTATCTGTATTGTCCTGCTTTTTTAAAGCTCCAGATGCTGTTGTCAGGATGATAGCTGTGAATGTGAGCTTTGTTAAAAAGGAAAATAGTAATTTAAAAACAATAGTCTTCAATATGATAACGAGAAGCTTGAAAATGTAAACCCTAAATGTCCTCAAACCATGAGGAAGCAAAAGCAATACTTCTGGTTTTTTAGATCTAGAACTTTTAATCCAGCTTTTGGTGGATGCCCAGCACTGAACTCAGTTTCACTCAGTTGTTTGGCTTTCCCTGCACATGTCCTCTCACTGGAGAGCAGTGTCCAACTTGTTTCTGTTACCAGTGATGCTGGAGTGAGTGGGTTTGCCACCGTGAAACTTAAGTTTACACTGGCTGCACCGTGGCCCCTTTTTGTGGTTCTTTCCCTCCTTTTTGCCAAATACTTAAGACCACCAGAAATAAGAAGATGGGGTGAGTGAAGGGTTTTGGGGTGAGTGAAAAGCAAAGATGGGGTGTGTGATGACAAAGGGAGCAGAACTGGGAAGTGGGGAGGGAAATGGAGAGGAGGAGGAAGCCGAGACATCAGGAAGGAGTGTAAGACTCAAACGCTTTGTGTGATTGAACCTCCAGCACTTCCAAGACAGAGGTCTCTCTAAGTTCTAAACAACATTATTTTTGTCTGGTTACTATAAACCAATAAACAGGAAACATGTTATAGTAATAAACAAAGGACAGGAAAAAGGAAACGCTACTAATCAAACAGGAACACGGCCTGGGAACACAAAAAGGAACAAACAAGAGTTACATTTTGCCCCGTTCTCGCTCAGGATTGAGAATGATTACGAGTATGACAAAGCACAGGACAAAAAAGCAAGAGACAGTTGTGGTAGGACAGAAACAAAGACCAACATTATCAGAGACATTTTGGGGCCTTGTTTATTGCTAGGAAAGAGGATGGCAGCTCTTGGCCTTGTGCAAACTCTAGCTGCTGTTCTACCTCTCACACGGGAGAGTTTTACAAGCTTGTCTGTGTATGAAACTGTAACTACCCCACCTTAGATCTCTCTCGTCTTTTGTGCACGTTTGCATCAACAGAATGAAGMTATATTAGCATGAAAAGATGCACAATACTCAGCAATTGCCAAAGCTAGGCTATGCTCGTGCTGGATGGAAAGCGAAAATATAACTTCTTTCATTTTTATATACATACATTATATAAATATATATATGTATGTATTTCTTTGTGCGGGAACATCCTATTTCCAGCATTTCTAGGTTTTATTTCAGGGCTAGGGAGTATCCTTTAATGTATCCTTTGTTCTTTTTTTGTATGTTTGTTCTGTGTTTTAGCCACAAAACTCTCTTTAGAAAACAGACTGTTTCTGCAGAGAAACTTTAGTCAAAAATAAGTCCTAGTGTTCTTCTAAATGTTGTTCCATGCGGTTCATCCTGAAAACAAAACTACTTTCTTGGAAATATTCTGTTACAAATTTTATTGAATTATGATTCACTTAATAATCCCATGGCTTTATGTTGCACCTAAAACACAAAGCTGAATAATGGCGAATCATTTGGATTTACTTTCTACAGACTGAATATTCATAAATAAAATGCTCAAATGAGAAAACGAGCTTCCAGTGGATAAAAGCTAGCAGCATTTGAAATACCTGATTGTTCTTCATTAATGACCTAGATAATGAGGCAGACTGCATCATCAGCAAGTTTGCAGATGGTACAATACCAGGAGGAGCAGTTGATACACCAGATGGTTTTGGTGCCATTCCGGGGAACCTTGACAGGCTGGAGAAATGAGCCAACAGGAAACTTATGAAGTTCAAAAAAGGGAAATGCAAGCTCCTGTCCCTGAGAAGGAATAATCCCATGCACCAGTACATGCTGAATGCTGACCAGCTGGAAAGCAGGCCCTGGGGATCCTGGTGGACTAGAAGTTGGCTGTAAGCCAGCAATGTGGTGGCACCCACTGAAAGGACAAGAGGCAATGGGCACACACTGAAATACAAGAAATTCCATTTAAACATAAGGAAAAAAATTTTACTRTAAGGGTGATCAAACACTGGCATAGGTTTCCCAGAGASGTTGTGGAGTCTCCACCCTTGGCGACATTCAAAAGCCAACTGAACAATGTCCTGAGCTGTACTTTAGCTGACCCTGCTCTGAGCAAGGGGGTGTTGGACTTGATGATCATGAGAGGTCCCTTCTAACGTCAACTATTCTGTGATTGTGAAAAATTTAAAAAACCAGTAATGACAAGCTGAAGATTAAATGATCGGCAATTCACAGTGAAGGACGAGAAGAGGAATATTCTGCAGAGCACCTCTGACTACCTCATTTCTGAAGGTACCCAAAAAGCAAGGAGATGYTGCTGAACAGTGCTCTGGAGGTGACTGGAGAGCTGACGTTAGCAGGGACCAAGCAGTTGAAGGAGCACTCTGAGGTTTCCTCCACTAGACACTACAGATGGCTGAACCAGGAGGCAGTCGGTGAGGAAATTCATGGGTTCTGGGATGAGAGAAAAGAAGTGCAGGTGGAGTCTCAGCATGCTGTTTGGAGAGGGGTTACGTGGCACAGTAGCTGGTGGGGATGTGGCTGGCTCCCACTGTGTGCTTGAGTCCTCTTAGTGCTCCTGAATGAGTACAGGGTTGTGTCCAGCCCAGAGGGATGCTGAGCTTCGGCTTGAGAACAGGCATGGGTCTGTCATGAGTGCTTTCTCATTCAGCTCTGGTCATCACCTGCTTCTCTCACTTTTCCTCCCAGTTGGCTTTAGCTGATCATTCAATTCCTACCAATCACGACAAAATGACTTAAATACTCCTCAAGCAGTACAGCAAGGATAGCTTTGGAAAGTACTACCCAATATAAGGATGGCAGAAGGATGGGCTGAAGCAAATCCATCTCCCTTGTCTGTTTTGGGTCCTTGTGCCAGAAAATAGCACCGCAGAAGTCTGGAGAAAAGGGACTAGACAGGGTTAAGGTACACTACTTGCATGAACTTCCCAGGTTGTAGGTTAAAGAAAGGAGTGAGACACCGCTCCACTAGAGACCAGGGTACCTGCAGCTTCCGGTTTTATTAGCAGTGGACTGTACCTGTAGCTAAGAGCTATATTTCTCTGTCAGGGAGGCACGCGTGTGCTTGCTTCGCTCACAGTCAGCATGGAGGAAATGCTTTGCTGCTCTGTCAGGAGCCTGAATCTGACAGGCTGTGAGCACATTTTCTGGACCTGCTTCTTCACTGCAAATGCCCCCGCTCCAGCCAATAGGTATGCCTGTAACTGGTATCAGAAGATAACTTCAGGTGATGACTGGCTTCAGCACATTCAAGCACACCACATTCAAATGCGGACCTTGTTCATTACTTTCTCTCACCACTGCACACTCTGATTGCCATCCCGTTTTGCATTCCCAACACACGCAAAAGCTGCGGCAGAGCAGCAGGAGTGGAGAAATAACAAGTTCAGAGCAGACAGCTCTTCCTACATGACAGACCATTTCATTAGGCAAAAGGCCCAGTCAGACTGGGCACATATGATGTAATTATGCTGATTTAGCTTAATTAATTTGTGTATTAAAGAAAAGGACACAATTGTATAATGACCCATTCCTACTAAAATGGCAGCAACAGGACAAAGATCGAGTTTTGCCAATACGAAACCATGCTGAGGTCATGAGCAGAAATATGAAGTATGGTGCGCAGGACAGATCTCTGACTCCGAGCACACAAAATACCACACACGGTTCATCATCATAGTACATAAGGGTATCAGCATGCATTGCCAAATATGGTTGTGGTTTAAAATGCTGATAATTATGATTCTCAGACATATCACCCAGTTCTGCAACTTTAATAAAGTGGCATATTTTCTCTCAGGCCATAGTTTGAACCCATGCCTTATCTGCTAAAACTTCTGATACTTTATTTTTTTGCACACACTAAGTGCTGAACACAAGTATGAAGAATTTTGGTAATAATGGTAGAGCATTCACACTGGTCAAGCCCACAGCAAGCAAATCCTTTATGCAGCCCATTTCTCGTCAGTATTATTAATAAAACTATTTAAAGTTTAATCAGTCTTTTCAGTTCTTGGCTAGGCTCTTGTTCTGATGCCTGAATGAAAATAAAATTAAAAATCTCTAATGAAAAATTCCCTAAAGAAGTTTTGTGCCACTAAGCTGATACAGGTGCAATACACCAGCTTGCTAAAGCAAATTACTCCAGCTTTGAAAACCCGAGACATTTATTCTTGAGTCCAAATTTTAAAACCTTTAAAAATCAAATGTTAGAAGTAGAAAACTCAGAGTAAAGCAAACCAAAGTCTGCATAAGTTAGTCTTGGCAAAATTAGTAAAGAAAACAGAACAAAATAAAATTCGATCAAGGGAAGGGGAAACCCACAAATATAAAGGCACTCACAGTGTRATTTTTTCAGAGTGGATTTTCACCAAAATCTTTACATAAACTGAAAACTTCATTAAAACATAAAGCTTGAAAGGGTTTAGTGGTCAGGGCTCTTGTTTATTATGTGAGACACTGATGTCAGTCCAGGTGGAGGCTGTAATGAAAATAGTTACATGATTTCAGTCCAGTTTCTTTGAAGGTTAACCCAACATCACAAACCCGACATGTCATATAACACCCGTCGGCAAGACCAGGGTTGCTTCCATCTAGAAAGCCCTAAGACTGTATGAAGGGTACGTAAACTGACCTACAAATAATTTGTGGGATAGTGGCTCAGTAAATATAGGTTAAAATCTTCTGATGCTTATTATCAATAGTTTGGAAAAGATGAAAGGCCAGGTTTTCTAGAAACAAATTGTCTGTCTTGAGGGTGGAAAATATTCTCCAGGTGTGAATGGGATCAGTGTTTGCACAAACAAATACCTGGGGGCACCTGACTTGCAGGTTAGTCCTGAGTGCACACTCATGCTACATGTGATGCAGACCATTTAAAAAGTAAAGCAAACAGCATCTTTTTAGGAAATATGCTATAACCCCAGAATGGAGAAGAGGAAAGAGGGGAATTCAGCTGAGACAGGAAACTCGTCCACATACCATCTCAGCTTGACAAGATTTTTATGAGAAGCTGAAGAGAAACTCTTCTCAGGATATCCCACAATGGGCCTGAACCAGCCTCCAAGATCCAAATATCTCAAGAACTTCTTCGCATGAGCATGTTCCTAAAGCAGGAGGAAAGAAAGTCCTGATTTTGACTTGAAAAAAAGGAGTATTTTCTTTCATGACAGAAGACTTGTGATATGCTGCCTCTGTCTGTTGCTGCCTGGGAAAACAAGTGTAGGGAAATTCTCTATTAACAGTGGCTGTTATAACTTCACCGGGGTTAAGGGAATTGCAATGGACCTTTATTGAGGTTTGGCCACTATGCACTTAGATAACTATAACACACATGTCCACACAAAAGGCTGCATTTACTTATTATGGTGTATGCACCACAGCCTTAGCAAAGTACTTGCATTAACTGCAATCCTTTGCTAAGGAGGTCTTCATTCCAATGTTGCAGGAAGGAAGCCTGTCTCTTGCAGRGCATGGATTTCAGATTTCTAACTCAGACTGTCAGACGGGCTGTGAGACCTGCTGGGAGGGCTGCTCTGTGCTCCCCCAGGTCTCCCTGCCCACATTTCCCCTCATGTCCCACACTAATAGCTAACAGCACAGAGGGGAGCCACCTCTCCCAATTAGCACCTGGATACTTTGTCMGACACTGTGTAAGGAGTCCTGGGAGTCTCCTGGAAGTTGAAACGCTGATTGTGAAGCCAGTGGAAGGTGCTGAGAGGCAGGGAAAGGCTCTGGGGCAGGTGGGGACCTAACTTCATGCTGGCTGGATGCATTTACATCTCAATATTCATCACCATGTGCCTTTTCCTCAGCAGAGGTACCAAAAGCAAGTCAGCCCCTTTTCATGAGAAGAGGGCATTGCCTTTCTTTTTCCCTTTATGAGAAGGGTGCTGGTAATTCTACATATCCTGAATGTCCCTTTTTTGGGGGGGGCAGACTCTCCTATCTTCCAGAGGTCGCACTAGTTAGATGAATCAAGAGGAAACACCTTTGCCAGGAACACCGTGTGTCAGACCCAGGAACACTGTGTGTCAGACCCTGTGACAGCACGAACAGAAAATGCCTGGAGAAGCAGACCTGCAGGCAATGTAGATCTGCTAATAGCTTGTTTAAGAAGGGCTTAAACATGTAACAGCATGGACATACCAGCACCTCAGCAGTTATGACATGCTGAGAGGCAGTAAGTTAGGCAGGCAGACAACTCCGGTGCTGAATTTTGTGACAAAATTCAGAAATTTGTGAAATTCAGAATTTTGTTCTGAATTTGTTGAGGTTTTTTTCCTTCTGCCAACACCAGCCTCCCCGCAAAGTGGCAAGTCAGAAAGAGTTCTGTTAAATGCTTGTCTAAACCTGCGTCCACCTAAATAAGTTACCACTACCTTCTGCTGACTGAGCATTTTTGCTTGATGTATGAGGGGGACAGATCTGCCTGGTGGCTGGAACTGACCCAGATAGTCCGGGTTTCCAGGTGAGTGCCGGCTGCCTGGGCCATGGTCCACTACAGAGTATTAAGTCAGCCCTAGGCTGAAGTAGTCAGGAGACCACAGGAAGGTGCAATGCTTGGTTTGGGGTACAAACAGATTCAGCAAGTCCAGGGACACATGGTACCTGCCCTACTAACAAATGCAGAATAGCACAAATCCTGAGGTCTTCCACAATTTGACAGCTTGTAAAAGTAATGACAGTTTATAAATTGAGACATTCCTCAAATTTTATTTATAATTAGAAATTTTCATAGAATTATAGAAAGACTTAGCTTGGTTAGGACCTTCAAAGACCATGTAGTCCAACTTCAAATCATGAGTAAAAAGATTCACATTTGAAGCTGTATGCTTATATCAACTTCTCTGGAGATAAATAGCAAATGTATCTGCAGTTCTAAACCAAAGGTGAAATCGATGTAATTTTCAAATAATTTTTTGATGACTTCTAAAGAAGGAGTAATGGCAGAATGTCACTTGTGTCATGGCCAGCACAGAGTACAAGGAGAGAGCGCTGGGCACAGCGTTATCTCTACCTCAGCAGTTCTCTGAGTCTCGAGGGGGCCCGCAAAGCTCTCCTTCCCCAGAAACATTAATTAGCTTGTTGTTATTGTCACATATCTATTTTTCTTAGCATCTAATAGCAGATATGCATTTGCTGTTACACCTTTTTTGGAAATTTAATAGCTGCTGTCCTTAGACTGAACTATTGCTGTATTAGTCAATTCCAAATAAATTACTTTAAAAAAGAAAATATTTTTTTCAAGATAATTTTTTATAGAAAACAAATACAGTTTTTAAAATGTTCTCTATGTTTCTAACCTCATCTTTATGTTTCCTTTCTCTGAACTAATTGCTCCTTCCTGACCAGTTCTGTTTCCCAGTATCCCATCTGAACATCATTACACTGTGGATGTATTCACTCACCTTTTTATCACTTCAGAAGGAGGGGCTAGTAACATACCACTTTCTCTAGCTTACTCTTATTCAAAGAAAAATAATATATTACTTTAGGGACCAACTTTCTTTTATTCTTTTATTTCTTTTATTGATGCTATCATCTGATATCCATCAATGAAGCTTTATATTCTGTATATATCCATGTATAACACAATTGTCTGGAGAATCAATGTGAACTTTTAAAAATAATTAAAACAATGTACAACCTCCTTTATAAGTGATAGCAAGTGAAAGCCTTGTACAATTAAAGTATCAGTGTTGGTTTGGTTTAGTTCCCAGATGTGCATGTTCCACTTCTCCCTTAGCTCTCCAAAGACCTCAGTTTGGCTCAGTATAACAAGTCTATTAAAAAACTCCCCAGTGACATCCATGTTACAGCAGAACTGCTTGGCTGATAGAAGGATTCTGGAGTTTGAATGTTTTCCTGTTTGCATACTAAAAATGTTGGATGCCAGGCTGTGACATCATCTTGTCCCAAATCCTATCTTTACAGTTTCAACTGCTCTGCTTTCCCATGCTTACAGTGGTTTGAACTCCTCCAGCAGCTTGTTGGTTCAGTGGAGAAATTTTTGATTCTTTCATCCAAAGTCTAACAAGCAAACATTGGTGATGTAGCATGAGTGGAGGGCTTTATTTGCTGAAGTCTGCCTCTCAGGGGAAGTTTATTGGCATATTTGAAGAGCTGAGGATGTTTTTGTAGTATAGAAGCCAAGCTGACCGCGATAAGACCCTGTGGGGTGGAACACCAGGGTATTTTCTGTGTTTAGTTAAACTCTCATATCTGTGAGTAATTTAAAATAATGATWAGATTTTACTGAAGACTTGTGATTCCATTTTCTCAAGAGGCCTATGAGCATGAGGGTCGCCTTAGTCTATGAACAACCCATATTGCAATGCCAGGATTTAAAACAAACAAACAAAAAAACCCAAAATCTCTCCTAAGACAATAGTTGAGATTCTAAAGGTCTATAAATTAATTAGCTTTCCAAAAGGAAGAGAGGGTGAAGTCTAGGAGAGTCACTGACTTCCCGAAATAATGATGTGCTAAGCAAGCCAGAGTCTGATCCAAGGCTTGTTGAAGACAGTGAAACGACTCCTTTCACTCCAACAGAAGTCTAAGGACTCTGCTACATCCAATAGCACCATGAAATATAGGAAATTGTGACTCAAATTTTATGACATATTACGGTCATTTGGACACAGGACATTTGGAAGGAATATCTACTTTATGGACAAGAACAACAGAGGGCTGGAATTTTATGTATGTGAGACTATCTTGACATAAACCTGTGGGATAGAAGTTACCAGTGGCAATCATTAGTTGAATAGTAATAGGATTCCTTGCTTTAGTTTGTCTGGTCAAGACAAATGGAAAGAGCCCACAAATATATAGGGCAAAATTACTTCCAAATCCCTGTCTTTCCATGCTGTGCTGATGCTTATACACTATGTGCAATAGATACAGTAGCATGTTGTGCATACCAACCATCGCGCTGTGACTGCTACTCTGTTAAAACTTGCTGCTTGGTATATAGCTAGCATATAGCTAAGAAATATTCACGCTAAACACTATTTCTGTTGGAAACAACCTTTGGTGTTTATGATAGTCACTAAAAGAATTACAAATACACAACAATTCCATACACTTTGAATCTGAAATACTCCACAATTTACAAAAATATTAGTTCCATCATTTGAAGGAAATCTGTCCTGCATTTTCCCATTGACTGGCATGACTGACTTTCATGACCCAGCTAACCTAGACTGTTTTCTTGTGATACAGCAAGCAGGCAAACACAGAAATCTATTTTCTGTAGCAGAGATTGTAATCATCCACATATGTAAACTATGAAAACACAAATTAAATAACCTCCGTAATACTTTGCTAGTTGTATGTTGGATCTTTTCCTGTGCTAAGCTCCTCTGTTTCTGTAGGACCACAAATTCATGCTAGTTGTGTATCTATCTGCTTTAGACAGCCACATGAATAGAAACCCACTGGGGAGAAGGAGACTTGAAGTTAATGGGATTTTGACCAAATTATCCACAGTGAAGAAAGAATTGCAAGTGGTTRTAATGAAACAGGATAAATTTGCGGTTTTAGATTTGTAGTATTAGTCTAAAAAACCTTTTCTAATTAAGACTGCTTTAAAAGGGAACCTATTCAAAGTCTTAATTTTGCAATATCTTACTCAAAACAAAAATTGAAAACCTAAATGTCTAAAGATGCACTTCTGATTTTCACGTACTTGTATCTAAATTCATGAGCACCCATCTGCTACTCTTGAGCATTAACTAAAAATACACCAACATAATGATATTAGGAAAAGACAATTATTTCTCAGGTTTTGTTTGGGTTTGGAAAATGGAACTTTTATGGTATTCTGGGGTATTTTGGCCACATATGCTACGTAAAAGATTGTGAGGAATATAACTTCAAGCACCAGKTTTTTTTTCAATTTTAGAGCTGAGGGATCGAGCAGCCAGCCAAGAAACACCACAGAGGAATGTGTTGAGGGAATAGTAGTTCAGGTAGATGGTTTGGCATGTTTCCTTCTATTGCACTGTTAAATTCCAGAGGACTTGGCTTGCCAGGACTCAGTGCAGCCTTCTGCATAAGTTAMAGCCCAATGGGGCTCCCAGATTCACTAGATTCACACACCAGAAACCTGCCAGCAACGCTGCAGAAAATGTAACTCTTTGAAAACCAGATGCAGCGTGCCATGGCAGAGAGGCTGGTGTTCATACGCTCACAGTATGTCCAGAAAATCCCACCCCATCAGCCTCTTGCTGACAGCAAGAAAGAAACCTTTCTGGAGTCTCCTATAAATTATTTTTCTAGAAAAATACGCCTTTCACAGAGTTGCATAGGTTTTGTCACAAAAACACAGACCCTAAAAATTTTTCATTTTCTTTTAAAATGCTTTAGGAGTTCTCTAGTCATTTGTTCAGGTTTTTGATTGCTTTCTGGCTTTATCCCTATTGAATTTTGTGAAATGCTTTCATAAAGGAAATAATTCATTAATGGTGGTAGCCCTTAGCACAGGCCTAAATGAGGAAGGGAAGTCTGAGTTCCCCATTGCTGGTGATGGCAGTACGTAGGAAATCCTTGCCCAATCCTCCCACCCAGTACTTGGCACGGGACATGCTTTGGAGAGCAGAAGGTCTGACCCTGAGGAAGCGCTCTATCTAAGGTGATTACAATTTATTAGGGCTATACACAAACAAATCGTCTGCACTAATTAGGGAGACTGGCAGAGAAGGGAGTAAATTGCAGCTGAAAAGGAAGACAGGAAGGTGAGCCGATAAAGAGAGTCTCCCTGACCAGAAGCCTGCGGGCACTGCTGTCAACGCTGCCCATTTTCAGTCCCACGGTGAACTGCAGGCCAAGTTAAAATCAGTGCTGCCCACTGAGTGCCATGGTCTTGACAGGACCCTGATTTCAGCTGTCAACTCTAGAGACTTTATTCAACTTGAGCAAGAAAAAGACAGAGGAACAACAGGGGGATTCCGCAGAGCTCCTAAAAAGGTTGCCCAGGGAAGAAAATATAGRCTACGTGGCTTTGAAGTACTTGCAGGTTGCCTCTGTCAAGTACTGCTACAGGGAAGAATCAAGACTTTTCAAAAGAGAAAAAAAGATCCTTTCTCAGACTCTTTCCTYTGACATCTAAGTATTACTTTGTCTGATGTTTGGAGTGACAGAATCAGGTTTTTCCTACTTTCACTGAGCCTCAAAACTCTTAGTGATGGAAAATTGTCTTGTTTAATCTTTTCACAGTGGCATATTTGGTCTTCGGCTTTAGTGGTTCACTCCTGATTCTATAGTCTCCATCTGTAAAGCACAAATGTAGAGCTGTCTTAAATTTTGTCTGCTGTTCTTGTTATTAGGAGCGTGATTTCAGTGATGAATGTTTATAACACAGCTTGAGGAATTTCATCCTCCCCTGGTAAACTGTGTAGGAGATTGCCTTAATGGACAAAGAAAAACGTCTGCTGGACTGTGGCCAGAAGTTTGGACTTGCTTACAAAGAAGAAAACACATGTTTAACCTTCTGGTATTGCGTACAGAACACATATTTAAAAAAAAAAAAAAATCACCTCTCTTCTCATAACCTAAAATGGAACCAGTGAAAGATTAATGTGCTTTTCATTATTTTATGGCAAATCACTGAGTTGTGACAAGTTTAATTCTGCCTTTTGACCAGAGGTCTTACAAGGCTGTCCTGCTCTATTTGCTTCCACAAATACCTCTAACTGGGAAAATAAATTACAGGTGACTGTGAAAAACTGAAGAGAACTAAAAGGTATGAAAAGAGAAAGTGATAATAGGCTTTATTCACAGGTATAAGGATTCTGACTTGAAACAACAGATTAAAAGCTGCAGCTCCGTTTTAACTTCCCTGAATAGTTTGCTTGAGCAAGACTTGGGACTTCAATTCAGCAAGCCATGATGTTGGTTAGACTTATGCTTGTGCAGTTCATTTAATCAGGGCATGAATAAAGACTTCAGGGTATGAGCTGTTCTGAAGTCTATGTGACACAGGGTGTTCTGAGCTTAAGTTAAATTCACTGTAGAACAGTTTCTAACCTACACTGAAGAGAAGCAGAATCACCATGCGTTGTCTGGCTAATCTATTATATTGCATTTATTGTAAAGGAAATATACATGCTCAGAGCTATATTGAAGAATAGCTACTAACAGGTAGAGCCTAAAAATATTCATGCCAAACCGTTGTTGAGCATTTCACTGCTTGCTTAAAAACTGTAGATGCCTAGCAGTTATAAAGGAGATTTTCAAACAGGACCTAAGCATCGCTGAGCTAGCAACCAGGGTGCACTAGTGCCTTTCTCAGCCTGAGAATGGTAATTGAGAACTATGAATCACCCTCTGTGTTTCCTCCCCTCACTCACTGGTCTAGGTAAGTGGCCGTTAACCGTAACCCCATGGAAAATGTTATGTGCCCGAAATGGAAAAGCACAGAAGTGATAGTCCCATGCAGCTGATGGAGTGACTAAAAGTTGATGGGTTCCTTCTGCCGCTGCATCTCAGAAAGGGAAGAGAGGATGCCTCTTTTTCCTTAGAGCACCTTATCCCTGCTGCTGCTTCTGGGTTGGAGAAGGATGGATGCTCTTTCTGCTGTTGGCATTGCCTCAGGTGCACTGGAATAGGAAATCATCTGCTCTTTCCTTCATTGGAGCCCTGGAGAACCAGAATTTCTCTCCCACATTTCTGGAAAATACTATCCATCCAAAATGGGATTACAATTGAAATGTGGGCTTAATCCTGGCCCAGGTTCACAGGGTCCCTGACCCATGGTAGCTTCCCTATTGAGCTGTCACGAAGCCCAGAAGGCATGCAAACTGCTGATAGAGAAAGCCAAGTAAGCCTGCAGAGGAAGCAGGCAGCTTGGGATCCCGCCTGGCTTCTGTCAGAGCCAACATGCCTCTCAGAAACCTGTCAATTACAGTTTGGTTCTTTTTTCCCAACAGAGAAATTTTCTGTCAGAAATTTCCAACCAGCCCTGCTCTGTGTTGCTACTGCTGCTCCAAATGAGCAAGGCAAAAAGGCCCAGAGAGCCTTGCACAGGGAAGGCGCAGGACCCCGGGAGACCTGGCATTACGGCRGGTCTGTAGTCCTGGCTGCCACAACCCAACCACGAATACAGTTCTGAAATGTCAGATATTCCCTCCAGAATTAAGTATGCGTATTCGCTCTAGTGTGACCGCCAAAACAGTGCACGTGCCTTGCCAGGGACTTTCAATAAAGGGTTTTATGCAACACTGTAGTCCTCTGATAAAAAGTTCTGCTTCTTATTAGAGTCCTAGTCCTAGTCAATATTCTTCAAATTTAAGAGGAAAGTGACTTCTGCTATTTTTTTCCACAAATGAGTATATGCTTTTTTTATTAAACACCCAGTTGTTTAATAACTTGCACTTGTTACCTTAGCTGACTGAAATGCATTTATAGCCAAGCTGGATGATGGTATCTATCTGAAGTATGCAGAACTACCAAAATTATTGGGTCCAAAACTACTACCACTGAAGCTGGGCTCTTAAAATGAATTGGGACATTGCTCCTGATGACTAATATTGTTAAAGTGTTACTGTGACTTTGCTGGCTCAGCTTAAGCAACAAATCAATTATCATTTTATTTCTTTACATTCAACTCTCCATGTACTACTCTTTTCCATGCATTAGGAAGTAAAACATGATGAAAATATGCAGCTTGTGCTTAGTGCATGTTCTTCACCTTCTCATGGTATTTAGAAGTAGATATTACAAAGAAAATCAACTAGAATCTAAATAGTAACTTGACTTTTTACACTAAAGTGCCTATAATGATGCTGTTTTCCAGCTCGGTTTGAGCTAATTTTTATTATGCTTTACTGTTAAACACTGATTATGGTCTTAGAGCCATCACAGATAAAGACTGCCATTGCCTCAAAGCGATTAAAGTTTAAAAAAAAAAAAAAAGATGCAGATAAGAAAAAATGCACTGAGAAACCCATGCTTGTTTAGAAATACTGGTCAAGCTTCTTTGCTGCACCACACTGCTGTTCAGTACAACTCTTTGGGAGAAGGCAGCCAAGATAAGCAGGGAAGCTATCACAGCTTCATGATTTTCTGTTCATCCTCCTGTTTCCGTTCAAAATAGATTGCAGGACATCTTGCCAAAGGTTGAAATTAAAGTCACCCTTTTTAAGACAAAAGGGACAATGATGATCACATGGGCTGGCCTCCCATATAATGCAATCCAATATCTACCTCCAATAATTTCCATGACAAGGATGCCTTGCGATAGGCAGAGGTCAGTATACCCTAGGCACGTAAGAGCAACTCAGCAGTCTACAGCCTGAAGCAGACAGACAACTACTGATATCCAACTTGAAGATCTGTTCCCCTTTGAAGGGGCTTTTCTCTCCACAGAAGTGACAGGGAAGCCTATACCTATATACCTTGGTTACACACTTAAATTCAGGAGGAAGGAATCCAGGTCATGGTCACCTTTGTTGCAAAGACAAGCTCTCRCGGCATTTAAAATTTTACAGATTTTCTCCACCTTCCTTTATTCCTTGCTTCTTTGCTTTTACCTCCAGTTTTTACTTGTGATTATTCCACTTTTCTTCTGAGCATCTGTTCTGATGCTTCCATTTTGCTTTGATATTTTCTTTCTAAGACTCGAAGGACACAATGCTCTGAGCTGAATCTTTCTCATTAAGGATCAACTTACACAGAGCCACACCATGAGAATTACTCTAGTTCAGATCTACACTAGAAACAACTACAAACACCACAAAGATTTCTCCTGCTCTCTTAAATAGTCCCTGAGATAGCTGTTACTCTCCTCCTGGTACAGATACAGGATACAAGCAGTTAAGTGCTGTCTTTCCTTTCTCCATTTGTACCTTGCACCTACCACTACAGTCCCACTTAGTGGTGCACTCTCAAGACACACTTCCATGAGATAAGTCGGTCACCCTTTTCCTTCAGCTCTTGGCCACGTGCTCCTGCCTCTTTTCTCACACTGGGCTCTGCCCTGAGCTGATTCAACCCACCAGTCTGGCAGAAAATTAACTCAACGAAAAAGTGGTTTTCAGCCAAGTCAGTGAGCTGAGCCACCTAGTGAACGCTGGATTCGGTGCAATGGAGGGTGTAAAAGCACAGGGAAAAATAGGACAGCTGCTTTGGATGACAGCAAGCTGTCGTCCAAGCAGCTTCGTTTTCCACTGACCGTTCTTCTCCCTCATTCTGTTTTCCTTTTTCCAGACTTCAGATCTTCCCTCTTTCCTTACCTCTTCTTAGATAAAATTAGTGAAAACCAAAGCCTAACATGGCTGGCTGTTCATATCTTAATCTCCTGAGGCCAAAATTTTAAAAGCCAGGCTCCTAGATTCACCCAAGGCATGCCCAAAGCGATCAGCAGGTACCACCTGCCCCCCAGCCTTCCCCGCCGCTGGGCACCACGGGGGCCACCGCCGCCCGCGSGGCACTTGCAGGAAGGTTTCACAGCCGGACCTGCAGCCGGCCACAAAAACCCAGGTGAGTACCGCAGCCCGCTCCCGTCGGGTTTGAGCAGGGAGCTCACACGAGGGGACTCTGCCGTGAGGCTTCTTGTTTACCGCCGGGGCAGCAGGAACTCGAGGCACGTCGCCACTGCCATTTGCTCCCCCGAAAGGCACCGCAAAGCACCCGGACAAGCGAGGAACACCGGGGAAGGGGGGTGTGTGTGGACTCTTCCTTCATTATAAACAGGCTCATTTCCAGGGCCCTTCTCGCCCTCGGAAGAACGGAGCCCCCCCCGCACCGCGGCGCCCTCCGCGCACCGACGCCGTTTTATTAAGACGGCGCCGCACAGCGGGGGTGCTCGGGCCGGCCTCGGCGGGAGCCGCGGGGAACCGCCAGGAAAGCGCCCAGGCCGCGGGACGCCGCCTGCCTGCCCGCCCGCCCGGCCCGCAGGCCGGCGCCGGGGGCCCCGCCGAGCCCCGTGAGGGAGGGCGGCCGCCCCTCCCCCGGCCTGACAGCCCTCGGGCGGCGGCGCTCGCGCGCCACCCAGTGGGGCCGTTGCGGCGCGGCCGCGTCCTCGGGCCCGCCGAGGGGAGGCGGGAAGGGGATTTCTCTCGGGTCATAGTAACCCGTGTCACTTCTAAGTGGCCTTGCGGCCATRGCAGTGCGAGGAGGGTGAGCCCCTGCTCGGGCCCAGAGCGTTTCCGAGAGCAGCCGCCTGTTGTGTGTGGGGAGAGACTCGGGCCCCTGGGGAACCATGGAGGGCTCCGTGCTCCTCCTGCCCTGGAAGCACATGCAGTATGTATGGCGCAATATGGTGTAGGTGCGGTGTAGAACTAGAAAGGGACACGAGGGCCATGGGCTCCTGTCTCCTGCTGTCTCAGGGAGGCACRTTACGAAAACCAGGCAGGGTTGCTGTGTTTCACACTTCATTGCAAGGCTGTTTTGTAACCCAGCTCCTCTGATAGTTCTCATTTCCAGGCTGTGCCTGCCCATGGCCAGCATGCACCAATTTGCTTTTGTGCCAAGTGCGTGTTTTAGCACCGGGACCCCTTCTCCCTGCCTCCCCCCACAGCGTGTGGGTAGCAGCCTTGCCCTCCCGTGCTTGGCTCATCAGCCAGGCCTTGATCGCTCATCCCTGTGTCCCTTGGCAGGAGCTGGCCGCTGTGCATTTTGGTGGTGGCAGAGTTTCGGGCGAAGGGACAGTGGCAAGTGCTAGGGTGCACCGTGGTTGTGAGACAGGTGTCGTCCCCAGGATGGTGTGTGGCCTTGGGGAAATCATGTGGGCCGTGTGTGCCTCAAACTACCCCTGGCAAAAGGTTCACTGTCAGGGATAGAGGGAACCAAGAGTGGTTATGAGGAGGCATTTGATTAATGCATTGCCTTGGAGCCAGCCAGTCCCTGACTTGTGCTCTGACCTTCCCAGCCTGGTGCTGMTGGTTGCTGTGCAGCCCCACGTTGCCCTCCAAACTCCCACTTGCAAGCCCTCATCAGCAGTTCCAAATGTCATGGCCCAAAGGCATAATTGCATCATGACACTTAATACTGGCATGATGCTGCTTTTGTTAAAAATATCAAGGAAGGTTTAAATGTTATTGCCSAACATTAGTTTGCAGCCTAACACAAATGAGTAGAGAGTACCCTGAGATCAAACATACTTCCTATTCTGCACATTTAAAAATTCCATTCGCACCCTGACTTGGGAGAACACTGCAGTAAGTTAAAAAATAAGCATATTTTTTAGCATTCTTTCTGCATTTTTGAATCASGATCTGATGCAAAATGGTGAAATTGATACCCTATCTACATCAGTTGCTGCCTCACACACTGTTGGCTCTTCAGAGTAACTCTTGATGTGTATCAGACTTTGTTCAGTGTAGTGCTAGATTTTACCCTTACTTCAAACTTCTTGCTCAGTAGGACTTTCAGTTGTGTGAGGAATGCAGCTCTATAGACTCCTTTAAAACTTTAAAAGCATTTTAAATTTAAAAAATATTTTTTAAAAAATAGAAGTGTCAGAAAGGACTGTTTTGCATCTGGCGGATGTACCATATTTTGCCCTTATAATATTTCTGGAAATTGTTTTCTTACCTTAGAAATAACTGTACGACCAAGCCAACCTTTATACTCCCATTCTATTTAAAAAGTGACAGACACAATCCCATTGAAGTGAAAACAACTTAATCAAATTGCTTTGACATTATTTTTAATTTTGCCAGCTCTGGGGCGAGCTCTTCCATTTCTGTCTTTGACTTTTCTAGGTGTTTYGCTTGCTTAAGTCCCGCTTTCCCAATCCAAGGCTATTGAGTAAAACACAAAGTGCCTCCTTTATGAATGTGGATGATCTTGAAAAACTGCTTAGTAACTTGCTAAAGTGGATTATATCAGCMTGCAGTAGAAGTGTATCAAGTATTTGATGTGCCTGTTGACATTCAAATCTGTATTTGCATGTGCATTTGAAAATTGGAAAACAAGAAAACAGAAAAACATGTTTCAGTTGTTGGTACCATTTCTTCTTAAGGCTGGAATCTTACTCTATTGTTCTCAGAAATAACTGGTATTTCAGTTTGAATATAAAAGCACATGCCAGTGAAAAYGCTTCTAAAACAACTACTCTGACCAAAAATCTGCCTGTTTAAGAGAAATAGTGTAATGTTGCTTGAGATGCCTTTCTAGCTGTTCATTAGATTTGGATTTTTGAAACTACATATTGAGTAACTGTGCAGAGCTTTAAATAGTGTCTATAAGACGTGGCAACAGAAGAAACATTTTCACTGCTTTCACAGGCAGTAGTACTGCTTATACTCCAGAATGTACTGGGAGGGATTTTGTTACTTCTGCTAAAATACAGTACAAAATTCTAGGCAGCCAAAGAACCCAAATCTCAATGTGGACCACACTGAATAATGATTCCCCATATTATCTACTGGTTTAATCACACTAACACAAACTGGGTGAAATACTTCTAAATTAGAAAAAAAAATAACAACAAAACCATGCAAACATTTAAAAGGCCATCATTACCATTCTTGACAATTGATCTTAACACCCTCTTTCACAAGAGGCTAGCTTGGTGTTGAAATTGCTGCAGCCTTTTTTTCCCACAAGGTAGCAGCACTAGAACTATGAATGAGTAAGGGGCTTGTGAGCCCATCTCGCCAAAATTCAGAAAGGCTGCCTGGTTTATTTACTTTTTAGTGTTCAGGAATCTGCAGCACAGAATCAGAGGAAAAGCTTCTTAAACACCAGGACTGGGTGCAAACAGCAATTAAAATAATAAAATCTACATTTGCATTTTGCTTTAACAGACCTGTCTCCTGCTGAAAAAGCACATCAAGGGACTTGAAACAATCTGTGAAACTAAAATGCTGTGTATATAAATATATTTGTGTGAGTGTATACGTGTGTGTGCATTGAAAACAGTAGAAATCTTGTCTTGTTATTGTGTATAGCAAAAACCTTGTAACTGATTAGGAGTTTCTTTCTGCTTCCCCTTAACTCTCCTGGTTTCACCACTTTTCCTCATGCCTTTTGCTGCATTTATCAATTGTCATTGTCCAAAAATGATCCTACAATGAAGGAGGAGCCCCTTTGCCAGCACAGTAACTGCCGGCGAGAGGTGACCTCCCACCCTGCATTCACTCTGTCCTACCTGAATAATTGTGTAACCCACATCAAAACTTCCTAGGGTAAAGATGGATGTATAGAGTAATGGTTTGGGTTGGGTTAGGTGTGCACTTCTGAGGCAAATCTTCTAATGGTCCCAGCGTGGCAAGCTTTGCTTCACCCCGTGGAGCCGGCTTGGGGCACACGGCTGCACTTCGGGAAGATCCATTGCAGAAGCACACCCCAGGCACTGCAGCCGCAAATGGACACGCAGCCCCTGCGATTAGACTAGAGTTAGTCAAAAGTTAACCCAGGGCACAGCATGGATGTCATGGCCCCAGCACCAACTTTTTTTCCTCCAGATGCACACCTGTCGGTCCCCACTGGTTCATAGAATCATAGAATCATAGAATCATAGAATCATAGAATAGTTTGGGTTGGAAGGGATCTTTAAAGGTCATCTAATCCAACCCCCTGCTGTGGGCAGGGACATCTTCAACAAGAGCAGGTTGTCAGAGCCCCATCCAACCTGACCTTGAATGTTTCCAGGGGCATCTACCACCTCTCTGGGCAACTTGTTCCAGTGTTKCACCACCAAATGGTTGCTAATGTATGCATAGCCTTAGTGGCCTAGATGGAAAGTTAAAATCAGAAGGGAAATTTTTTATAAGCTTACAAGTGCTAGTACAGAAATGATGGAAGAACACACCACATCACCCGGGTGAAGGTTTCTTTTTAATGTGAAATTGCAGACATCCTAGGGCTGTGTATTAGGCGATATTTACTGGAGGGACCGATCTGTGGAGTTTAGGAAGGGGCACTGCCATTTGCAGGTGGAAGCGGTAAAAATCTTTAAAATACTTTAAAATTATATATTAATAGGGAAGCTGAAAAAAGAAACACTTCTCATTAAATAGAAGAAAATACATTAGGTGGTGTGGAATGCATGTGTGCACACACATATATTTAAGAAGAGTTTGACTCTTTTTCATTTTTGACTCCCAAGGAATATATACATATGTAAAATATATGTTTACACACACATACTCTTATGTTTTTTATGACTATTCATATATTTTTCCTCTTTGGARTATACCCAGGCACTCCCAGGACCATTTCTCTTTGTGAAAGGATCAGGCAGCGCTGTGGAATTACGTCTAATGTAGCTTTGAGTATTTATTCCTATTGGTGTCAACACAACATACACAATCTCTTTTGGGCTGCCAACTCGCACCTCTTACATCAAGGAAATTGAATCATGTACCTTGGCCTAAAAAATTAACATAGCTTGCATAAATATATTTGATAATGTCATTGAGCTTCCTGGTGAAACGAAGGCAAACATAAAGAAGCAGGAACAGTGTGTACTTTTTTTTTTTAATGCCATGGCATCAGTGACTATTTGTACTTAGCTGAAATTGCAGCACTGGATCCTATCAACATAATAAATAAACAGATGGTTGTGTGTGCAGTTGAACTAATGAACCCAGGTTTCCTATCAGGTTATATCTTGTAGTTCAATTCCCTCACATCTAATAAAATGTAAGCTCTGCTTTAGCTTTTCCTGCCCTTGCAAAATGCTTTTCTCCTGTGTGGATTCTCATTTGTGTAACAAGGGGTGAGCAATCTTCCCCCTAAGTGGGGGCACTAATTCAGGGTTTCCTCCTTTAAAAGATCAACTAATTCAAATAAACTTGTCAGAAGTTAATTCCTCTGTTGAATTTGACTGAGATTGGCCAGAGATTCAAAAATACTGGAGAGGATGYAAAGGTACAGTTACACTTGCACACACACAGACATGAAGACAGTGCAGCTACAATAACTGTTCTCCTCTGGGAATTACACTAAGCAGTATATCTTTATTTGAAGAAAACAGAAGAGATCAGTGTGCTATTACCCATCTCCTTTTAACTCCAATTTATTAATTTTTCATTAAGGACACTGGACAATTGTTCAGGGCAAGAGCAGCAGAGAATATTGAAAAATCTGACAGTGAATTCTTCTCCTCTCTATGAGGTAAGATATGATTTTGTTTATTTTTATAGCAAAAGATTCAGGAGAATTCAATACAACTTGATAGAACAGTAGGATTTCTGGCAGGCTGGTTGCAAGTCTGGTTAAAGGTATTTAAGCTTTCACAATATTTGGTGATTTATTAACAAGGTTTGATTATACGCTTACAAGACAACTGCTGAAGTAGTAAGTATGAAGTGTTACTAACACATTAAAAGTTTCTGTACTCGTTACAAGCAGTAGATTAATCTCTAGTTGGGGGGACATTTCAGAAAGAACAGCATACCATAAAAGAAAATTTACAGAAGAATTACAGGTAAAGAATTTTATGTCAGTTGTAAAATACTAATGCCTTCCATACAGAAATGAAAACAGTAAATTAAGCTCTATCTTGGCTGGAAATAGCATGTACCCATTACTTACAGTGTAATGGTTCTCTCACCCATTGAACACAATTGCTCAATAATAAGCTAACTTTTCTAACAAAAATACTGTCCAAGTTCAAAATTTCCCAAAGATCAGTCAAACTACATCGCCTGGTTTTACAGAAATAGTGCTGTAAGAAGGCTGGTGCCCTATGCAGGTGTGTCAGCATTGCAGCTCTGGTGTGCTGAGCTCATCCCCAAACATCTGCCTGGGGCCAGGGGTGGAGGGAGGCAGGATGTTCACAGGGTCTTACCACCCCGGAGCTCCTGACCTTCATGAAACTTGTTAGAACTTCAGTGTCTTGACATCTTTCTTCTGTCAAAATTGGCTGAAATTAAGCTACAGGTTCAGRAGCTACTACTGGGTGGAGAAAGTGTCATGGTATTACCTGACAAGGACAGCACAGACAACCTGGGGACGTAGGCTTTGCCTTCTTAGGAACTAAGGCTAAAAATACACTAAAAATACTAAAAATACACGGGGCTAACCACTTTATAACAGACGGTAGGCTGGACTTGCATGTTTTTTAGGACTTCAGGTACAAAGTTTCTTCTGAACTAGGAAAAAAATCCACATGCAGAAGAACAGCACTTTTCTACAAATAGTTCTTTTCAGTTTTTTAGAACATATGTCAAATTTAGGCAAATTTAGTTGTGCCAAATCTAGGTAAATTTGTGTTTAGTTCTCCAGCGTAGAAAGCTGTTGTGTTCTGGCAGGTTTCTACATGCATGCAATAACTTCTGTGTTTCCACACTGCTCTGCCTGGGTAAAATGGCCACAGGTGAAAAGCAAATAAGGTGTTTGSGACCAGACAGGTGACCTGATTTTCACAGTTGCTATGCATCCAGGCAGTTGTATACAGCAGTTCTCCTGGACCATTATTTTTGAAAACAGGCCACTTGTCTAAGGCCTGCAGCCTGAGACAGCCACTTCGGAAAACTCACTTTGGTTTTTGCATCCATAATTCTTTGTTTCAGCTTTGTGCCGTGTTTGCCCTCCGATTAATTATTTTTTTTAAATCCTTTCCTGTTTTAATTGGCTTATAGAAAGATTTTTGGCAGATGGTATTGAAAAGAGAAAATAAAAATAAAGGTTCTCCAACAAATTTTTACTACTGTTCCTGAACATTTKAAGTACCATCAGCATAGAGATTCACGTAGTCCTGTTCCATTTTAAAACACCGATGGATTATGTAACTTAAAACAATTACTTATAGTGAAATTTGTTCTTTAAAATAATTAAAAAAAAATAATAATTTTATTTTAGTAAATTTTCCATGAAATTGAAGAGATTACCATCTTCAGTTTAAAAATCTCAAATTGCAAACATGTGAACAGATTAAACATTTTTTGTAAGTAGCAAAACCGTAGAATACTGAAACTATTCATTTTTCCATCTTAACAAATTTCTACCTTTCTCTCAGGTTGTAGTTTGGTCTCAAGTAAGGCTCAGGTTCTTAATGGAGAATTAGCAGCTGTAGTTATTTTAAAGGAAGTCATTGTTTGAAGATAAACAGACATTAGGCTGATTAACATTTGCTAATTTGCAGTAAGACTGAAAATTCTTGAGTTCTTGGTACCTGTTTAAGGTACTTTCTTTTTTTTTAACAGCACTTTGTTCACTTTTTAAAGGTAATTAGTATGTTTTTTAAGAACTACATTGTGTTCCTTTGTTTCTGAGTGATGTGACTAAGGAAAATTCCAACTGTTGTAGAGCAGTTTCTTTCATTGCACAGATACAGTGGTTTCCATAATGGTTTCCTCAAGCCCTCACGCAGAAGAACATGTTTTATGCTTTTAAATTCTGGCAGGATGTTGTGCAAGGGCACTCTCCAGAAGCCTTCAGGAAGATGAATGACACAGCAGGTTGGTTGTGATGATCCTTCTTCCATTCATGGCCAGAAACAGGAGGCACAGGAGGCAGACCCAGAAATACATACTGTCATAAAGGAGAAAGAAGGGTCTTGTAAGCATCACCGATAAAAGTGATGTCTCAGATGGGACGCAGGAGCGATACCTCCCCGCACCCTGTTAAACCCAAATTCCTCCATGACTTTGGGCAATCTGTAATCGACTTTGGTGAGATCAGCTTTGGGCCCTCAGATGGCTAAAATTGCAGTGAAGCTTTTGTGCCGGGACTGCTCTTCCTCCTGGGAACTGGGCGGGGGTTCTCTGTGATTTTGCGGCTTTAGGTCTCCCCTAATGCAGTGGAAATACAGTCTCTCTAGGGCCTAGAAGTAGCAAAGGTTCAGTTAGTGAAAACAAGTACCCAACAGACTGAAGAGAGACACATAAACAGGTAAATTTGCACTTCAACAGCGCATTCGAGCAATGCCTGAAGTAGGTGCAGCAGGCGCCCCCCCCGCAGCACTCACAGCCGGAGGTCCCGGCCCCGGTCCCGGCCCCGGCCAGGCCCCAAGTCTATTCGCCCGCCCGCCCTCTCTGGGGCTGCCAGGGCCACAGGGCGGGGCGGGCCCGGCCCGGCCCAGCGCCCTCCTCCACAGGGCAGCGGCCCATCACCCGGTCGGCCCGGCCGGCGGCTGCGGCGGAGGCCCGTCCCCCTCGATCCGGGTATCGCCGCCCCGGGGTGGCCCCGCCACCGCCACCGCCCCCTGTGCCGCGGCGGGAGAGTTGCGGGGCCGCGCGGCGCCGCGCTTGGGCCGGACCCGCTCCCGCTCCCGGACCGGCCCGCCGGTACGTAACGGGGGCGGTGCCGGGCCCGGGGCTGGCGCTGCCGCCGGCGGCGGCGCCCCCCTGCCGGGGCGGCCGGGGCTGGGGCGGGCTGCGGGACAGGCGGTCCCCGCGGGGAGGTGACCGCGGGGCTCCGGCAGCTCTTCGGCGCGGTGGGGCCGGGGCGGCGGCGAGACGCTCCTCCGGGCGGCGCCGGCTGCGCCGCGGCCTGACAGCTGGGTTTCCGGCGCTCTGCAGCTGCGGAAAACCCGATTRTATGAGTCTCTGGCATTAAAACCCCCAAAATCCCAAGATGCGGAGAAGGTTAAAAGTGAAGGCTGCGGTCCTGCGCACGTGCCGATGCAAAAGTGTGTGCCCCTCGCGCCCCACACCCAACCCACAGCCGTCTTGTTTTTGCTGTCATAGCACATAGCCTTTTATTGCAGAATCTGCTTAGAGTTGTATTGTAACTTTGTATCTGCAGCATGCGCCAATTATTCTAGCCTTACAGTTTTGTGACTTAAAAGCAAAGTAAGTCGTTTGAGCAGAGTAAGAAAAACRTCCTTAACTCTGACTGTTACTGTTGTCTCACAATTTTAGGAGAGTGCAGAAATGTCTCCCTTCGAAAATAAAGGACTAATACTGGGCATAATGGCAGGGACTGCTGGAATAAGCCTCATGCTGATTTGGTACAGTAAGAGCCGAAAACCCAGTGCAGCTGCGCGTGTACCTGCCTTCCTAGATGTAGGTAACAGGCTTAATTCTGTGGGCTTGCAAAATGAAGCTCCTAATGAGGAAGGAGTAGTAATGGTTTTACACGGAAGGCAACTGCAGATACTAGAAAAATTGAATGGCTTGCTAGTAAGTGTGGACGAACTGAAGAGAGAGGTGAAATTTCTGAAAGAAGCTATTCCAAAGCTTGAAGAGCGTGTTCGAAATGAGCTTCAAGGAAAGGAAGATGTACAGAAAGTTAGCCCATCACACAGAGCAACAAAGCGAAGAAAAGCTGAGACAGCTTCTGGTGCAACAGAAACTACCAGCTCTGAGGAGGCTGAAAGTGAAGGAGGGTGAGTCAATAATATTTTGTATATACAAAATGTACACGTACAGTGCAAATTGCATCATTACCTATATGAAACTTTGTATTGTAAACAGGACCCCTTTTAAAGTGTTATGTATATTTTATATTTCTCTATATTCAGGGAAAAAAACCCCAAGAATTCAAATTAGTAATTTTTAGATCAGGGAAAACTCTGGGTGACCACCTCTGAATCTGCACTACAGCTGCAGTTGGYTGAACACCAAGCATAATAGAGATTTTTAAGGGTGCACTTGGTAACAATCTGATGCAGTATTGCTACATAGCTATGCAATGAAAGGCAAAGTTCAGAATAATGGTGTGATTTTAAAAGTGCTTCTAGTAAGAAAGTAGGCTTGTCTTGTGTCTCTGACAGAGTTTGTTCAAACTGTATGAATGCTCTTGTGCTTTTCATGATAGTTGTCTTCTATGGGCCTCAAAGATGAGTTATTACAGTGTTCTGCCTAAAGGTATTACATGCTATGAAAGCTATGTCCAAATGCAACACATGTACAAATGGCAGTATGTTCATGTATATGTGCTGTTGTATACACTTTCTGGTGGCTTAAAAAGTAATCATGAGGGATTTAGGCTGCTGACTGAGTAAGGTAGAAAGTTCCTAGTTTTGATCACATCCTGCAGTCCCATTGTGGTTAATGGGGTCTTTTGTATGCGTGAATTAATCATAGAATCATAGAATCATTAAGGTTGGAAAAGACCTTTAAGATCATCAAGTCCAACCATCAACCCAGCACTCACGCCCACTAAACCATGTCCTGAAGCGCCACATCCACACGTTTTTTGAACGCCTCCAGGGATGGTGACTCCACCACTTCCCTGGGCAGCCTGTTCCAATGCCTGACTACCCTTTCAGTGAAGAAATTTTTCCTAATATCCAATCTAAACCTCCCCTGGTGCAACTTGAGGCCATTTCCTCTCGTCCTATTGTTTGTTACTTGGGAGAAGAGACCAACACCCGCCTCACTACAGCCTCCTTTCAGGTAGTTGTAGAGGTCTCCCCTAGTCTTCTCTTCAACAGGCTAACCAATCCCTGTTCCCTCAGCTGCTCCTCATAAGACCTGTTCTCYAGACCCTTCACCAACTTTGTTGCCCTTCTCTGGACACACTCCAGCACCTCAATGTCCTTCTTGTAGTGAGGGGCCCAAAACTGAACACAGGATTCGAGGTGCGGCCTCACCAGTGCCGAGTACAGGGGCACGATCACCTCCCTACTCCTGCTGGCCACACTATTCCTGACACAGGCCAGGATGCYGTTGGCCTTCTTGGCCACCTGGGCACACTGCCGGCTCATGTTCAGCCGGCCGTCRGCCAGCACCCCCAGGTCCTTTTCYGCCGGGCAGCTTTCCAGCCACTCTTCCCCAAGCCTGTAGCGTTGCCTGGGGTTGTTGTGACCCAAGTGCAGGACCCGGCACTTGGCCTTGTTGAACCTCATGCAATTGGCCTCAGCCCATCGATCCAGCCTGTCCAGATCCCTCTGCAGAGCCTTCCTACCCTCAGGCAGCTCAGCACTCCCGCCCAACTTGGTGTCGTCTGCAACCTTACTGAGGGAGCACTCGATCCCCTCATCCAGATCATTGATAAAGACGTTAAACAAGACGGGCCCCAAAACTGAGCCCTGGGGAACATCGCTCATGACCAGCCGCCAACTGGATTTGACTCCATTCACCACAACTCTCTGGGCTCGGCCGTCCAGCCAGTTTTTTACCCAGCRAAGASTACACCCRTCCAAGCCATGAGCTGCCAGCTTCTCCGGGAGAATGCTGTGGGAGACAGTGTCAAAGGCTTTGCTAAAGTCCAGGTAAACCACATCCACAGCCTTCCCCTCATCCACTAGGCAGGTCACCCTAGTTAAGGGTGACCTCACCTAGTTAAGGAACATGCTGAAGGATCAGATGTACCTGGAGTCCAGGAGAAGGACTATATTTTTGTCTTTTCATATGTTACCTAATATACCCTCCAGTAGTAATGTAAAAATCGTGATGACATTACTCTCCTGTAATTGCAACTTTGTTTTGACGTAATCACATTAGGTACTTATATGCAATTTAATAAGGGTATGTTTATAGCAACTGAGTTTTTTGAACCACCTCCTCAGTGTGTTATACATACCTGCGTAGGCAGCATTATGTCCATAAATCACTTTTTTTCTTTAAAGATATATTAATTAACTGTGATATTCTGAAGACAGCAACATGCTGCATATAATAATTAATGGAATTTTATTTTTTAAGGGTTCCTCCAAATTTATTTTCAGTTCCTGTGGGCAGAATTTCTTGTTGTGTTACATCCCAGCCCACATTCTTCACAAGTCTTATATTTTGACACTGTATTTTAAGACCTGTCAGTTTTATTATGAACCAGTTCTTTATTTTAAGTATTCAGTTTTGGCATGGGTATTCAAAGATAATTCCCCCTTCATATGGTGTAGAAACATTTCAGTTCTATTAGTTTCTCAGATTGTTTTATCCATTAGTTGGTTTGCAGAGGCCTTTATGGTATGCATAAAATATTCAGAGGTGTAGATAAGGCTAAAGGACAAGTTTATGAATAATCAGGTTCACAGACACAATATAGGGGTTATTCCACACCTAGCATTTGAGAAGATCCTGTTTTCTGGTCAGGAGACGTGTTGCTGTTTGGGAACTAGCCAAGGAAACTTGTCTTTTCAGGTTCTTCCGTGTGATGAAGCAGCTGATGAGATGATCAAGTGATTATAGTGTGCAAGAGCTTTGAATGTGTCCTTAAAAGAGATCTTCTCTGACAAGTATTTGTATACAGTCAGAAGGAAGATAATTCAAGGTTATAGATAGTGTTAGTCATTTGTGTATGTGCTTTTCTAATGCTATTTTTTAATCCCTTTTGAAAAGAGGTGTTTTTTTCCTACTAACACCTTGTACTTGATGTACTTGTTTTGCGTATCTTCTCTAAGTTTAAGATAATTTTATTTCATTTAAGTAATTTTCTTTTTGTATTTTTGTCTTCCTCTTGCAAATGGAAATAGGTTGTTAATCCTAATGTGTGTACAGTTGCAATGTATACAGCTTTTTCTGAGGTCTTATGTAATTTTAATGACAGTGGTGCATGTTCTATGAGAGTTTGTCATGAGAGACAATAACAACACACTTTTTTTCCAGTTAACGTGCATCACCACTTCATATGCTGTRGATATAATACCATGTGCATTCTTTTATACTGTTCTGTGGTGAGTTCCACACACAACAATGCATTCAGTTGCTAGTTTGTGCACTAGATAAATAATTTTTCTCTTAGTTACAGATTAACATTTTTTCACTTTCTGTATTGTATCTAAAGTACATGCAACATGTTTCACTGCCTCAGCAGTATTTTCATGATCTGGAAGATAGGATTTTGCTTGTGTTAAGCACTTCTGATTTTAACTGACAAATGGGTAGATGCTGGGAATTGACAGATGAAGCAATCTTAAGAGTTTTGTGGACTTGTGCTGGATGACTACATTGGTTTCAGATTTGTAAACTTCTTCCAGAAAAGCTTTTAATAATGCCTGGTTTTTCCATAAAATATCTGAAGCTGTCAGTCTCTGATATGGTCCTCGCTGCTTTGATCTGCTCCTGTCATATTCTCAATGTCACTGTTGGTATTCAACACCTTGGGAAGAGAAGCTTTCTATTTTGGCTTTCAAAAATTATACATTCCTGTAAGTGGAAAAATATCACATGCTTTTTAATAAATGAGATGTATTTTTACATAATACAGATAGCCTGAATGGAAGGTTCACTGAATGGATGGGACACTGACTGAATGCTAAAGAGCCTACGGTTTCTAGTCTGTGCTTCTCTGTATTCTATTTTTAATAGTTTGTTTCAGTTTCCATCATTTACTAGTGAAAACCTCAATCTTTAACATTTGAGAATATGTAACAAGCACCCATTCATTTACAAATACAGTAAATTGTGTCTAGATGAACACCTGGGATAGTGTTACCTATTTCTCCTCTTTGTGATTTTAAAGCTGTTTCTTCCCTGATACAGCAGTGATGAACCATTGACATCAGTGTCGTGTTTGGCACTGGTCTTCAGCTGGCCTAGCATCCAAGCTTTTCAAATTAGGAAATTCAAATTCAGTCACCAGGAAGATTCACCACAGTAAATCCTTTTCCTACAGATGTTTTATTTATAATTTTTCCTTGAAATAGTTGAAATATTCACCAGGAAGAAACATTTCCCTTGCCTGCTTCTGAGTATCACTTCACTTATCATTTCTTCATTTCTTCATTTATTTTTGCTGCCCATTTGTTTTCAATGCAACCCTCCGTTGACCTAAGAATCTGGTTTGCCAAACTTTTCCTCGAAGGCCGTTTATCGTTACTGATGGATATGCATTCTGCTGGGTCACGCAGTGCAAATTTGATCCAGATCAGTCTGTGACATATAATCACCTCTCTATTGAATTAGCTGGAGTGGATGAAGCGGTGTTTGTGTCAGCTTGTGATTTTTTTTAAAGTTGGCAGGGAAACCACAGATGATATTTGATCTGTCTAAAAGCTGAAGTGTTGTGAACAGATGATACCTGGTTAGGCCTAGTGTCTGCCAATTTACAGGCAATCCAAAACAGCTTTTGAACCAGCAAAGTGAGTTTATACCACAGTGGTGTTTTATACCATGTAGCTCAGGTTTTTCTTAATGCAGTACTAGGTGCCTGGATTTACTGAACAGCTTAACCACAGCGTGGTGAGTCTCCAGCACAGTTTCCATTTGTTCTTTGAACTTTGAACAGTCCTTGGTGATCCAGCTCAGTCCTGTTGGTTGATCATTTCTCCTTGCATTCTTACCACTGTTTTTCTTTTTTAGATAAAATCTATYGGTAATAAATGTGAAAACAAGTTGGCACAGACTGTAGACATTTTTAAAGTTCTTCCATTTTCTCAACTATTAGTCAATGTGTTTATCACATGTAAATACTTCTCTATTTATCATCTGATAAAACCTCTTGCAGGAAAATACCAGGTAAAATTGCCGATGTCAGTGTTGTTATGTGAAATATTTGTAAAACAAACCATAATGACTCTTYCTCTTTTTTTGTTCATTTCCCTTTTGGATTAGTGTCATCAGCCCTTAGACTCTTAGAGTTTTTAAACTGCGTTAAAAAGAATCTCCACTTCTGTTTGTGTTAGTACTGATTATTTTTTTTTATAGTATTGCTCTTCATAACATGCTTTTCTAGAATGAGTGGATTTATAAGCCTGCTAGCTGCTTGTTGAAGTCAGTTATCAAGCTCTTCTTATTGTAGTTTTATATCAATAATATCTGTTACACTCTTATTTTGTCCTTAAGTAGCTGAAAGGACTTTGTATCTTGTAATAAAACTGGCTTYAGTTCAAATTGGTAAAGTACACCTTACCCAAGTTGTTAGGAAAAATCCTAGCTGTTTATTTGTTAAAAGTCTGTATTGCCTTCTTAACGTGTTATGTTTTCATGCTTAAAACATTTCAGCTATAAGGATCGAACAGAGAGCTAGTATGAAAATGAATGTCATCAGAAACAAAACAAGAAAACATTCTTTATGCCTAGTTTGCCACAATGTTTGAAGTAATATTTAGTGTTTTATATTTGATTAAATTACCTTGCTTTCGTTTTACCCCCACGACTCCTGAGCAGTGTAGGAGTTTGCCAGGGGTGCGTGATTAGTGGGGTGGGAACTCATCACAAATAAGTCATGAAGCCCTTGGCTGTCACCTTGGTGTTTTTCCTGCGGAAAATGCTGGGAGGCAGCAATGTCAGGTCTGGAGCCAAAGAAGAAGAGACAAGGAAGAGAGGACCCTCTGAAGGGACTATGAAGTTACTTTTCTGAGGAAAGAAAGGAAAAAATTAGAGGAATGCTGATGCATCTTGGGGGTAACTAGCATGCCCAATCTTAAGCACTAGCAATTGTTTGCACTCCCTTGGACATTTTGGTATCAGGACATTTAATTTCTGGCCTTCCCATGAAAAACACTATTCACTTCAAACCAAACTTGGAGAAGATTTTAGACATTTTGTTTCTTTCATTTGAGAATGGCATTCTTCTCTGTCGGTTGTGTAGAAACTCCTGCCCCTTAGTGTAGCTCGGAGTCTTCTCATCTATGTCAGCAGGCACAGAGTTGTATGGTTTGTTGCAGTCCCTAGGAATTACTGGCATTGCCTTACACTGAAAAAAGTTATTTACTGTTGTGTTTTTCACTTCCCACAGGTTTTTTTATAGGTATTGTTTTGCCTTCTTTAAAGCACGTAATTTATGGCATTCTCATCAAGGTTTAAGATGGTCTGCTCCACAKTTAAATTCTCTGAGGATTCATAAAGCAGACAAATAGAGGAGGTAGGAGAGAATTTCCCAAGGCAGTGGAGGTGAGAGGGAGTGGGGAAGAAATGGCCTGTCCTCTCTGCTGTTTCTCAGCACAAATGTGTCCCAGAGATCATGTTTCTGTAGGAGAGGTGGGGTGAGGAAAGGCTTGATGCCTTATGGTCTGATCTTAAAAGGTTATTCTTCCATGATATTTTATAATAAGCTCCTTATGGGTTCACATCATCTGTTAGATAGTGACCTACTTCACACTTWCTCCTTTTGAGTCTCTCAGTGAATATTCTCATGTGACTTACCTGATGTCATATGAATTTGATGTTTGGCCATGACAGTATGATACAGTGCTGCTGGAAATCTCTGCTGGGCTTGTTTGGAGTGACAGGGCTTGGCTGTCAGCCCAACCTTGGCCTTTATATTTTTGCTAGGATAGTAACATTTTCTAATAATCACTTTTGTCTGTTTTCTAACATTGCAACAGTAGTGATCATAGAAATTTTAGCAGGTGTTTATACAACGAAGATAAAAATGGCAACATCAACATTGACTTCCAAACACTGATTCCTTAYTTTCATATCTACCTAGTTAGGTAGCATTTGATGCAGTGCCCAAATTCCGGTAACTAAAGAGTGTTACGGTTGCAGTATTGTATGGGAATTTGAAATTGTCTTTACTGCTTAGTTGTTGCTACTTTGTATTATCTAGTGCCCTTATTTTAGGTCGCTAACTGCACAAACCCTCAGCGCATTTATCTTTTAATGGCGGGGGGGCATCCAAACCATGTGAGGAAAGGTACTTTCCAAACATACTTCACATGATAGGATTATGTATTGGATCTAAAAGACTGCCCCCCTCCCACCAAATCCCTTGCACTTTTGGTCAAGTTAGTGCTCTTACAAACGCAGTCTATATATGATGTAGCTCTGCACCCACTTCAAAATAACTATGGAATAACAAGATGCTGTGTTTTTAAAGATGCTTCAGACAACCAAAATAAATGTTCGGTGACTTACAAATAAAGACTCTGCAGGATACAACATAGGATGTGTCATCAACTTCAGCATCATCAARATTATGTAAAACAAATCTGTGGGAATCTGTGAAGTTTCCCATCTCTGCTCTGCTCCATGTTGTTTGTCAGTTTGAACACGTGCACATGGTTTATGTGTGTATTGTTTTATCCAAATATATTTTTGAGTCCTCTTTCCCATATTACTGGGTTAATTTTGCAGTGAAACTGTCATGCCACATCTAGCACTTCTGTAACTTGATAAGCAGTTGTACTTGTTCATTTGCAGGATGTAAGTGTATCTGCTCATGTTTTACTTTTTAAAAATAATGCCATTCAGCTGCTCCTATATGAAATTGGAGGACCCTAATGTATGCTCAGCAATTTGGGCAGTAAGGCCACCTGCTTATCTCTGCATGGTATTTATGGCTTTTGTAAATATTTCTTTGTCCTTGACTGAGTACTTCTGCACTAAGCATAATGAATTAATATAAGCTCTTTCCCAGTTTCAGATATTCTGACCTTCAGAATGTTCAAAGGAAATAAGTAAAGGAATTGATAACAGTGATGTTATTGCTTATATTTAGATCTTACAAGTGTTTAACAAAACATTGTATATGTGATTCTTATAGCACTTACATTTTGGTTAGCAAGCTCATTCCTATTTCAAAAGATAGGGAAATTGAGGTAAAGAGTTGAAGAGGCCTATTCAGGGTTACAGAGCATGTCTTAATACACATTAATGATTTAAAGTGTTCTGCATTTGAAACACAAGGATACGTGTGTTTCTAATACGTATCTGCATTTTTTTAATGCAGTRTTAGGCAGCAGGACAGTGTAATTACCTCCCTGTTATGTTTGGAATATGATTGTGCTGTCCCTTTGAATATAAAAGTTTTGTAATAATAATAATAATAAGCTTGATACCACAAATAAAAACTCCTTTAAGGTTGGACAACTGGAAGAAATTGTGCTCCAAAATTTTTGCATTTCCATTTAACAATGCCTTACCATTATTTTTAGAAAAGATGGTTATTTTCTTCTGTGATTTTAGTTATCTTACAGCTCATACTGATTCTGAAGGAGACTCTGAGGAAGAAGAGGGATGTATGAAATCACCCGATGCCGTTGTGAAATCAGAAGAAGAAGAAGAGTTATTTAATCTTTTACAGCAGGCRGACAATTTGCACAAGGGATCAGAGGATGATAAAAAGGAGGGCTTCAGACTGCTGCTTGAGAAAGATRACAAGGTATTAATGGATAAACGTAATATGATGTTGCTATTAACTTATGCTTTGCACTGCTTTTGAGAACTTCCTTAATACAAGCATTAAAATGCACACAGGAATGGAAGATGAAATTTTATGCTATTTTTAAAATACAGTGAAAAAGAAATGTTTCAAGGTGGTGTCAATATTCATGTTGGGTAAGCATAGAAGTTCTATTATTTTATATCCCATCCAGGCTCAATAACTTTGAGGCTTTGCTGTATGTATTCTTGCATGTGACAGAGAAAGATCATGGGCTTTTTTCTACGTAAATGATACTTACTTTTGCTGGTTTTAGAATGGTCTATGCGAGAAAGTCTTGCGGAATTAAGTAGTAACCAGACCAAGTGTTCTCAAGAAATCGAACTATGAGCCTGTAATTTGCTTATACCTTTCTGGTATACTTCATGTGAATTTTTCCTTTGACTTTACTGTGCACATATGTAACTCCAGATAAAATTACAAAGTGGTTTGATGTGCGGTGCTTAATTCAGTGTACCAGTTTCTTCTGATTTGGCAAGCATTAGTTCTGATTATATTTTCATTTACGTACTGAAATACCCAGGAAGGTAGAGGAGATACTAATTGTGTGGGAGTGTGGTGCTTATGGCATACCTAAAGAAAGTATACATCACGTCATTCAGGGATCTGTTTTGTTTTACTAGGTTACCTTTTTATAATAATTCTTTTATAATAAAAGAACTTTAAAACTGATTTATGAAATAAAACCTCTTTAGACAGCCCAGGGTATTTCGAAAAGCTTTCTTCTCCTTTGGTGGTGAAAAATTAGTCATCTGGTTCTCACATAARATAAAAGTAGTATAGAAGGATGCAAAATAACTGAAGATTTATGCCATGTTCCGATAATCTGCTTTAAGCATTATGACAGGAAACTGTTGAAATCACATTCTGATCAGTTTAATTACCCAGCTGTCCTCTACTTTCAGTATGAAAACTGTGCGGACTTTCTTTGGAGACTTGCACGTGCTTATGGAGATGTGTTTGAGATGACTACTGATGCTGAGGAGAAGAGGAAATACGTTACTGATGGTAAGCAGAGGAAAAATGTTTATGTAGAATGCCATCTGAATGTAGTGAAACATGCTTTGAACTTTGGTTAAGTTTTCCAATCCAAGGAATTTCCAATCCAATAAATAGGAGCATTTGTACTGTAATAATAATGTTTTGTGCAATAAAATGCCACAGTATACAACTTCAGTCCATTCTTTTCTCACTGGAGAGATCCAAAGTTGGTGGAAGAAGTATTGTGGGTCACAGTTGAAGGCTGTTGACTCTGGATGGTGCCTTAAAATCCTGTATTTTGTTGAGAATCAGATGGATACAGAATGTGAAAAAAGACAGATGCTGTCAGCACAGTTTCTTAATTACATCTTTGGGACAGCGAGAGGAATAAGTAAATGCCAAGGCAAAGTCAAGGGTTTTTCTGCTTTCCTGTGGCAAAGGAGYGCTCCTGCATATCAGCAGCCTCTTTTGTGGTGATGATGAGGATGAAACTTTGTGAGTCTGGAAAAACTGTTGACCAGAAACAGAAGTCATGTGTGACAATTGATGTTGCTTCCAGGCATCTCTCCCCATGTGTCCTGTTTGACAGCTTAACCTCAACAAGGTTCTGATTTTCTTCTTCACAGCACTTTTTCTTTGTTGCTTTTAAAAGCATTGCCCTTTTTTTCACTGTCTGGATGCATATTGGCTAGAGATACAGTTTACATTTCCCTTTTTGTTTTGGGCCTTCTTCTCTTTATTACAATAAAACCTACATCTTTTCTACCTGTGTCACTCTCTTCCAGTGAACATACTGTTCTTACAATAATCCTTTTTGCCTGTATTTGGGAATACTTCTCTCTCTCCTTTGTTTCTCCATTGCCTCTCCCTTTTTTGCTGCACCAAATTCAGGTTTTATAAGTGTATTCCAAGTTCAGGTTATTTTGTCTTTTGTGACTCTTTTCCCATTTTCTACTTTTTGTTCTGTCAGCAGTAACAACATCACTGACAATCAGCAGTTTTGGCTGCCTTTTGTCATCCATAAAGTCAGTGTCATGCCTTTGTGCTGTCATTACATATTCCGTAGCCAACCTCAGCTTGTCCAAGGTCCTTGTCCCTATCCTTTTGTCATCTAAATACTCATGAAGACTTGCACTGTCTTAGCTACTTAATTGATACGGTCTTTGCTTTAGTAGCAACTTGGCTTCTTTATATGGAAATCACCCAGTGTAGTGAGGATTATGACACAAACTAAATTACAACAGTAAACTCTGTTGTTGGATCCTTTGCTTTTACCATTGACTACATGTAGCCTCCGTTGATGAAAGATAATGGCATAGCAAAGGACAGGGAGAGATAAAGAATGATGGAATGAACTTGGGTCTTAGGTGTTAAGTTAAGCAGCCTAGTTTGGCTCATTCTCCTGAAGTGGTGGGTGGCGGCAGCCTTTTTCATCTCAGTTTTTGGAAGTGGTGCAGAGCGATTGAGACTGCGGGGGAGCTGGCAGTAGTTTCATGGGRTTTTTTATTCCACTGGGTTGGAGGCCTGTGTATGCTGTTCTTTGTTTTTATGAAGTTAACTTGCAATACAGAAATGTCAGTGTGGCTTAATTGGTTGCAGCTGAGACTTTGCAAACAGCAAGCATCTCATCTGAACTTCTTACTGGGAGYGTGTGTTTGATCAAATCACCTACTGTCATCTTTATTCAGTTAAAAGTGGAACTTAATGGAAGTCTTTGTGCTGAAAAGGAACTTCAACCAGTTCATTCCTGTACCCAAGGCAGGAAACAGCTTTGCTGGTTCTTCTGACAGGTGCTCCTCTAACCTGCTTTTAAGGGTCTTCAGTCTTAYAAACAACATGGCCTCCTTTGGCAGTCCAGTCCAATCCTTCCCAGATGTAGCTGCATCTGAATTGGATTTTAAGAGAAAATACTAAAATTGCACCCATATATATATATGCACATATTTATATATGTATGTATGGGTATATAAATGATGTAAAGCCAGGATGTTACATTGTCCGTCTAAATGTTTACAAGAGCAGGAAGCAATTTTTTCTTTGCAGCTAGAATATGTCAGGTTGCTTCATTCTTGGGAGCTGCCTAAAACGTAGAAGAGTACAATAAATCCTTTAATATATTGTATTCCATTTACAGGAAAGATTAAAGCTGAAAAGGCTGTTCAGCTGGATGCCGGGAGTGCTGAGAGTCACCAGTGGTAAGTTTGAGAAGGTGTGCATTTTTGCAAAGTTATATATATTTGTCAAATCCAACAAAAAAACCCAGCTGTCTTTGGCTCTAAATAGTGCCCACAGCAAGTTACATTTATCATTTTGCAGTTTGACATCAATTTCATAAGTTATTCATTAATTTCTTTTCCTAGTTTATGGAACTCAATTATCATCAGTTGCAGCTAAAAATTACATTGAAGTATTCTGTGAAGCATTTACTGTAGCACGTGAAACAACTCAATAACCATACTTCAGTATGTACCATGAAATGTAGAGGGGAGTATTTGCTTAAACCAGTATAATGTTGCTCAGAGAAGCCATAGTTTTCCATTTACCTTCTTTTTCAATACTTCACAAAATAATGTTATTTGACCTCCTATTTTGTCCTTTCTTTTTCTTGTAATAATCTAAATTCTAATAATTAAGAATAGACAACGAGAGGACTATGGAAGTTTCAATTAACTTCTCAATTTTTGTTTTATCATATTATTTTCCTCCAAGCTTGGCACTTGGATTAATTTTGGAGACCTTGCTGGGACTAACAAACTCTTTGCAAATGTAAATATTTTTTATCAAATCAACATCATCAGGTAGAAGATAATTCTGCTGAGTTCTAGCTGATAGTTCCTCACATTACAATTTTATTATTCAATTTTACTGAGCTCCTGATTTATTTTCTAAAATTTTTGGCTTTTCCATTCCATTTTGGTTTCTATGTTCTTCATTAATATTGTCATTACACATATAGGGTGGGATTTCACTTAACTTTTACATATCTAAACCAAATCCTCCCTTCACAATCTAAAAAGAAGTAGCTGCTTCTGGAGTGTAGTTCATCTGAGTCTATTTTGCCCATCTGCATTAGGGTGAAATGAATTTCTCCTGAGGTTCAGTTGACTATCTCCATTGCCAATAAAGGGAGCACACGTCAGCTAGCTCAGGTTTAGATATTTAATTAGACACAGATGTTTTCATTTAATTAGGTGACTCTCTGGCTTGGTCTCTCTCTCCTAAACTTCAAAGATGGCTATGTTATTGTTCCACGCTGTGTTCCTGTGAGTGTTGCCATAGTTCTATGACTCTTTTTTTCCTGCTGTTTATAACAAGTAGTGATCCAAACACCTGCTTTGTAACAATGGGGTGCTAGAAGTGGTGTGCTGTGGGAATCTTGACTAAGCTTCACCGTCAGACAGATTTGCATTTGCTCTTTCCGGTGTCTTGGAAGTAATGATGATGCCTGCCTGGAGGTGAAGCCTAGGCTCCAGGTGGCAATAATGTGGCAGTTTAAGATAGGAGCCTTTGCTTTTGGCCCTACCCAGCTGCTTGTTAATGCTGATCAACTGGAAGTTGCCACTGTGGCAGCAAAACTAACAGAAGAGGATCATCTGAGCATCACTCCTCAGTGCAAGGTGATTTGAAGCCCACAYAGCTTGAACACCTGCTGAATTCACAGCCATTTCTGCTGTTTGCCTGACCACAGCCGTGGTCACTTCTTCAGGGTAATGCTGGTGTACCCCTCTCAGCTAGGACTATGTGTATAAACAACCACAAAATCACATGCAAGCACAAGTCCTGCCCCTCCCTCCTTCCCTCCCTTTCTCCCCAGCCCATGAGACTGACAAAATCTCCTAGTATAAATACAACTTCACTGGCAGAAACTATGCTGCTAAAAGCTTACATGTTGTTCAGGGAGATGTAGGTGGTCTGCTGGACTTCAGATGTGAGATCCTGTACTGGCAGGCACATCTAGCAAGGGAAGAATTACGAGTGCAAGGAGACGTGTTCCAGAGATTAGCTCAGAAAGCCTATTTGAGAGGTTTAAGWGGAAAATCTTATGGTTTGGAAGTTGCTGCTTCTTGTAACAGGCAGTGGATTTCTGTATGGTTTACAGTTTTCATCCTTTTTATATCTTGATTGCAAGTGAATGTGAGGGTTTTATCAGTTACTGTTGAACTGGTGGCTTTCTAGTGATGTAGATGGATACCACAGATTTGAATAGTTTGGTATAATCTTTTTTCTGAATATTTTATCTGCTTGTCTTTCTTTTCTGAAGTCTTTCTGACTTGATGCATAATTTTTAAAGTATGATGCCCCGGATACAGGTTATGCTGCTCTAACTGAGGCTCTGAATACTGGGCAGAATGGACTTYCATGCTCCAGACAGACATTTGTATGTTTTTGTCTAGCCTGCCAACTGTTGTTCAGTCTGTGGTTCCAGTAGATCCTTTTCTGCTGTGCTGCTGCTTAACCAGATGGACTTATTTTGTAACTGTACATTTCTTTTTTCTTCCTTGATATTACACACATTTCATTGATTTATGTTGATTTCAGACCATTTCTCAAGTTTATTGAGGCCATTTAGGTTTGTAAATACTTGCATTCCCTCCCAGATTACAATTTTATTTTAAACGTGTTTTGTTGTGTTGTGGGTTTTTTTGAATCATTGACTTCATTAATGAAATTACTGCAAGATAATGGACCCAGCACAAAACTTTGTGGAACACCTATAATGATGCTCAGGTTCACACGAACCTGGTTCTGCAACCATCTACAGGTGACTGAATCAAAACGGTATTTCCATGGTTAGATTTTGAGGAACATCAGGTAGGACAAAGTCAAAGGCCACATTAAGGTCAAGCTATATCCCATTTGTTGCATTCCTCTAATATTCCAGGCTTGTTTATCTTGTCAGAAAAGAAAAATATTTGTTCGATACTGTTTGTTCACGACAAACTTGCGTTAACTGTTCTGTATGCTTCTGCATTTACAGAATAATTTATCCTGGTATGCTTTCAGGTTAGGCTGGTTTGTCCATAACCCCTGCCTTTTCCCCCTTTTCTCCCTTTCCCTGTAGATAGCAACTATGTTTGCCTTTTTCCTTTCTGCTGGGACTTTCCGCATTACCCAGGAGATTTTGGTAGTCAGCTGTATGTCAGGTCTGGATTGTTTGAGTCTGGCTGATGCAAATTTATCCAGTTTATCTACACATTATCTTACATGTTAATGCCCATGAACAGGAAATAAGGCTTCAGGGAATCTTCCCTGTAGAAACTGTGCTCTCAAAGTTGTATGCAAATAGAATTTTGCCTAAAATCATAAATAGATAAGACTATGTGTGAACAGAAAACAGTGCAGTACAATTAAGGCATGAAGAGATAATATGTGAAAGTAATATGAAATCCATAGTTAAAAAGTATAATAAGAGAGAAAACAAAACTTAAAAGAAAAAATAGAACAAATATTTATACAAAAATACTAGGATCACTAGTAGGCGGTCACTTAAAGAAGAATGGTATACCAGTTTTACCTAAGGTCAGAGATGAAGGGCAGTACCAAACTCCAGATTGACACCTAATTGTACTCTCTCTGTTATATGTCTACATGTGAGTGAGGGACTTGTCCTCCTCTTATAGGGGATCGAGAGTTAACATTTAATAGGGAACATGTGCCATTTGACGTGCCAGGATATTTGCATGGCGTGGCAGATACCACACAGGACCTTTGGGGGTCTGTACCCTTCCAGGTCGGCAGCTGGAAGTGGTGGGAAACCCTAGGGCATCTCCAGTGGCAGTAGGCACCTGTGTCCAAGCAGGGATCCTGTGAACTGAACAGGGTCTCCACTGACTGTAATAGGAGATTAGATACACAGATGAGAAGCTCAGCATGAATGCAAGCTCAGTGTGAAAGCAATGCTGTCTCAGACCAAAATCCTTCCTTTTCATCTCACCGCCAACATAAAAATTTCTTGAGCTGTATAAGCTAAATAATCTTAGCCTGTGTAAGATAAGCCCATCTGTTCGTTAGACAGTTTTCTCATTTTTCATGTAAGGTTATCTTATTCTGTATTAGCTACTGATGAGGAAGCTGGCTTTCTGACCTTGCCTACGGGAAGTTTTGGTTGATTTCTTACTAATCTGTACTTTCTTATTTCTGAGGAGTTTTAATATTTCCTATCAGTACAGCTGAGGTTTTAACTCACATTTGGTATAGCTGCTACCTATATTGTCAACTCATGCATTATTTCTAACGTTCTCTTAAACCATTTAATAGATTTTGGCTTCCTAAATGAGTGAGGATTAAATGATAGGCTTATTCTTTTCCTAGTCCTTTTCCTTGCTCTCTACTTACAGTTAACCCTTGGGGGGGTAGGGGAAATATAAGCGAAGAAGAAGTTGTATTCAGCTTTGTTGGTTTCATCTTTTGTCATTTTTTCTCATTGCTAATTGTTCTGTACTCCCATTTATGTTTCTTTTCCTTCTGCTGTATTTATAGAAGCTCTTCTTATTGCCTCGTATGTCTCTTGTGAGTTGCAATTCAGTTTGCGTTTAGCATTTTTAATATATATATCTTTAAATATGCCATCCAGTTCTGATATATATATCTTTAATACCCATCCAATATCCCTAGCTTAGCCGTGTGCTCTTATTTTCACTTTTAGGGTCAATTACTTTTGGATTTTTAAGTCAATAGAGAACACCTCACTGGAGCTGAATTAGTCTTTAAAACCATTTCCTGCCTTTCCTCTGCATCAAAAAGGGTCATTTGCTGCTGTGCTCTTGAATATTGTCTCTTAATAATTCTTCTCTAGAACTTTTTATAACATGGCACTTTTTTATGGTTTAGTTTTCTTCATTAGAAATTTACACCATGCCTGTCAAGCAAGGATTAGGACTATAGACCTCTTCAAAAGTTTCTTTTGGAAGCTTATTCCTGTTGCTTGAAAGCTCTGTTTACCACATAAATATGTTTTTGTCACACCCTGACTGACATAACTGTTGCAGTAAAGCCCTAGTGTAGACAGAATTATACTGGCAAAAACATCCCTTTTCCAGAGCAGGGTTTTTCCTGTTTTGTGGAACTGCTATAAGCTGTCTGGGAAATAGAATGTATCTTTTGTCTGCACCAGGAGAATTTAGTGGAATGGTCTCATGAGCAAACTCTTGCTAATGTAGGCCTAGAGTTCATCTGTCTTGCCTTACTTTTCATATTTATTTCAGTTAAGAACAAAAAAAATGCTATATATCTTCTTAGTAGGTCACCTATATTTTTTTATAAAACTGTATCATAAAATATATCAGCAATAAAACTAGCCAACTTATTGATCAGAATACTGACAAGTAACCAATATTCGTCCTCAAATTAAATTTGATAAAATATAGGCAGAAAGAACAAAGCAAAATATCTTGTCGGTTTTGGTAATGAACTTCTGCAGCTGCGAATAATTTTCATATCTGAATCCAGATTTTTGAAAACATGTGATCATACTTAACATTGTAGTTGCCAGTGAGATTAAAAAACTTTCAGATTTTTCTAATGGTGACCTCTAAAAAGCTGTAAATGCAAAAAAGTAAATGGAAACACTGAAAAGGAAAAACATAGCTGTAACCTTTTGTTATTTGTGTGACCACCCTAAAGAGAGGCAGAGTAAATATTCTAAGTGACTTTTTGCTTTGTTCAGCTGGTGTCAGTTATTCAAGTTGTGAAGGAACTTGCATGCAARAGTTGGCATCAGCTAGTTGCAGGTCGTCTTGTTTTTCCCAAGCCTCAAACAAAATCCTTTTGTGGGTCAGTGATTCCCAAATGATAGGTGTGAATCCTCACAGCTTGTCTTGGACCATGGAGCATCTTTATCATCTAGATTTTAATTGGAAGGGCTATGCGAACAATTCAGTGCTATAGTTGCTTCAGATGGCACTGCTTTACAACTTTATGATTACAGAAAACAGAAAACATAGAGGCATGTTAATAGTGCTTTTATTTAAAACTAAACAATCACTTTTAAGTTCTTTTGCAAAACAAGTGAGTTTTTATGTTGGGGGGGGATTGTTGCTGTTTCTTCTTCAAGAGTTTGGAAGAGGTCCAGAAGGCTTCTCTGGTGTTGCCCAGAACCCCGCACCTCCTTTTTTGCTGAGGAGGATTTGTTACAGGCTTTGCAAAGAACAGAAAAGTTACTAGATGTGGCCAGTGTTTGTGACATTTACTTGGAAAGATCACTCTTTGCATTGAGCTTTGGTTTGTTTGCCACAAACAAACTTAGTGCTGCCCTTAGGTTTGGGTTACTCTATAGAACTTATCCGCTGATAGGGGTCATATAGTACATCTCGTTTAGACTGGAGTGAAGTCATCAAGTGAAAACCTAGTAATTTTAAGTGAAGACTCCCTCTGAACCACAGCTGCCCCCAAGACTTTTCTCTATCGTGTATATGTGAGTTACTCGGAAGCACAGAAACAAGTTTTGCAAGCTCAGGGTTGTCCATGGAAGCGGGTTCCAGAGCCGAGAGTATCTCACTGAGAGGGAACGCTATGGAAGAGAATGGACTGGCTTCATTGAGGACATGAATAATTACCACTTACTAGGGTGTTTTGGCTGACCTGTATTAGTAAGCCAAAAAACAAAGAAGGATATATTGTATTAGCTTTTGTTAGTTGTAGAGATTTGTTATTCACTTCTAGGACTAACTCAAAATGTTGACCCTTAGGTTCACATATAATTTTGTGCTAAGCTTGTGCATGGGCTAGAACTGATGCTTAGGGAATCTTTGATTTGCTAGTATGACTTACAATTCTGAGTGGACTTGTTGTACTTGGTATACAACAAATGAAAGAAGTGATAGTCCCAGGTAGAACATATTTCAGTGAGGAAGTCTAGAGATTGCAAAGATACTGAGAGGCTTGTATATAACAGCGGAGTATCTAGCCAGAAGGTGTTTTGTATTGCTTGAAAGTATTCAGAAATGTAGAAAGTTGTGTTTCTACACAAAGAAACACAAAGTAAGTATTCAGAAATGCAGAAACTTTTAATTCTTTTGCCTTGTGAACAAAAGGTGTTAAAATCACTCATAGTAGGATAAAGAACTGCTCAGAAGATGGTTCCTAAGAAAGTCAACTAGTATTTTGACCCAACTGGGATTAAGTTTCTCCTGGATTAACTTTTAAGATTGATATTACTACCCAGCATGATAAAGTCAAGTTCTTGAACCCATATAACTTGGTTATTTTGCAGAAATGTGGGAAGCTGTGCAGAAGCAGGAAAAAYGTAGTTCTTACCGAAGAAGAACTTTTATGTTAGGTGGCATGTACTTGCAAAGGGATTTTACACAAACTTCCCACAAAAAAGTGGATGTCAAGTACTCTCAGTAGTAGAATTATGGCAGATAATTTGTCAGATTTGTAGGGTGCAATGGCCTAAAAATATTTCTCTAGTGAAACAAAACTCTTCAAAATTATAGAATATGTTGTAGGATATTATCATACTACTGACAACTTTTAAAATTAAATTCATACCATGTTTCTAACTAAATTCTTGTAACTTTCTGCCCTTATTTATCCCTTATTTAGACTTAGAATTCTGAGACAGATACCTTACAAGCTACAAGCATCTGTTTCTATCATACAGCCTTATTTTTCAGGAGTTGATACCTTGTCCAGAAATATTGCTTTCAGTCAAAACTTGGTATAACAAAGTTTCAGGTTAGTAGTTATTTGCGCTGTATTTGATTCATGGGATGACCAAAAAGGTTTTACATCAATCATTGTTGTTAATTATGCTTAATCTTGGTCAATTACCTTTAAATTGCTTACTATTTTGGCAAAAAGAATTTAAAATTTCAAATACAGAAAGACAAATTCAGAAGCCATTTCTGAAAAGCTGTAACTTGTTCTGTAGTAAGTGGATCAGAGGGATGTGTAGCTTCTTGTGTTTTTCTGGTTAAAGAGCATTTAAATGAGAGAATGGTGGAAGATCATGCATTAGGACTGTATGGTTGCTGGGATTAGTGATTAGATATTATAAAAGTCCCTTTGTGTGCAAAAAAAAGAAATCACAATCTAGTGGGGGGTTGCTTTTTTTTTTTTTTTCTTTTCTACCGGGCAGGTCAGTGGAGTATTTCAGTTCAGAAATGTTGATGCAATGCCTCTGGGCATTTGTGGTCCCTTCTCCAAGTTCTCCATCTGTTGATCTTCCTTCTCAGTGCACATTTCCCTCCCCGCTGAAGGGAGGTAGCGGATGTTGGCACTTGCGTGACAGTAGCCCTTTGCAAGGGACGGAGCTTAGGTCTGTAGTCCAGCCTGTGAGGAGGAGTATGATGCATCCCCTGGGAAAAGGTTCTTGAAATAGCAGTGCATTGGTGAAACACTGTAGCATCCTCATGCAAGTGCAAAGGAGATAGATTTGAAATGTGGAAAGATCTGTTTACTACAAGCTTTTTGCAAGAATGGTCACAGAGGAAATAACGCTGGCAACCTAGTGATCCCTATTACATTTCTGTCAAGGAGAATTGTTGTATTACTGTCTCTGAAAGCTATTGTTTCACTCTGTTTCTACATTTGTGAAGACTATATTCTGCTAATTTCTTCAAGGTTGTGTTTGCAGCTACAACAACTAAAAATGTCTATTATAAAAATAAAAGTTAAATTTCTGGAACACAGAAATTTAACTCAGTTGCGGGTTCTACAGCCTCAGAAATGCAGAACATGGCATCCACATGTTCTRCTGGTGAACTTCTGTGAATAACAGCATTAACAGCAGCATTTTTCCTTGTTTTGGTATATTGTATGTGTTGCAATAAATTATTAAGCCAGAATTCTTAAATGTCTTTTTGGTTTTGTTTTTTTTTAACCAAAATATGAGTTTGTTTCCCGTGTTTTTGCAAGCATCACCTACGCAAGTGTGTGCTACATCTGATGTTTCCCTGGAGCTCAGCTTCAGTGCTCTGGTGAATTTTTAATATAAAAACTGTATTTCTGCCAATTCCTACAAGGTAGACTCAGTTGTATTCCAAGAAGAAGAAAAAAAAAAAAGAAAACAAAACCCAAACAAAAAAAAAACCCACGAACAAAAAACCCCCTAAACACTTCACTTTGCACCTTGGCGCATTTTAGTTGGCAGTCTTTCACATTCTTAGCCACTGCTTCCATGCCCTCACCACCATGAGGAAGGTGATATCAAACCGATACTTTACTTTTCCATGGAAACTTAGTATCAGATGCATTTTTATAGATGATATACCATSGTAGGAAAGTGATACAATTTTAAGCGTGCAAAACTGATCTCTGGGAGGGTAGTGCAACAGGGGTCATAAACAGTAATATAAGTTGCAAAATCTCCCTACATAGGAATTGGTATCTCATTGAAGTCAGATTAAAAAGAAATCCTGAGGGTCTGGCTGCATTGCAGAGACTGTCAGAATACGTAAGTGAGTGAAACTGGTGAGTGAGGGAGTCGATGGCTAAGAAGTAAGGTGTGATGCACAGGACTCTGAGCCATGCAGAGATGGGGAGATGCAAGAACACATTTAGAACTGGAGAAAAGAAATTACTTTCACTGGGCCTCTCTTGTGTTACCCATAGATTAGCCTTTACTCATACTACCTTACATGTCAAATGTGTCTCGGGTGAAGAGGAGAGAGTGAAAAATAGGTATGAAACAGATGAATTAAATTCTTTGGTATTAGTAAATATCACAAACTCTCCTCCCATTCACAAGGTCATACCAATTACGGTTAAGAAAAACTTTCATGTTGATACGAGGCTGCTAAAAGGGAGGCCTAGGCTGCTAAAAGGGAGGCCTAGACTGCTAAATGTGAGTCCTGTACCCACACATTTCCAAAGTCTAGACGAAATAAGAGGGTTTTTTGGAGTTGGGATACATGGAAGAGGATATAGAAGAGGGAGGAACAAGCCTGGGAAGATGCATGTTATTTCTGATTTTGGCCCAGTGAAATTTACCAGGGAAAGGGTAAAACTTGCTGTATTTGAGTGTCCTAATGTAGCTTAATCTTGATTTGAGAATTTAAATCTTTTCTGTAAATCCATCTTATATGGAATAAGCTGTGGTTGCCAGAGTCTAAGTATTGGTAGCATCTCTTTACATTTTTGRTATTAAAATTCAGGTTGCTTGCGAACATGCTTGATAAAACTTGCTGGATCAACCTGCTCTTCTTCCTTTTGCAGCAGGTAAGGTATGCCCCTTACAGTTTTATCTTGTCAGAGTACATACAGAAATTCTGGAACACCAGAAGGGAAAACATTAATTCACCTTGATCTGGACCCCTCTACGTAAGGGCCATGTAGGCGCTTGGCATCTGTCTCTGTCAACTGCAGTTTCTTGTGAGTCTGAGTTTCAGTGACATCGTTTGTGGCAGAGGGACGTGGTGCTGACTTACTGCTGGGTTAGTTTGATTGTGTTTGTGCTTAGAAAAGGAGTATTAATTGTGGATAATTAATCCCTATGCTTCTACACTGTTTTCAGTAACTTTTCTTCCACCTGGRAATAACACTTCTTCATGTTAACAGAAGTACTGTGTCTGTCTCAAGGAGGTTGTGATCGTTAGGTTTGTTTAGATGAACATGTCTGTGGCTGCTTTTTTACGTTATCCAGGAGTAGCATTAGCTCAGCAGTTAGGTCATTTCCTTGCAGCGCTTAGTTSGTGCAATTTTCTCTTTATGTTCCTCTGTGAAGACATTGCAAGAGGTATTTTAATCTTGCTGTTCAAAGGGCGTAAGGCAGGCAGTGGTTGCGAGGAAAACCAGTATCACTCGCTCTAATAAAAGATATGTACGCTTTACCCATTTCATTGGATATTTGCAATTATTGTGTGATTTTTTTTTATTTTTTTTTAATTTATTTCCCCTCCGTAATTTTTATAATAGCGCGCAAGGTGACGACGTAAAAAAGCGRGGCGAGGCGCCGGCCCCGAGGCTGCCTGCTGTGCCCGGGCGTCGCCGCGCCGGGGGGCCCGCGGCGGCCCGCAGGGAAGGCGGCGGCGGGGCCGCCGGAGCTCCGCCTGCCCCGGGCCGCTGCCCCCCTCCCGGCCGCTGCCCCCCCCCGGGCCCGCTGCCCCCCGAGCCGCTGCCCCTGCCGGCTGCTGGCCGCTGCCTCTGCAAAGGTAGTTTCGGGATTGAATGACAGGCACCAGGGGGAAGCGTTTCTAGTTAGTTGCTTCCTCGTTTTCTCTGATCGTTTTCTTAATATTACCCTTCGGATCGGTGAAAATAAAGTTTGCTTTGTTTTTTAAGTTCTTTGAAAATTATTTAAAACGCTTAAAAATTCTTTTCTGGGAAAAAAAAGCCCTTTTTTTTGAGAAACAAAATGAATATCTGAAATGCCATAAAACTCGAAAAATTAAGTGATTGATTTATGCCAGTTGCCTGCCTAGCCCAGTCCAAAAGTATAAAAGAGAAAAAAAATACTCTTAATACATGAAAGACATTCTTATTTTTTCCTTGAAAAAGTAAAATGTATTTAAAGCTGGTAGGTTAGCTTATTTTTCATTCGTTGAAAATTTTACTGCTATTTCCCTCCCCAGAGATTTTAGCTGTAAGTAGAAGTTTTTCTTTGAACTGGTTTAAACTAAGGCCCTCTTTCTTGTCACGCACAGACAGGGAAATACTGCAAGATGCTGGATTAGCTTGTTCGCTTTTCATTGTTTTCTTTTGTAGCAGCAATCCGTTTAGCTATGGTATGCTGAGTTTATCTGATTAGCACTTAATGAGTGAAGGGAATAGGGGAAATGTTGCCTGAGTTACTGAAGCCTAATAAAGTTTTCAGTACCTTCCCCCTCTTTCTAAATACCTGAACTTTCCTGACCCCCAGCCCTTGCTTTTTCCATCAATTGCAGCTCGTTCCCATATGAAATGCGCTCCCCCTGCAGCTTTTACTGTCAGAAGCAGTGGTGCCATGAGCTGGATTTTGTTCAGTGCACATTGGTCACAACATACATCCTGCTCAACAGTGTTTGACAGTCTGTCTGGAGCTCTTACAAATTCAAATACTGTTGTTGTGCTGACTTGCATGCCTTACCTGGGAACACTTACTGACTAAAAATGCAACAACCTTTAAGCATGAGTATTTCTAACTTAAAACCGTTAGGTGTAACAATAAGCAATAAAATAATTTCTTTAGTTATGTTAGCAGTGACATTTTAATGAGGATTCACTGGAGCTTGAATAATTACATTATTAAAGAAATTCAAGAAAGCCGAGGTTTAGTAATGCTTAATAACTGTGTGCGCCATACAGATTTCAGGTCTGTTACCATAAATAACTCGATAACTTTCTTGCATAATTCTCATGTTTTCACCTGGACTTCAACTTGATTTCCTTCTTTTAAGATTAATTTTTGTTTTAATTTGGTACTGCATTGTAAAATTTTTAATACAAAAGCAAAATTCTGAAAAATTTAGAAAAATCATCTGTATTAGTTTATGCTGCTTAAATATATCTTTGGTGGTTCTGTTAGTTTTATACAGAAATGCGAAGTTGTCTTAATACCAATGAAAATAGGTCCAAGGAAAGTAAAATTGACATCTGTGCAAGAGACTCCTTAGGCATAGTAGGTTCTATAGCTCTTGAAGTAATAATGAAAAAGCAATAGAAGTTTAGGTGGAGTGTCAATAAGACAATAGTGTTGCTTAGGAAATCTGAATCTTTATAGGTAGGGACCTCTGAAAATATTTTCAGTTATACCTGCTTAACAATACAAATTTTTAATAGAAATGATCTCACATTTCTTTTATCACTGTCAGTGTCCCCTATTTATAGTAATAATCGTAATAATAATCTTAGCAATAGGCAGCTAGTAATAGCAGTAGCGATCCTGTTAGAGCAGAATGTGTGTGTATGTTTTTAAATAATTTTAAAGATATTAAAGAAATGCTAGAGGTGCAGGAATGCACCAAGATGCTGGAGAAGGGTAGAAGACAACTGTTAACAATTTCTAAGGTCTGCACAGCTTTCTGCTGAGCACGCCCCAAGGATTTGCCTTCCTGGGTGAGGTACCGCAGCTGATGGTGTTCACGTTCCCAGTGCATTGCAATGCAGAGCCGCAGTGTGTCCAGTTAAACTGCTGTCAATGCTGGAACGGGTCTGGAAGTGTTGCACTCTGATCTCAATGGTAGAAATTTTGAAGGAGAAATCCCTGTTTTTTCACTTCACTGACAGCCCAAACAGTGTCATTTAAACAACTTCTTGTTTCCATTATTGTTTTGTTTTGGTTTGGTTTTTTGTCTGCTCCTGAATATGTACAGCTCATGCCAAACTTCTATCCAGCCATCAAGATGGAAGAAAAAGAGGTGTTAATCTGTGAATTAGGTATTGAAATATTTTGTAATTTGATTCAAAGGTTTATTTAAATCATGAAAAGTATGTGTGTGTGTTTTTCTTTTCCCCTCTCAGGTTTGCAGTTATGTGTGGCTATATGTCTCAGTTTGAAAGTGTACAAAACAAAATCAGGAATGGTTATCTCTTTAAGGTATGTTTTTGTAGGGTTTTGGGTTTTTTTAAGCTATTCCTCTAAATTATTTCCTTATATAGTGTCTAAGACAGATTTTTCCAACACAGTAATTCAGCCTCACAGGTCTATTTTGGTGCAGATGTAAAAGTGAAAAAGTTATTTTTATGTATGCAAGTAGATGATATGCTTACAATATAAGAACTGAGGTAGGATTCTGGGAACAGCATTAAGATTTCAGTTTTATTTTGTAGTCAAAGTGGGTAGGAAGAGGGAGTAACAGTTATGTTTAGAAAAGAACAACATATGAAATATTAAGTGATGAACTAACAGTTCTGAAATCATCCTTCATGCCACCCTTAAGAAGTAATATTTGTTTTAACATTGTCCTTTCAAAGGTAATTGTGTTTTTTAGAGTTAGCGGTTTGTGTTACATGTGCTACTCTTCCCCTCCTTGTCCTCGGCATTGCTTAGGTGCTCTCCATCCCTTGCCCTCTGAGCCAGCGTCCCCCCTTTTTGGGTGTCAGTGAGAGGCAGCCAGACGTGTTCCACTTGCCAGGAAAAGCCCGGGATGGGTCTCTATCACATCATGTCCGTGTCAGGGCTTGGAGTGTCGTGGAGCTTTCCTGTGAGAGAGCATTAATTACATCTGAGCTGTGCCAAGCGAGCTAAGCCCCAAGTGCTGGGACAAGCTGGGAACGAAGGGAGAATGACAAATAACACAAGTGCTGCAGTTGTTTAAGGATGGAGTTTAAAAAGAGCCCACAGTGTTAGCGGTAGGCTTTTCAGGGGTGTTTTACTCTTCAGAAGTAATTACTGAAATCTGTGTGAATCATTTGGAAATGTTAAGGATTTGGGAAAATAATAGCATGAAAACATAGCTCCTATCTGAATAGTTTGTGGACAGAATGATAGAATAATAGGCTCTTACATCTGTATAATTCAACTAATTAGAAAACCAGAGATATCGGGGGGGGGGGGAAGAAACCTTAACAGCGAAATTTATTTTGAGAGGCAAATGGTAGTTAGGGGTGAAATAACATATTTCTTTTTTTTTCAAACTCAGGTTGAGCAATAAGAGCTTTCTTTAGTAAATTAGAGTGAAATAAAGATACTTGTGACCTGTAATGAAAATGGTTTTGGAAGAAGCACCTCATTAGATGCTTTCTGGGTTTTATGGTTTCACTATAAACAAAACCATTTTATTTTCTGAATTTCGCATTATAGTAACAATTTGCTGTGTCATGTACCATTTCATTGGGGCAGTCACGTTCTAGGGTGGAAGAGACTATGCTCCAGTGATGGGTGCTGGCATGTAAGATCTATCAAAGAGAGTGGTTGCTTTCTCACTGATTTGGTGTGTGACGGTTTCCTAATACTAACTGTAAATAAAACGAATTTAACTGAAGTTGTTGCCTTTTTAAGACAAAAGTTCTTGAGTTCTTTGATYGAACTTTAGAGCTCCTTAGTCATGTTATAAATACAGCCTGCCTTCTTGCATTGTGTGCAAAGTTGCTAAATAATTTCGTTTGTGGTTTCCCTCCATGAGGAAGGGGTTTGCTAGTTGAAATATTTTTAGGTTGTTAGAAGAGAACTGCAGCAGCAGAGAATTTCTGAATTTGTTTATGATTTGCAGCAAAATTCTTAGAATGTAAACACACTTGCCAAACAAACATTTGAAGTGACACTGATTTTCTTTCTAATAGGAGCACCTAGACAAAGCAATTGAACTTAAGCCTCAAGATCCTTTTTTATATTACCTAAATGGAAGATGGTGCTATTCAGTAAGTTGTTTTTTTATCTAATCTAACGTATGAATTGAGTATAATGAAAAATCGTAATGCACTTGAAATGAAATAGTGGGACTTAAGACAAAGTAGGTGTTTATTGAAGTAGATGTTTTGAGCTAAATGAAGCAGTAAATTTACATTTCCTGAATTAATTTCCACATGTGTGATGTTAACTGCTGACCTTTCCTGTCATGTACATTCAGCTGTGCTTGTATGTCCCTCATTGTTGTGTTCATGTTTCTTATCTGAATGTATGAATGAAAAGTAACCGATATTTGGAAGGGAGGTATTGTAAGCCTTGATTTCAGTTCTTTATTCTGCCACAAACTTTCTGGGTGACCTTGGCCTGGTAACACAGCCTTTTGGTAACTTCATTCCCCATCCATAACTGAAGTTAAAGGCACTTACATGCTGTGGGATTATGGCTGTGGCAGCAAGACTACCATATCAGCTTGGTAAATTCCAGGAGAATGTCACAACAAAGATGCAGGCATAAAAATCTATAATTCACCAAAAAGTTTTGCAGGAGATACAATTTGTGTTATGCCAACACAACAGGTGCTCTTAGATATTGTGTTAATGACATAGTGGTAAGTACTCATGTATGAAAAATGAGAAGAATTGTTTTACAAACTTAGCTGTTGATTAATTTTATTTTTTTTAAAGAAAAATGGTGCTTGTGTTTGTAATATGAGAGTTGTCTTATTCTTAAGCCCACATCTTTGATGGGTCAGATGAGTATCCTTATTGCTTCATCTTTAGTGCTGTGAGGAATCTTTCATGAGAAGAAAATGTTCTTGCACAGTCCATGCTGTAAAAGATCACTGGGAGGCTTCTCAGAATAATAACCACTAATGCGCAGTGAATTCTAGCCCTGCCTTTTTCCTCCAGCTACTTCCAACGCTAGTCACTACGAAGTGCCCGCAAACTGGAAAGGAGTTGCTGTGATACATTGCAGCTTTTGACTTTGTCTTTGTCTGCAACAAGACTTAATGCAAAGTAATCTTTCAGCAGTTTCTTCAGGTCATATATTTAACTTTCAAAGATCTTTCAGCAACTACATTTTTTCTCAATTGATTTGAATAAGGAATGACACCAACTTTTTCAAAGAGCTTTTCATTTTGGTTTTCGTCACACTGTATTCTTGATTATCAACATTAGCTATGCAAAAGTGGGTTGCTGAAGATTGTCCTGTAGTATGCTTGCTGTCCTGCCTTTGAAGAGCATCTCTCTCGCCAGTGATGCCTTAAGCATTTTTACGCTGTACTGTGTCCAACAGCTGACTGCAGCTTCCATTTATGTCAAACACTCCCAGATGTTTTTCACGGCTTATTTCTCACTTGAGCTATCGCTTTTGGAAAATTTACTTGTAATCTCAGTATACCTCACTTTGTTTTTATTGCACTGGTTTTTTTACTCTCGTTTMATTTTAGTGACAATCACCACTTCCTGGCTAATACATGTGGTTTGTTGTGCTATATCATTACAAACTTATGTTCCACATTGGCAGCATCTATGCAGGGCTTCCTTACTGAACATTAAAGCGACAGATTAGCATTTGCTTTAGGGTATGACCTGATCTGCATTTTATTAAGTGAAACAATCCACCAGATGTAGCCACTGAAATACTTAAGGATTGCTTCCTTTTTTTCTTCTTTTTTTTTTTTTTAAATTCTTGCCTACTGTGCCTGTCTTGATGGCCATGACAAAATAGTAACCGGAAACACTTAGAACAGATTTTCATAGTACAAATAAATGCAAGTATAGGACTGAATAATAATTTTGTTTTAACTTCTGGGRCTGTCAGCTCTTAAAAACTTTCTGTCAGTTGCACACTTTCAGTAGCAGGATGAGGCCATCATTTGGGAACATTAGTTTTGAGGCTTTACTATGGAAACTGGATCTTAATCCTAGCCCGGTGAAGTTGGTGATATCCTCATTAGTTTTAGCAGACTGTATGAGTAAGTTTCTGTGCTGATCCACTAATACAGATTTTGGCCATGCATGTGATGTCGATAATCTTAGAAGCTTGTGGAAGATGTGGCAAATTCCTTGGTCCTATTCTGCAGACTGTGGTGTTTCATGCTGTGGTAATTATCCAAAAGTAGACTGTTGGCTATGGCATTGGTTCCAAATACTTCTGCAGGTTAGGGATTATGATAGGGTGCTTGAAAAATACATTTGTGACTTCTTCTCTATACTGGTACTGTAGATGGAGTGATAATGCTCCTCTTAGACCTTCTGTTTTTTCTGCTTAGTCTAGCTGAGATTGAGGCTGGGAAGGCTGTGTTGTCCAATGTGAGGAAATTAAAGAAGAAAAAAGGATGACTGAGGAAAGAAGGTTATTTTGTTATTTTTTATATTTAGCCTAGCTGACTTTGAGGTCCAATTAAGACTGGCTGCAATATTTGTTCTTTCACAAGTGTTGCTTCCAGGGGCATTTTTGTCTGGTTTTAGTGGCATATTTTTCTACTGAAGCAGTGTAGTTAAAAAAGATAACTAATGTTTGATACTTTCTAGGCTTTGATTACATTTTTGGGAAATGTGATGTACTTCAGTCTTCCTAGTGCAGTCAGATGCTTCCCATTCATTCCCCGTTTAATGTTGGGGGATCTTATTACTATCTTCTAGTGCTGTTTTTTGGGTTGACACACTAAAAAATAGGTATAGCATAAGAGGCTGCAAAAGGGGATGCTTCGAGTGTGGTAAATCTGGGCTCCAGTTCATTTTCACAAATAAAAATCCATTGAACAGACTTTTAAAAGTAAAAAGTATAATGGAAGATTTATTGAAGGCTGAAATATATATCCAGAGACTGCATGCTGTACTCGTAAAGCTATTTGATTCGTGGAGTTTTGCCAGAATTTGGCTCTGACTGCCATTTCTCACCTTCCTCAGTGTAACACAGTCCTTTGCGAAGAGCAATGGTACGGCAATGCCAAGTTTCTTACTCAGCAGTTATTCTCGCTGGGCCAGATCCGAAGCTGATGCAAAGTGTCCTAGCACCTTCCAGCAGGAGGGATGAGCTGGATTTTCACTGCCTCGCAGCAGTGGGGGTTTGTCTCTGATGCAGAACCAGTGACAGTTGTGTGCTACCTTGTCTAAAAATCATTTTTGCTGTTTTTCATTTCTCTTACCATTATAAAGCCAGCAGAGCTATACAAAAGAGGAAGATTCTGTTCTGATCTGTTCTGTGTATCATCTCAGCTTTGTTAGAAAATTACTTCTGGTATCACAATCAGGTAGGCAAGATTTTCACCAATCATTCCATAGAAGTCATGATGGGCAAAATTTTGCCTGTGAGACCTGCTGTGTATACAAGAAGCCACGAATAGCTCTAAAGTTTTTTGTTTTGTTTTGCAGAGGTGACAAAGGGAAAAAAAACCCTATTTATTTATGCATTGAGCAAGCATAATTGAACACCACTAGTAATGGAGAGCTGCAGAACCCTACCAAATGTTACTTGAGTATTCCTTTTTCCGGAGCTGATATGAACTTCTATGTAGTGGTATTTTTTGCCAGGGTAGCTTTAGTGATAATGTTAGGAAAAGATGATTACCATATAATTGTAATGAAGATACTTTAAAATATCTAGTAAGCAAAGCAAACCAGTGTTCAGTATGTAAAAGAGATGTTACTATTCCAAAGAAAAACAAATGTGGCAAAATAATTTTCATTTAAAATGTCTTTGGTGGTGGACGAAGCTTTTTCTTTTCAGCCTTCTGTGACAAAAACGGGCTTTGTTAAGTACATATCTTTTAGGGAAGATGTTTTAAATATATGCTTGGGTTAGTTCATATGATTTAAAATCAGTACAGCATTTAGAGCGTTTCAAGTTTCAGCTTTGTTTTTCTTAAGGGAAAGTGAAAACTACTTTGCTCTTCAGATCAGCAAGAAATATTTATTGAAAGTGAATTGATCTCTGATGCATGATGTATAGGAATTAGTTTTCTTTCCTTAGAGTTTTGGGTGCTATTACCTGATAATCCTTTATAATTGTGTGTTTGTGGGGGTTTTTTAGTGTTTTAATGTTTAGAATAGCTTTTAAAATGGAGTATGTATCAAGTTAAGACTTATGGCTACTTGCCATTACAGCACTGACACAGAACAGTTAGCATATACTTGTAAAACTGGATCAGAACCTCTGGTAAATGCTAGTGGGGTGTTAAAAACTAGATCTCTTGGGATTTTCTTTTTGCAGGTTACATGCCATGTGTTGGATTCATCTCTGGTGTGTCCCAGTATCTGTTTGGGTTACATCAGGGAACAAATTGACCCAGTTCCTTTGTCTGTGCACTCTGTAAGTCTGCTCCCCTTACTGGAAAGTGAAAAGCCCAGAGAATTCAAGTTGGATAAATGCCTAAATGCCTGTGCAGACTGTCCTGGTTCCTCAGCTGGCAAGAAAAAGAATATTTGTGTTGGAAGCCAGTATTTTAAAACTGCTGTCCAGTTACTTAATCTCTTCCAGAAGTCAAAACATTGCAAAATTATTTAATACAATTTTACATTAATATATTGTAATAAAAAAGAAAAAGAAACTCTCTGGAGATATTTAAGTAGATGCCATTAATATTTTATTGAAGCTGGATCAATGGGATGGTTTTCCTTTATGGAAGACAATTGTGTGATCTGTCTTCAGTGAGCTGTTAGCAAGGAAACATTGGAGGAGGAAATCCTTTAGGGCTGCAAGTCAATCCTGGCTGAATTTTCAGTCCAAGTGGGTTAGTTTCCTTGGTGCCAACATCCTGGAATTTGAAAAGAGCTTTCAATGGGCAGGGTTTGCATCTCATCAAAACCAAACAGAAGACAAAAGCAAAAAAGGAAACTCCAGTCAGTGTTTTAGTTCGTATGTGATTTTTGCTGATCCTAGGCTAAGGAAGAGAAAGGGATTTTAGGAAATCCCTTTTGCCAGTATTTAGGGGAGAACCTCATTTTCTGCCTTGGTCTTCAGAGGAACAAGAGGCCTGATAGGAGCATGCTGGGTATGAACTTTACAGTCAGCTGCAGTTTAACTCTGTGGGTGGCTTTCTTCTATCTCTGGTATTCGTAGAAATTTGGGTAGAATAAATGGATGAGACCTTGCTGTTCAACAGATCTATAGGAGAGATTGTTTGAGAGAAGCATCTCTGTTAGCTCTGGGATACTGAAGAATGGCCTCCTTTCCTTGACAGAGGCCAGGCTGTGATGGTGACCCACACCCCTCCAGCCCTAGGGAAGTTCAGGAGCTGGCTGATGGTCCCTCAGGCCCTTGTTTTTTGCTCTTGAGCCAGTGGGACTAGCTCTCCTCATGTATGGCAGCTGGGGAGCAATGTTCCTCGAGTGACCCAATACATTAAAACCTGATATTCTATGGAAACACAGCGTTCCTTGCAGTGCTCTTGTGAATTTTCGGGCTGCTGGGGGGACTGACGTCAGGGCTTGGGAGACCTAAAAAAACAAAACTCACTTAAGGTTTGGAAATCATCTGTGGGGCAAGGGCAATCTTAATTCTTTAATTTTGTTGTTGTTATTGTAGCTATTACTTGCTGCAGTAGCTGTTTTTCTTATTACTTTCTGCTGTCCTATACCATTCTTGGAACACGTATTAAGTGAAATTATCATTCCGCTGAAGTTGATGACAGTTACAGTTTCTTTGTACTTGATTTTGTATGGACCTCCGGATATGCTTTGCACTATTTGGAATAACCTTGACTGTAGAAGTCAAATTTGCACTGCACTAGAGCATGCTACACCAGGGTTTCTGTTGCCTGTGCTTGCTCACACATGGAGAATGCTTAATAAAGTTAGTTGGTATAGTAGGGATGATGTTTCCATTTCACTGAACATGGCATAAGATTTACTCTAATAAAGTTATTTCAAATTAAAGACTGTGCTTGTTTGTGTTTAGGGGAAGGGTATAACTTCCTGTTCATCATTATTGCTCCAGGACACAATTTTGTGTCTTGCATAAAACAGGTCTTTCCCATTTGTCGCACCTCAGTCATAAGGGGGTGCAGACTGACTCAGGTGGGGCGTGGTTAAGCTGTTGTGGTGGGATTCACCTCGCCTGTTTTTAGCCATCCACAAGGTATAATTGTCTATGCTCCTTTTGAGTTGAAGGAAAGAAGAGAAAGAGAGGAGTGTTCATCCCAGGCTAATGTAGGTGAGGACGAATTGCCTAATGGCAATGCCTCTCTCTGTATTGACCATGAAAGGAACCTGGACAACCCGTGTAAATTAGGCACTTCATTTATGGATGGCTAGAGTTAGCTGCAATGAATTCATCAAGCCGGTGTGAAGAAAATACTTCTGCAAAAATCCTTTTACTATCATCTCTTGCAGATTATATGTCTCAGAAACTATAGAGCAGCTAGGGAAATGAAGTGTGTGAGGGAATTGTATGCATACCTACAAGTTTTAACCAGCATGCTGCAGTTTGTAACACAGTGTGAAAGCACTGCAGTGCAGGGGGGGGAAACATCTTGTTGCTTCAATGAATAAGAACTCTGGGACTGCTGGAGAGCTTTTGTAAAAAACACTTTATTCCCTTAGAAGAGGCTTCAAGAGTGGGATATGTGAGAGAGAATGAAAAAAAAAGCTTTCTTAATATTGTTTCTCTCTGGAATATAATTTTTAGTGGTTTTGTGTGAAAGACTTACTGACGGCATTTAACAAATAAGGCATTGGTCCCTGCCAAACAACCAGCAAGACTTGACCAGGATGCCTTCTGTCTCCAAACAATGTTGCTCTTACGTAGCTAGTCATTGGGACCAGATGTGAAAACATGGTCCTATGTGTTTTCCTGTTGCGTGCTGGCCTGTATTTGTACTCTTTGCAATGGTATTTTTAGGGCAGTTTGCAACAAGAAATAGATAGAGCTTGATGTCTGTTCAAAAGAGAAGCATTCTGGTTGATGGCTGTGGATAGTTATGTGTGGATGGATTCTTATATTTTACCATAATTAACTGACATCTACTGCATAATTGCTGGATTTAGCTGGAGAAGGTGGGGGGAGCAGCAACAGCCTTGAAGAGATTGGGAAGCCAGGGAATGAGGTGACAATAATCTAAAGCTATCCAAAACCATTTTAATTTTTGCAGCAGTAGGACAGACTTGAGTTCAAGGCTCRACTCTGTTATATGAATTGCAGCTCCCTCTGAAAAAGACATGTCCCTGTGTGACTCATATCCAGGTCTCCAATGAGAGGTTCTCTTTCTTTGCCTGTGTGTATCCCTTCTCTGTGTTGTCTCTGCATAGATCAGGCCAGAAATTGCTAGGAAGACACAGAACCTTGTTTTTTACCATTTTTAAACTGAGCTGTACTCTGTGACAGGAGCCGTCAGTGCTGTGGTTCAAATACTGATGCGAAGGAATAAAGTCCTGACTTTTCCTTACAGATGTAGTAGAAGTGTCCAAAGGAGGGTGGCTTCTCTTCTCCATTTAAACAGGCTCCAGTCTTGCATTAAAGGTCTTAGCAGCTCTGTCCTTCGTTAGAGATGTGAGATGTGTTTCACCAGGTTAGGTGATGGAACCAAATACCTTAYGGCAGTAACCAGAGCAGTTTCTGTCAGGTGTCAGTACATGTAAGGGAAGAAGTCATGTACGTTGTGTGGCAGTGACAGTTCTCAAAGTCCTTTTATAGCAGCCCATCTTCCTGAAATGAGAAGAGGTCTTTGGCAAGTGTTATTTGTCAGATCTGAAGAGGAAAAAATGAAGCCTATTTCTTACAGTGGTTGTCGCCAGCTTCTGTGTGTTAAATGAACTTGTTCTACAAGCGCCAAAAGCACTCACATTTTGACTGTAGCAACAGCTTTTCGTAATGTTGAAAAGTAGTCAAGTACATGGACTATCATGCTAAGCTGTCTGTGTCATGAATACCTTAACAGGTTTAAAGCCTTAGGTTTTAAAAAATGGCAAAGTCATATGAAACGTAAACTGAACTTTACGCTTTGTACATTGGAATAATCTCATATCAATGACGATGGTGTTTTGTCTTGTATTTCTTAATGTGTACATTTTCCTGTTAACCGAATTTAAAATCCAAAAGACTGTGCTTTGAGCTGGCAAATTGACAGTATAAAACATTCCTTTACAGGTTCTTTTGCAATACAGGTTGTATTAGTAGTACAGTGGCACAGGACAGTATTTACTCTAAAACTAAAGACTTTTGATTTTTTTAAATTTTTTTTTATTTTATTATAGGTAGCTCAGTTGTCTTGGATTGAAAAGAAAGTAGCTGCTGCTCTCTTTGGGACTCCACCAACTTCAACAGTAGAAGAAGCATTGCAGAATTTCCTTAAGGTAAGTCTTAGCCAAGGGTTTTCCTGTGAGACTGTTTACCAGCTGCTATATGTGACTGTTGTCAAGATGTCTGCTCAACAGATTATGTTCAGTAGCTATAAATCCAGGGCTCTTCTAAATACCACAGAGGTCTCTACTAAATTTTTTTTTCTTTTCTATTTTAAAATTAGTTTTGAGATGAGTGTCTAGCACCTTTCTTCTCTTTCTTTAGTTTTAGGGAATTCTTCAATGACTTGCCATGGTTAATAATTATTGGATTTAATGTGAGATTGGTATATATTAGTTATATATGCCATTGAAACAAATTAACCCTAGTGATAACCGATGATTTGTCCATTTCTGCAAGAGGGTTAACATAGGCAAACTTCAAAGGTGGTAGAAATAATTTGAAATGTTGACTTCAGCTTCAGGGTGTTTTGTGGTGGGCTGCAGAGTAACTGTGGTTTTAAGTCATCTTCTGCAAGAAAAAATAAATTACTGTCTAAAAGACAACTGTGTGGGTTTCTTTTTCAGTTGTTTGATAATACACAGTTGTAGTGAAAGCAGCATTGTTTTGGTCCAAGGATTACAGCTACTATAAATTTCACTGATGTAATTTTTTTCCCCAAAAAACTGTTTGTTGACTAAAGCTGCTTTTTGGTTAGTAGACAATTGGTAAGGTTTTTACTCATCTTTCAAGCTTCTATATCCTTGATGTGTTTTAAAAGGAAGGCAATCTTGAACTGTTTTAATGACCTGAACTTTTCAGAAGATGGTAATGTGAAAAGAAAGGTGAACCCAGAGCTAGAAGATACAGGTCTGTGAAAGAAAAACAATTATAAAGTTGATGAATACAGTTCATTACATTAGTTCATTACATTCATTACACAAAGTGTGAATGGTTGGTTGCTTGTTTATTTCTTTGATGAGGAAATAAATATTAATAATCTAGAGAGAGCAGTGTTTTCCAACCCACTGTGTGAGTGAATGAATCCAACAAATATTCTACAGAATGATCCGGTATCTTTACAAAGCACTTAGAGAGAGAGCAGAGCAAGAAGTACAGAACATTTTTATGTGTTTACTATCAGTACTTCATGTGCCTGGTTTAGGGCTTGGGTTTTCGGTTTTCTTGTTTTCTTGAGGGATTTTTTTGAAATGCTAAACAGATTGTGGTGCACACAGTAGGGATGATTCAGCCTGGTGTTTGAAGAAGCTTAGTGCATTACTAAAAATTCTATGCAGGCCACATAAATCTCATCACACAAGTTTTATGTCTATTTTCTTTCCTGTTTTTTATTATTTAGGCAGAAGAAATGCGTCCAGGATATTCCAAAAACAATTATGTGTATTTGGCAAAGGTAACCAAGTTCTTTTAAAAATAATGATTTGTAGACTCTGCTATTCTTACAGTGGTCTGACTGGAAACAAAATGTTTTTTCTTCTCAGTGCTATAAAGATCTTGGCCAGAAAAACAATGCACTGAAGTACTGTGATTCTGCACTGTCAATTCTCTCAGTTACTAATGAGGTGGGTATTAAGAGTGGTAACTTGTTCTCTTGTGACCGCTGTCTTGTCTTTGGCACCCACTATTGCACTGTCAGTAATAACATAATGTTTCACTTTTTCCTCTGAACACAGAACCTTCGTTTTTCCTCCACCCTAAGTTGGCTCATTACAGTCATCTGTATCAACAGCTTTAAAAACATCTTTGTTTGGGGAACTGTCAGGGACGTGTCTGTGTCAGAAATTGAATTGCGCTCTTTGTAATTCAACCCATTTCATTAGGCTATCTTAAGCATAAGCAGTTGAGTGTGTCACTCTAGCTGTGCTGAAATTTTGCCCCAGACCTACTTTTTTTCAGTTGAAAGCATTCTGAATTTTTGTCCCACAGTCTCTATTTCTGCTCATGAAAGCCTCTGGTTTGTGATTCTTGTCAAGGCCCCCACAGCAGTGTGTTAGCTATAGCAGAGGTAGATGAGTTATTCAAGATTGCCTTTGTCTTCAACTACAGTGCAGTTAAAGAGGCACAGTTCTTCCAGTTACGTCTACTGGAACATAGTTTATTCTAAGAGATTATTAGATTCCTTTTTAGGCCCTTTAGAGTATTTTTAGTATGTGGACGCAAAATTTCTACAGATATTTGAGAGATTTTAAGTGATTTAATTTCTTAAATATAAACCAAGACATGGCAAGAAGGTTCACTCTGTCTGATCGCGTGTAGAAGCAAGTTCCGTAATTACCGACCTATGACTGGAGACGTCTTACCATCCTAGAGCATGACAAGTTCAAACCTGAGCTTTGTCAGCCTAAGGGACCCCCTTTGAGCACAGCAGATGTGGTAGAGAGAGAGAGGTGATTCCAGAGACGAATTTTTCCTATTGCATTTAATTCTTTGAAGTTAAGGGAAAAGACCATTAAAGAGCTCTGTAACTTGATTGACAATAAATGCTGTGTGTGGAGCACTAACATGTTTATGTCAAGTGTTCCTGCTGGGAAGAAAGACCACTGCATGCCTCACCAGCAGCTGCTCCTGGGTGGCCTTTAGTTTTGGCCCAAGTTATAGTATGTACCAATCATAAATTAAGCAATCATTGTTTAAGTTCAGTGTTTCTTTAAATGTGTATTGATATAGATATGACATTAATAATCTCTAACTCTGCTTTATTCTTTACTTACTGTTGAAATGTACCTTCAACTTGCCTATTACAGAATGTAGGAAAGACTGCTCTAAATTATCCATTATTTGGTACCTTACATCTTTGCATAAAAAGTAGGACCAATGGTGTAAGGGAGAGAGCATACAACTGAAATTGCTTTAATTTGGCCTGTTTTGTATATAGCTGCACTGATTGTGCTGGTGAATTTTTTTTTCCCTTATTCAACTTACTACAGGCCAGGTAATTTTGCAAACTCTGAAGCTATCTGGTAAAATTGCAAACAAACATCTATCACAGAAACTTCTGGTGGGCAGAAGATTGCCTGTGTTTAGTAAACTGGAAGTCATTCAACATATTCATAAAGACTCCTTGAAAAAGTATAGAAATAGCATAGATTGGGATTCATCTTTGATAACAATAGCTGGACAAAATTTTAGTGACTAAAGGTAGTTGCTGAGGCTCTACCTACACTCGGTGGAGAGAAAGAGATGCTTCCAGGTGCCTCATCCTGCCCCTCTCTGTCCCCTGATGGCAGAGAGAGAGACTAGATGTGAAGATATGTGTAAGATGTGTACCTGAGACACCTGACTCCAGACCGTGCRGTTAATGAGAGGTGAATCCTGCCTCTGAAGTCCAGTGTCATCCATCTAAGCGTGAGCTGGAGTTCAGTGTGTCCTGGGMCACCTGGGGGAACTTAGTTCCTGGTAAAAGGAACGCCCCATCACAAGCACAGGCAGACCTCAGGGGACCCTCAGGTGAGAGCAGGAATTTGGGAGCAATCTGAGGGTGATGTGTGTGTATTCTGGCAAGCAGAGTGGTGATGAGAATAAGAATTATACTGGTTTGTGAACAGAAGAAAGAGCAGCAAATGGGCCCCAAAGATCTTTTGTTCATCTGAAGAGGACAAGATGATTTGTCCTCTTCTGTTTTGACTAATTCTATAGATGTCACAGATTTGTCTGCTGTGTCTTGTTTACTTGTGATGTGTTTTAAGTTTAGAAGAAAAAGTCCAGGAAAATAGGGCATTGGCGCAACAGTGTGTAATTCAATTTAAAAAAAAAAAAAAAAAAAAAAAAAGCGGTCAGCCCAAGGTAAAACCAAGTGCAAGCTGAAAGGAATTATTATAAAATGGAGATCTGGAACACAAACTCTGCTGATGCTAACTGTTACCTCAAGTCCCACCTGAATTATAATATTACGTGTTGTTTTGGTTATTGTGTTAGAGAAAGATTGTTACTGATTTTGGGGGGAAACATGTTGGAACTGAAGTGGTTCAGGGCTTAGAGCTGTAGGAATAACATTTAGTCAAGTTAGTTTAAGGGAGGGAAGAGACTGTAATAAGACTAAAGAGATGTTGGTGAGACAGTAATAAACGGATGCTGATAAAGTGCCTGAACGGACTACAGCCCTCTAAAAGATGGGGTTCATGGTGTGAAATAGAAAACGCAGGTCAGCAGCAGTCTGAGGATTTCTTTCAGTTTGCCACAGCACAGGATCTCAAGGTTGTCAGCAGCGTGGTATGTTGTCACAGTCATACGAACCCATCATTCCCAAGTGTAATCATAGTTTCTCATGTGAGTTTTCTCTCTTTCTTCAGGCAGGGGAATTCCTTTATTGTWTTTAAATGTTGGCTTCTACTGTGAAACATGTATGTGTATAAAGGCATAAAATCAGGAGGAGACTGAGACACAAAGTTGCTGGAAAGGTGCCACATTGAGGAAATGTATAGTATTTCATGATACAAATCATCCTGCAGCATAAGTATGAAAACTAATAGCAGACAATRGTTTACTTTTTATTGCTTCTGAGCATCCACAGTTTCCAGTGACTTCRGTGGGAACCAGAGGTGCTCGGCATCAGTAAAATAGCCCATAGCTCATTTTAATCCTCAGGTCAAATTCTCAGCTGGTCTAACTCAGGACACTTCTTCGGCACTTTGTCTAGGATTCATTTCATGTAACATTTCAAGTTAAGTGAGATGATTTTTGTCTTGAATGTTGTATCACATCCAAATATCCCTTCTGTGCATCTGTTCTGCCACTTACAGAATATGTTTTTAATTCAAGGGGTAGAGGGGCTTCCAAACAGAGGTAATTCTTGTTAAAGAAAAAAAAATAATCAGATGGCCAGTTTCAACCCTTTTATGAACCTTAAAAAGGATACCAAAGAAATCATCAAAGAAGAGACAACTTCTGATTGAATGACTCCTGTAAGTCCTAATACCAGTTTTTAAAAATAGTTTGGCACATTTTTAACTAATCAGTCTATGCATTTTTTTTTTATTTTAAAAGGAAATACAGGAGATTTGGTGCAAATTACATCTAGAACACAAAACTGATGTTACAATACTACTTTAGAGACCTTTCTCTTTATCCTCTCTACTCTAAACAAAAACCTCCAATGAATCATACGGTCCTTCCTTGGCCATAAATACTGTCATACTGTGGAGTGGTACTTCACTGCTGGAGGTGCATGGGACATTAAAAAATTGTCCTGCTTTTCTCTGGTGTTGTCCAGGTGGATAAACTCAGGGTCCTGGGAAACATTSACCCCTTCAGTAAAAGAGTTCCTAATGTTCAGGGCTGCTGTGAGTTACTGTAAAGTGCATAACAGCAGCTCTGTTTAWCTAGTAGATGTTGCATTACCCCTACTGAGACTCATTACTTTGTAGTGCGCTCAAAGCCTTGGTGAGTGTGACTGCATGAAGGGCTGTCGAAACCAGATGTGGTGGACTACTGTGATGGAAAAAAATGACTTTTTTAGATTTGGGGAGAAAAATTTAATTTAAATTTGAAAACATGAGCATTTGTCTTGCATATAGAAAGACAAAATGAGTGGGGATGTGTGTGTGCTTGATTAAACACATAGGGCTTTGCACATAAGGGGAATAAGACACTAATTTCTTGTTTATAACAAAGATTGGTGGGTATTTTCAAGGCTGGAACTTGTAGAAAATTAAAGTCTCAATGTAGGATTATAAAGTCTAATAGTAAAGAAATTATTTTTTTCTGTATCTGGAGATGAGCATGGGCATGAGAGTGAACTCTGTACTTGTAGGACCAGTAAGCTCACCATAAAGGGATTAACAGCCTAGCAGAGAAAGAGATTAAAATTTCAAGGTTCTGGTCTCTGTGATGTTTTTTGAAAATTAATCTAAAAAGCAGCAAAAAATGTAGYCTTGGAAGAGCCAAAGACAGCAAAGCAGGAAGAATGCAAAGCAAATCTGTTTGCACAGAAAGTTGCTGAAAGTCTTACTTCAAATGCAAATGAAAACTTCCCTGAAGCTGAGAATGTATTTCACAAAATTATTGGTGATTTTGAAAAAATAATCTTAATTTCAAAAACACTCCCTCCTTCCCAGCAATTATAAATGAAGGCAATGCAGASTTGAAATTAACAAGGAGAGAGATTTAGATATTACAGGAATTGATCTTTACGGCATTGACTTCTTACAGGTGTAGAATGGCAGGAAGCAGAGACTTGTTAAAGACTCTGCCTTCGGCCTCAGTGACATTTGAAACTCTAGAAAAGCCCATGTGGAGGAGGAGGTAAATGTAATAATGGGCAGGAACAATGGCTGAATGTTTACACAAGAATGCAGCTGCTGAGGAGAAATCATGCCCGTAAGATTTTCTTACATTTTTTTACATCACCATAATTGATCATCCTGGTCATTAATTTACATTTTTAATATTGTCTGTAAATGAAAAGAGTGGGAGTTACAGAGGGATGGAAGAGAGGGCAGAATATAAACTTCAACACCCATCAGTTGTTCCTGTTACAACAGACGATTTGTATATCTTGAATTTTCCAAAACAGGTTTTCCAAGAAATGCCTACTCCAGCCACCATATTGGTCATATGTTGCAGACCTTGCTGTGATATTTCCAACAGATCTCATTAGAAGCTGCTGTGGTAATTTGTCCTTCTAAGTGAGATTTTGAGGAGAAAAAAGCAATTTACTTTTGTTTTTAAAGTGAAAGGTACAAATTATGACTTGTTGTGAAAAAAACTACCCATCGAAACTATGTGAATAATTGGGGTTAACCTTACAAAAAAATGTTTTTGTTTTCTCATCAAACAGAACGTTTTCTTTTCTCAACATCATCAGCTCAATACAAAATGCCATTGTTTTCAGAGGATATTCATTCCTTTAGGTTTTATGCACATTTGTTCCCCAAATGCCAAGCAAAAGTCTATGGTGTTTCAATTACAAAATAATGGAAGTATTCAGATTTGTGTTCATTTTGAGTAATACTGTTTGTGGAGTTGAACAAGAATTTCCTAATAGCTACCACCAACCCAAAATTAAAGTATCTTTTGAATATACTTTTAAAAACTATTCCTTAATTAGTGATTCTGTTTACACTGAGTATGAGTGCTTCAAGCTCAGGGAATGGGCTTTTAAAAACTCATTATAAAGAGATCAGATTTCAAACTGTAAAATGCTGGTAAAAATGAGACATTTGTAAAAGAGTTGCTAAAAGAATTTGAGACCTCCTATATTTTACATTATTTTGCACTTCAGAGAATACAGTCTATTTTTCTCTATCTTAGTGATCAGACTGATTTGCCGTCTGCATGTTTTTGAAGTTCTTGCCAAAAGGTTTGTTTGCATTATCTGCTTATTCTTTCTCCCCCTCCAAAAGCAATTCCAAAAAATGATAAAAATATTTTTTGTAGTGTAGTAGTTTCATACGTAAGGACAAAGTCTGTCCTGATAAATACTGAGCTTATTATATTTATGATTGACTAGTTTATCACAAAGTATTCATTTCAACGTCCTGTCAACGGTAACGCAGTTTTAGCGTAGTTCTTATTGCAGCAAGACTGATCAACGGACGATTCCTCAAAGTCTGGAGTGTATCTCCTCTGCTGACGGGCTGACGATGCAGGGGGAGAGTGGGAGAAGTATTCACGGAGGTGGTGGTGCACTGCAGGATTAAGAGGTTTGCAGTTGGTTTCCTATTTTCACAGAGTGGCCGGGTGAAGTCAAAGTTCCAGGAGTTTGAAATATATTGTCTCAGAGTCAATACACAGGGTGAAGGAGAGCCTCAACAGGCATCTTTCTGAAGGGGCTGTAAGTGGGCATGATCGTGTTCAAGCTGTTTCAGCGATGACTGCGCAGAAGGAAGGGCTGTAAGGCCCACCATGGTGGGGGTGGCAGCTGGATAGAAAGAGGGGAATGTCTTGAACACCAAAAGCTCTGTGTTGTGTACAGTAGTAAAAGGAAACCAGATTACAGGTGAAACTTAGGCTTTTAAGTTAGAAAAGAACTAGCAGATAAAAATTTTACACAACTATTAATTATTATAAATTGAATTCTGCTGTTTTGTAATTTTTCAACAGCCGTCCTCAAACTAGCTGAACTGTTCATTCACAGTCTTCTGGGTGTGAAAGGGTGTTTTCCCTCTACTTGCAGTATAATCAGAAAATGTGGAATTATTGTCAGCTACATACTTTAAAGCTGTGCTTGCCTTGATCCTAAAAGCCTTGAAAAGTCATGGTTCGTCCCCAGAGGAAGATACTAAAAATATGAAAGAAGAACATAAAATGCCCTAACTTGCGACATACAGCAGTCATATAGAAGATTGCAAGTGGATGTTTGCATTGTTTTATTGAAATGTCTAAGGAGAAAAACAGTATTATGCAGTTGTATGCAAATTAACACCTACTACAGTGACACCATCTGTGAGAGTCTATCATGAAACTGAGAATGGATAGCATATAGCTTTATATGATTTATATTGTCCACAAGAGCTATTACTCTCTAATTAATGATCCTTGTGCATGTTTGGGAGTCTCTTCTGTTACAGTCCAGGATTTCTCCTGGAGCTGCGAAGGAATGATACAGCTGTACCCGAAAGCAGGGGTGGCTCTCAGCACCTCATTGCTGTTACCGCGTATCAGAGTACAGCTTTGGACCACCCTTGCAGCCCAGCTCATTTAATATACCATGCAGCCCCGCTGACTTCAATGAAACCCTACAGGATGCATGTCAGCTTGGGATTTGGCAGTGGTTGTACACGATTATGTTATAGTTGGCTGGTGTGGCCATTTTGGCTGTGGTCATGGGGTTGTATCATTCTCTCTTGACAGTTGGGACTTTGTCAACAAGTGCACACATGTGCAGTGCCTGGGTTGAATGTGTTTAGCGCATAAGGAAATAATTAGCAGAGATGGAAGGTAAAATCATTATCTTTCTGTCTCTGCTTTAATTGCCATTTAATTTTTACATGCACATTTGTATGTGTATGTCTGTGTATATGTATTTATCAGTAAATTTTTTCAGCAGAAATTAACTGTCAAAATGTCGACTACCTCCAGTTAAGCCAACATTCCCTTTTTCCCACTAGCTCTCTCTTCCATCTTGCTCTTGTTTTCAACTCCTTCTCTTCCCTTGTTCAGTCCCTGGCCTCCCAGGTCTTTTTTTCCTGTGCATATCCCCTGTGGATGATGAAACATAAAAGTAAAGCAACTAAATAGGCAGAGGGCAAAATGCAGTCACTGACCCTGTAATTTGAATACCTTTTGTATAGCAGTTTGCAGAACATTGTGAACTCGTATTCAACTCTGCAAACGATATGAGAAGTGTTTAATAAATGTAAGCCTTGACAGTAAAAAGTCAAGGTTGAAAATGGCTGTGTATTCAGTCAGCGCTGAACTAAGCCTCAGGGTGAACAAATGGGACTGACACAAATATATTGCATTCCTCCTATGACTTGCACTTCTTCCTCTCCCTGCTGCACTCTAGAAGGAGATCAAAGGCTGCCCGCCTTAAGAAAAAGCTGACCTGATTGCTCATTTTTAGAAAGCCACAGACCCAGAAATCAATAGGGAAGAGAGTTGGCCAAATACAAGATTTATGGCTTTGTCTTCCCATTAACAGTCAAGCTTTGGGCATTAATGAAGTTTTCATCCTTAAAACTGGAGACTGGTACATGGAACAGCGTTGTGGCTTCCCTCTCCTTTTAGCATGACACAGCTCTTGGTTTGGAAGGACTCTGTCCAATAGTTCCCTTCACTGACCATTCTCAGCTTTGTTTTTAATGCCATTACTGATTTTTTTARATGCTTTTGCCATCTGAGTTCTTAATACTGACTGGAAGCCGCTGGCTCAATTAATGCAGCCCGTTAAGTAGTTTGCAGCAATAACAATTCCTGCTTTTACTGATGTAGTCTTGTTTAGAACTGGCAACCCAGAGGTAGGACGCTTTGCACGTTTGCAGTTTCTTCTCCAGTGAGTTCTTAGAACAGTCAGGCATTTGTTTCATTCTTTTTCCTAAGCCCAGAGGAAGATTCAGGAAAGATTGCCCAATATTTTTGGGACCTTTGCAACTCATTAAAGCTCATTGCCCAATATAATCCTTTGCTTCTAAGGAGAGAGGCAATTATACAAAGTTGCTTGGAGATACATTTTTAGAATGCTGTGTCGTGCAAAGTGAGTAAAGAATCCCATCAACCCATGAAATGCTGAGCACCATTCAGATACAAGAAAAACTGCATCTTTATCATTTTTGGCTTAGAAAAGTGTGAAAAGAGTAGGACCAGATACAATGAAACCTTTTTCATTTTCTTTGTAGCATGGGACAATATCTGGCTTTTTACTTTTTTGTTTAATGGCGTTTAGAATCATTTTCACAAGTTGACCACAGTCAGTACAGAAAAGAGTATCTTTTTCCTGAATTAATCAACATACTGATGCAAATTTTGAGTTTTCCAATTTTTATTGAAAGCCACAGGCTTGTGCTCCACGCAGCCTGTAGTGACGTGGAGTTTAAGGGGTGCTGAATTCAGTGTGACATTTCCTTCTGTTAGAGTATTTTGGCAAGAGCTTACTGGCTTTGCAGTGTGTGCCTTTTAAGGCCTCTGATAAATGATTAGGCAGATAGTTTAGCCTATTGTTGCCAGTGGGAGCAAGGCAGCGACTCCAAGAGAAATGTCCAGCTAATGTATTAATGCCTTAATCCAGACCAATAATATAATGTAGTTTGACATGTCTGGCATATGGTTTCTATCATCTCAATATTCTTCTCTATTCCTCCATGACACTATAGACAACTAACCAAAATAAAGAGAAGCAGGAATTTCTTCACCCGTAAAATGTATTTTAAAATGTCCTGTATTTTGTTCCAGCTCTTTGGTTGATTGGATAATGAAGTGATCCTGAAATTCAGTGATTACTTCACTGTCTGTCTGCAGTATTTTCTTTCAGAATTGCCTGTGGCATTATCTGGGAAAGAAATACTGGTCTCTGTCATTAGAAATACTTGCACAAAATTTGTAATGTGCAAGTGCTTTTGGCTTGCACTGCTAAGCACACATGGGTGCACGTATTTGGTGTTTGGACCCTTACCAGCCTGCAGGTATGAGGTGCTGACTTTTTAGAAATGTGGTTTTAAACCAAGGTGCATTTTGCAAGCTAGAAGTTTTGCAACGGCAAGTAAAGCAAGTGGATTATAYCCAGGAGACATTTCAAAAATAAGTAGAATAATGGAGTTTTTTGTACTGTGGTTACAYGTTCATATGCATGTACCCCGTTCCGAACAGATTATACGTGGAAGAGCCAAAATGTATGTTGCTGGTGACTTGTGAAAGGGYCTGTGGTCTGGGTTTGGTTTCAAGCCCTGTGCAAAGTGTGCACTTACGCATCAGCCTAAAAGGAGCCTTTCCCTTCTATCCTAGGAGGTATAATACAGTGTTGGCTCTCAGCATAGCAGATTGCTTGCCTCTTGCTCCCCCAATGGCTCCACTGCTATGAGCCCAGTAGCGTAGGCAGAGCCCACCAACACCAGTATGGAAGATACCGAGGGTGTAGTCAGTCCATGGTGGTTACTACAGGTAGGTATGGCTGTATGCACTGAAACCACAAGCTAACCTATGTCGTTAATTACATTTCCTAATGTTTTCTTGTTAATTGCATAATAAATCATTAGCAAACACCACAGAAATATCTTTAGAAAAACTGCACACAGTTGGGTTGCAAGCTTACGTAAAGTATAAGGCAGGGCAGTACTTTATGCAAAGTACACCAATAAAAGTTATGGCCTAAGCTGAAAGGCTTACTGGTCTGCTGAGGAGGCTATTTGTGGCTAACATTTTAAGTGCTTTAACAGAGCTGTAAAGGGAGGGCTGCCATCTGGCTCCTGTTTTCACTTCAAACTTTATTTTTGTCATCACTGATAAATTAATTTACTATGCAGTCTTGTACATTCTGTGGCTGTTAACAGTTGTGTGTTATGTCCGTTGTTAGTAAAGAAATGTGAATAGGCACGTATTAGGCAAATGAAGGGATTTATCCTATGTAAGTTGATGCATGATTGTCTGTTTCTTTCAGGATAAAGAGGCCCAGAAAGACTTAGAGGCTTTACTTCTCACACTGAAGCTGTGATACTACACACTTTTTAACTCTTCACGCTGTGATAAAATTGCMAAACTAAAATGAGAATTTATAGTGACTGGGAACTGCGGTGAGTTCCAGCTAAGTCAATGGGAAAACTGTCGTTGATTTTAGCTGGCTTGGATCATGGCCTTTAAGCATCTGGTGATTCTGATATGAAAATGATGCATTCATTTTTGATTATTTATAATCTTGTACTGAAGTTTAATTTTAGATTGCTGACACTGTGAGTCTGATTCTCTGAACATGAAGTCCACTGCTGGCAATGGACATACTGGGGGTTAGAATGCAAAATGCATAAATCTCACTCTTTTGAAAGATTAATTGACTAGTATGTGATGCCAGCATAGAACTGTGTGTAGCAAAACCAACCAAACAAGATGTTTCTATAGCAAATTATATTTGTATCAACTAATTTACACAGATGTGTACAAAAGAAAATCATGAATGTTTATGTTTACACATTTCTCTACTCTTATAAAATTAGAATCTTGTTGAAATTAAAGAAAAAGCTTTTGCCTTCATAAAGGTGTTTTTACTTTAAACCTACTGTTGGTTTTACATGGAAATGTGAAAACTTTATAAATTAAATATTAAAGTTATATTTTATTTGTAACATCAAGTACAATATTAAAAATCARACCAATGAAATTAAGTGGTTTAGATTAATCTATTACAGCTGTGACATTTAATGGATTTGTTACAGGACCTCCATCAAGTTTGTGAATCCTGGCTCTTTCTCTTTGAACAGTTGCATAGCATGGTGGCATCAGTGTGTCTTTGGAGAATCTAGTCCAGCATGTGACCATCACTAACCTTTTATATCATCTATATGACATAACCTGTACATAAAAATAGACTAATTAAAGACCTACTACTTCTGTCTGAGTGTGTAGGACAGCAATGTTTTCAATAAAATGTAACAGGTAGGGAAAGAATTTTGTTCACCAACGGACTGATCCAGAATTCACCAAAGTCTGTAGAAAAATAAAGGACAATGTTTGTTGGCTTGTAATTCAGGGTCTTAATCTAGATGCGGGGAGTGTATTTGGAAGAAGTAAGCATTTCTGTTAAAGGAAGTACAATTGGATAAGGACAACTGCACATTCCCTTGACCTATTTGATGTGTAAGATAACATGGACTAGTTTATGGCTAAGACAAGGAAGACTCATATGCCACCAATATATTGAAGTAGTGATTGGGGCTTTAATTTTGGACAGATGGGGGACAGTGAAATTAGCAAGTGGGAACTACAGTCACCACAACTGCAAAGATCTAAAAATTGGGCAGATGTGAAGGAGTACCTATACATATGACTGAAGCATCTCATAGCAAGAGTGAGCTTTAACTACTAACAACAGAAGACAATAGATGCAGTAGACTGGAAGAAGACAAATGTGTAGAGTTACATTTGAATTTAGCCTGACTCCATAACTCCTCATAAAATACAGAGATTTCTTTTCGTAAAGTAGGGCTGTCCATTTTTTCAGATATTTTCTTTAAAAATATGTTTTCAGACATGCAAGCATTACTGTGAGATATCTCTGAACAAAATCTGAAAGTTCAGAACTGGTTCTCACTGTTATCTTCAAGGTTATAATGATCCTGAAGATCTTCACAAATTGAAATATGCATTTTAGTCGTTTTTAATGTTTGTTCTGAGGGAAAATAGTTCCTATACCTCTTTTTCAATTCCAGAGTTCTCTTTTTTTCATACACAATTTCAGAGAAAAGGGGAAATACCGATAAATTCTATCAAATAATTCCTTCTGTGACAGAATAAGTGACTTGTGAACAGAGAAGTTGCAAAGGAGACATGTCTTGATTTTGGTAAGGGGCTTTTGAAAGACTGCTTTTGACATTTTCATAGTCAGTTGCAGAAAGCATAGTTTAAATGGATCTACAAGAGTAATTTGTACCCAGGGTGGTTGTTAGCAAGTCACTGTTGCCTAGGAGGATGTAATAAGGAGGCCTTTACTTAGCTCAATTTTATGCTAATCGATATACTGAATAAAATAGATTGGATTATGCAATAGATATTTCATTTACAAGCAATTATTGCCGATAAAAGCTGAAAGTGTATCGGAGGAATAGATTAGAACAAGAAGTTATTTAAATTAATTGCTGAAATTATGTGACATAAGTAAGATTCACTTCATTAAGGGCAAATAGAAAGTATTGAAGTAAGTGACAGATAGAGGATGGAGGAGACCTGGCTAGTTGTGGTAATTCTGTGGGAAAGGATGTGCAGATTCCAGTGAGTGGCAAGCTAATCATGGGTCAATAATGTCATGTTTTTGTGAAAAAACAAATGTCATACTAGACTGAATAAATAAGCATTCCCTATTAAATTCACATGAAATAACCTTTTACTCTAATTAGGCCTAATAAGGTCTAATGTGGTCTGAGCTGGAATACTATATCCAGTTTCAGGCACCGCACTTCAAGGAGGTTGGGAGCTAATTGGAAAGAGTCCAGTGGAGAGAGACAAGAAAGATGAGAGTGCTAGACAACATCATTTTGCGTGTAAAAATTGAAAGAATTTGGTTTGTTTAGTCTGCAGGAGCAACCACTAAAGGAGTATTCGCATTTGTAAAAAGCCATTGCAGAGAAGACAGTAAAAAAACCCCCCAAAACCTTGTTCTCCAAATCTGCTGTTCACAGGACAAGAAGTAATTGCCTACCTTCAGATCAGGCATTAGGAGAAAATAATCCTGATGGTAACTTTGCAAAGCCCCGCAATACATTTCCTGAGAACATTATAAAATCATTTACACAAGTTTTAAAGTAAAAGTTAAACATTGGCGATGTTTAAGGCACGGTTCATCCTCTGGCAGAGGTTGGACTGGGTGACTTCTTAAGATCCCTGCTGGCCTTGCTGTCCCTGGGGGGTGCACAGCCCCAGCCCCCTGTCAGCCGCTGCTGGGTTTCTGCTGTCAGCAGGCTTATGGCTGCACACGCGGGCTCTGCGCTTGGGCYCACACTACCTACGGGATTTGTACTGCGAAACATTTACCCGCGTGTTGCAAGACTTGGGTTTAGAGATGCCCATCATGGCTGCCCTCGGCTATTTATTTATCTCAGCTGTGGTTTTAATCCACATGATTACACGCTTAAATGAAATTTCTGATTTTATAAATGAAATTGCCGATCTTTCTTTTCAGCTTTCTGTTTTAATTTTTGCTTATTACTAGTCTATGTGTAGAATCACAAAATGACATCTGGGAGAGAAAAGGCTGGTTTTAATTATTCGTTCCAACTTGTCTTTCATAGTTCGCAGAAATATTCCTCACATGGGTAAGAAACTGCTGTTTTATACAGCTAAGACATTTCGTGCTTTTTAAATTTTTTTACTAGTTAGTGTACATGAGCGTTCTCAGCTTTTTTGTGTTTCCGCTTTGCTAATCTGAGAACTTTTAAAATTGAAGCGTGTTCCCTAAATTGTTCTCTAATTGCTCCTTGAAATAAAGCTTTTGCTTTTAGTTCTAGGTCTATGTTATCTGTTCTCTTTGTCATATCAGCTGGAGAAACAGCAAGCATAGTTCCAGAGGGCCATATGTTTTCTTTTTTGTTTAAAATATCCACAAGCAGACATTCACTTCCGTAGTTTTGTCTCCGTGGAGGAGCTAGAAGTTAACCGTGTTAACCCCTGCGGGCCTTTAAGCTGTATGGAGCAGACGGGGCTGCAGGCAGCCTGCAGCCGCGCTGCCTTGGCYGTGTTGCCCGCTACCTCCTTCAGCTCTTCCACTGTGGCATCTCGTCTGGTCTCTGCTCCAGTATGTACACTGTAAATTCTCCGGTGGAATTTGTCTCTTTACATGTTTGCAAAAGGTGAGTTCAGGGGGCCTTGATCTGGTACTAGGATTCTTGTGTTTCATTAGAGTTACAATTACTAGTTCTGCCTTCCTGAATAATTGAGATAATTTTTATTTCTTGTGGTGAAGCTAAGGGCTCTGTCATTGGATCCTGATCCCTTTGGGATTGTCCTCCTGCAACAGCAGGTAATCACAAACAGTTACATATTTTTTTGTAGCAATTGGCCACTGGTACATTGTGGAAACAGTTACAGTGATATACTCTCATACTACTTTGTTTAAATTACTGGCTTTCCTTTTGCAGAGTCTTAGGGTGATTTACTCATTTTTATGTAGTAATATCAATACACTGACTTCTGGAATGAGTTAGGAAGCTGTCCAGCAGTGGTGAGTAGCTGATGATTTAGAAAGTGACAATTCCTGTGTCCAATTAAGTAATAAAAAAAAAAAAACCTAAATCCATGCCTGCAACCCTGTTATTATAGTAGCAAAAGCCTGAACTAAAAAACAAAAAAGAAAACAACAACAAAAAAAACAATGAACAGGCAGCTACCAGAGATCCAGCCATGTTCAGCCCAAACATATCAGCTTATCTGGATCTACTTATCTTCAGCCATCGCTACCTGAACACCTTCCACCTGAAGTACCTAGAGCTCTAGGGAGGTACTGTGGATTCCAGCAAGGTCCATGGGTTTTCTGGAATTTTCCTGGACACCCTGGAGAGTGGTCCTGTGGTGTTTTCTTTCAGTGGGCACAATAGTCATGATGGATGCATTACACCTACTCCAAATCAGAAAATCCTGCAGTAATGTGACAATTAAAATTGTATTGCAGCATTCATCCAGTGCAAACTCAAGAAGGAGCAACTCTGACTGAAGGGCTGACATTATTGTTTGCTTTTTTTTCTTCTGTACGTAAGGTTATATTCTTATTTTCCAGCACTTTTCCTTCTTACAGACTCTCCCAAGTTCCTTGGAGAAGAAACAAATCAAACTGTCTTGACAATACAGAAAGAAGTAAGCTTTTCTGGCCCCATCTGTGTTTGTGTAACCCATGCATGTGTGACGCTGGTAAATGAAGCACTAGAACTAAGAATGTGAAACATTAATAATTTTTTGGGAGGGAAATATTTTACTCGATTTCATTAAAATAACCTGTCATTCTAGAAGTATCTGTGGGAGCGATGTCCAGTGCGAACTTGGATATGAACAGTCTGAGCTCTGTGCTTGGTAGTGTTACTGACCCATGATGTGACTGTGGAGTAAGCTACTTAGCTACGTACCCAGGTTACACGCATGCAAACACCGTCTATACGCTCTTCGTATGTCTTGTTTATTAAGATTAATTATGAGCAGGTTTGAATTGCCTACCTGTATGAGCCAAAAAACCTGCCACACAATATTGACTGGGAATATTGTAACCTAAACATGTCTTAAGGGTACGGGCATGAATGTGGATGTACTTTTTAACCTACCAAACTAAATTCAGGTTTCTAATTCACGGATAAAGGTAATCAACATGGCTGATGAAATTTCAGCCCCCAGATGAGAGAAACGTTCTTGTTTGTTGTTCAGAAAAATGTGGCAAATCAGCGAAGTAGATTCAGCGATTTAATTGTGTTTTCCTAATTTTGGAAGAGGATAATTTATGAAGAAATAAAAGTCATTTGTAAAGCTCTTGACTGTGGCTCTAGGTTAAGGATTGCTGGTTTTCAGAATGCTGGGCCAGCTTATCTAGTGCACTATAAAATCATATATGAAGTCTTGAAGCAGTAATAAAATTTATGTTTTTCAAAATAAAAGAGCAGAATGCTTCTGCAGCAACACTTAAGTGCAGCAAGGGGTTCATACAAAAGCACTGCTAGACTGTGTGTTCGTTTTGATACCACCAGTGTATGGCTATTGGCAGTTTCAAGCAAAACAGCGTTCCTGGTGCATTCATTGCGAATTCCTGAGCAAGAATTACCGGTGCACGCCGGCACAAAAGACCATAATCGATTGTGTGACCCTATGGTCATTTGACGTCTTCTTTGTTTTAGAAGTGTTTGTTTTACTAAAGAGTAGTTTCACTTGATTTGGCCCTATAAAACCTACCTGCGACGTTTTGGTGCCATTGAGAACATGGCAAAACAGCCTCTGGACATCAGTGAGACCCAGGCTTTGTGCCAGGATGAGATTTTTAAAAGTAGCTGCTTGACCTTGTGTGACATTTGCTTCTGTACATCCTGATACTTGGTTCGGCTTGTTCCAGTGGCACGCCGCTTTCTGCCCCTTTTACAGCCATTCCTACGTGACSAAACGTGTGATTCAGGAAATGAGAAGGCAGGTCTTTTCAGCTGTTGTGGGAGAAATTCAGAACAATAGATTAGGGGGCAAAAAAAACCCCAAACAACTGGACCTGCACCTGTATGGTCATTTGAGCAATACTTTTAATTAGTTGTCCACCAGACATGATTTCTGTAAAGGGCATTAGTTTATTCTCTAGAGGGGGAGTTTTATGATCAGTCTAGTCTATTGCACACCACAGCATTTTTCTCCAGCCTTTACTTTATAATATTTATTTTTAGCCCCAACTTATTTCCCCATCTGAAAAAATGGGGCTGATAGTGCTTCTTTAACCCATGCAGACGGTTTGAAGGAAAAAATGTCAGRCGGTGAGGCACAGTTCTCCACAAAGGGGGCCATCGCAGAGTTTCAACGGATACCACCGAAGCTGGCAGCAACTCCCCTGTTGCCAGGCTGGCATTGCAAAATGGGAAGGCTGACCTGTGGTTTTTCATAACTGGTAGAGCCAAGCCAAGGTTCAGCCAAGTGTTAACTGGTTGGAGAACACACACAGCATAAGCAGTAAAATAGGCTTCACTTTTTAGGCCTCCCTTAGTCTTTCCGTCAGCACCTGAAGAGCTGTCAGGGAAGACAAAGCCTTGGGAAGCATTTATGCTGCATTTCCAGGCTGGTTTGGAACGCGCGGAAGGCCCGCGCGGGTACGTGGGTAGATACCCAGCTGTACTTCCAGCCGCAGGAGCGTACCTGCGGGTGCGGCTGCGAGCGGCCGCCCCAGCTGGCGAGCGGCAGCCGGGCAGGGAACGGGGCGGGGGCCGGAGCAGGCCCCCCCCCAGCTGTGGGCCAGCAGCCTGGCCAGGCCAGGGGAGGGGCGGGCACACCTGGCCGAGCAGTGGGGAGAGCAGCCCAGGGTGCCTGGAGCTGGGGTTCAGGTGGGCTCTGGCAGCAGAGAATCGGCAATTTGGTGCACGTGGTTGGCCTAAAGCTTCCCAGAGGGCTCGTGAAAGGTTGGGCTCACACATCCGGCTGCTTCCCATCTTTGGAGGACGTGCGCTGGTCGCTCAGGAGCTGCGTTACTGCAGGAGTTTGCTGGAAGGCGGGCTGAGCCTCCAGCTGCTGCTGGCCTGGAGGCGAGGGAGAGGGTGAGTAGGTGCTCTGCGGGGTATCCACCTCCACACTGCCGCGTCTGCAGCCGAAGGAGAGCGTGTGTGACGCAGGTGATGGGTGCTGTAATGGTGGGTGTTTCACAAGCCTGGGTGTGTCTGCTCGTGGCACCTGCCAGCACTCAGTTAAAGGGGAAAATGTGGAAGCTGTCCCTAGGAAACCTAACCTGAGGTAGACAGGATTTGGCAACTCCTGACAAGGGGGCATGTTAAGTCTTGGGCCTGCAACTACCTGCGTGTAAGACTCTCCTCCATGCAGGGCTTTGACTCCCCCTGGGGCCTTCGGCAAGGCCTGGGCGGACCCTCCAGAGCCTTCCTCTGTCCCCACCACGTCCTCCTCTGGGGCACTGGTGCATGTGGCAGGTGACAGTGAAATGAAAGTGGTTTTTTTCTTCTTTCCTTACTTCAAAAAATGTTTTTGTTCCTGCTCACTAATGTAAATTTATATGGAAAAATACAAGGTAGAAAAGACATTTCAAATGCATTACCTATGAACTGCCATTTTCCTGTGGGAAGAGCTTGTTACTATTAAGCAAACGAGTGCTAAAATCAAGCTAGACACTAGTGTGAAAACATTGCTGTAGCTTGGGTTTGCGGGTTATATTTTAACCCCAATATTTTACGCAGTTTCTTCCATAACTGCTTACAGCACTTAGTTAAAATCCTCACTGATGGACCTTCATAAAAGGCATGTGGCGGGTGTGAGGCAGTCGGCAGCTGCTGCGAATGAGCAGGGCTCCATCAGCAGTGCTCTGCGAGGGGGTTAATGCTCATCCCCTGCAGCTTCAGCAATTGGCAGCCTTAAATGAAAGCTAAGGGGTGTTGTGTTTTTCTTAAATTGTTGGGGGGTTGTTTAATCCTTAAATTTAGACTAGAGAAGGAACTTGAATGAAGGAGCTTTTCTGATACCAAAGAGTGAGCAGCAGAACAGGAGCAAATGTTTGGTATATCTACAATGGTATCAGGTAAAGGCAAACCTGGCGACCTGCACTGCAACATCCTGATTTTTGTGTTGCACTGGATTTGCTCGGGTAGGAATGCTGTGCATCCTGTCTTATTTTGAATGTCAAATTGTAATTACACTTGCAGAAATTGTATGGGGACCACAGTTTCTGTGTTTGTGTGTATATACATATAAAAATATTTTGTGGATATATATATCTGTAAGTTTAATAGACAAATTTAAATAGATGTGACTTGCTGCATTTTGTAGCTACAATAAGCAACTTGATTACTTTGTGAACCTTTTGAAATTTCTATTCATGTGTGAACTGAAAATTTGAAAAAGCCTCTGCCTGCACATCCTTTTATATCCTAACTTCTAAGAGCAGAGTTAAAACTGCTTCAGGAAAGGGAATTGCCACAGTTCAGCACTTAATTGGGCCTCCCTCTGAGAGGAAAGACAGGAAAAATATCTGTTGAATAGAAGGTATTGCTAGATACCTTGTATGCTGAAGAGGAAATGCTAGATGATAACCCCACTCCAGACTGCAGGCTCATCTTGATATATAGAGCTGTCAGTTCCTATTGGAAGCCCCTTATATGTTCAACTTGGAGCAAGTAGGTGGTAAAGAAAAAAGTAAAAGATGCTGTAAATAAATGTATTGGCTTTCCTTGCCTTGGCTTCTTGACCTGTGAGCTTGTGAACTCTGAAGGGTTTACTGAGTCAGTAGGAGTCAACCCATAGTCCACCAACCCTGTCTCTAAGAGGAATGGTTGTAATTGGTATCCCCAAACCATCATATCTGCTTCTAGGGAGTCTGTGGCTGAAGGGGAGTGATGAGGGGGGAGAGCTTTACGTGTCTGGAGGTGGGGTTTTGTCTTTTGAGGGTGCTTTTTTGTAAGTAAGGATTATGGTTTGCAGAGAAATGCTGAAGGAGGCTTGCTTAATACCCATCTGTGGTATGTTTGACTTCCTTTGGTTTCCTGCACTCAGTACTCATTCACGAAAAGTAAAGTAACTCCTGTGGGAGTGGGAACAGAAGAGAAATTTCAAGCAAGATTGAAGCAATCTTGGATATTAAGTATGAGGAGTTTGAAGCACATCCTGGAACGGCTCCTGCTGAGACGCTAATAGCTGGTCTGCTCACCCATATTACACTGAATCTCTTCCAGTTTTCTTGCCAAAACAAGTGGTATTTTCAGTTGTACTCCAAGGAAGGAGAAGTCAAAATGTAACCTCAAACCAGTGAGCTTTAGAGCCAGTATTGCAGGGGCTGTGAAGTGCTTTTTCTGCCAAGCAGACAGGCAGGGCATTCAGCAGGAACCGCAGGCCTGTCAGTAAGTTTGACCTGAGCCAATTATGGCCCCATGGCCAGAAGGAAAGGTGTCCATAAAAATTAAGTGCTCAGCAGAGCAGTGTACATCTCCAGGACTTCAGTTTCCAAGGGTTTTAAGAAACTCTGTTTTTCAGTGTTGATCTTGTGTGACTCCTTCTCTCTGGAGTTGGCTTTGATTTTTTTTATTCCTATTCTTCTGGTACATCGCAGTCAGAAATGAACAAGTTTGGATCCTCAGTTCAACATTTGCTTTCTGCATTGGTGTCCTTGTTACTAGGTACAGCCTCCAATATATTTAATGCTTAATGCATACAGTATGTACAACTGAGGGGAGGTAATGCTGTATTTACTGAGTTACTCAATCATCATCTTGTCAAACTACTTCTAATTACTTACCTATTTTATCAGATGGGATCCCTTCTCATCTCTAGCATAAGCTTTTGCAACTAAGTGGAGCATCTCTTTTTCAGTGTCTCCTAAAAGCTACAAAAAATTATTTCTTGCATGGGAGACCTGTGAAACTTTTTGGTCAGGTACTATTTCACTCAATATAATTATGATAAAATACAGCTGTTGTGGAAACTTGGGTACGAAGCAGCCCAATTGCCCAAGTCCACATTTTCTTTTTTCCAGTGATGTAATAGATTTCCAGTAGTTATTCACAGATTTCATAAGGAAATATCTCCTATTCAGAGACAGATTGAGTAATTCTTCATATTGCAGGCATCACAGCAGCCTTAGAGAGATGCGTTGTCTTTCAGCACAGAGGGAATTATCTGTTAAATTTTGCAGAATAGTTTAGAGAACTTCTGGTGTGAAAGGATACCCTTCTGAGGATTGCTTTGCGTAAAGCACTTTACATCAGTGTTTGTGTGCCATAAGCCTTTGAAGCAATCTTCTTAGACACAGTATTTACCCGATCTCTTCTATTTTGAGAAATATTGCATAAGTCTTTTAAGACATTCTCCTGTAGCTGGCACTTGCCACTTGCAAATTGCTCTGCATTCCTCATCCTTCATGTTCTTCTAGGTTTAAAACCCAAACCAAACAACCTAAGCCCTCAGCCTAGTCTCCAATCCTGATCCAGAGAGGCATCCAGGTGCCCTGGAGTTCAGTAGGGATTTTCGTGATGATTTCAAGTGTAGTGTTCTCAGGTATGGTAGTGAGTAGGGTGCCATAAAATTAACTGTAATTATCTTCTGGGTTTCTGTCGCTGCCTGAAAGAATGCGAAATGACAACTGATTAGTACCCTGGGATAAAGGTAGCCAGTGAAAGTGTTCGGAGAACGCTGTTTGCATGTTACAAAAGCCACAGTTTCTAAACTGACTGTAAACTTAGGGGATGGGGGGAGTCAACAGGCTTTGTGGTATAGGCAGGAAAACAGTACATTTCCACTGCAATGTTATCAGTGTGACAATTCAGTAAAGAAAAATCATATTAAAAACAGATTGAATATGATAACTTTGAACTATATTTTTCTTACTAATTAATCCGATTTTTTTTTTCTCATAAAAGCAGCTTTAGCATTTCCCTGGTATTAATATGCAAAGAGGCATGTCCATCAATTAAATTTAAATGTATATATAAATGCGTCATCACTATTCTTCCCATAAACAGAGACCACACGGCAGTCTGTAGGTCTATCCTAATAAGCAGATAACCCTGTGAGGACACGTGGAGGAAACAGTGATGCTGGGCCGCCGCTGAGTTGCCAGCCATGTGGTTCCCTCTCTGACAATGTGCTGCTTTGTGGAAGCCCCATCTGTTGTTTGAGTTGTTGGAATTCTCGTTAGTCATATTGGAGACAGCAGTGCAAGCATTAAAAAAGAAAGAAACAAGAAACCCTGACAAGTGCTGTGATTTCTGCTTTGACTCTCAGTGGTTCCCAGCTGCTGTTCGACTGGTACAGAGGGACCCTGAGGAGCCTCAGCGGTGCCTGGCAGCAGTTGCTGAGGTGCCTGGGGCACAGCGTTCATTCCAGGAACACCACATTTTGTTGATTCCACAATTAAGTGCTATGGGATTTTAATTTGCTATTTACTCATTTTTAATTTCCTTCATTTTTGGCATTCAGATCCAATTTTGATGAAAAGATTGCCCCAGGACATGAACATTTTCCTGGAGCTGAAAGCTGGATTAGCAAAGTACTTTCCTAGGATCTCCTCCTTAACACCCGTCTCTTTCCCTAGGGAAGGGGTGGGCTTGCTGTGAGGGCTGTGGCTCGAAATGTGCACATAGGTTTCATGGTAACAGGAATGCCCAGCAAGAGCTTTGGCAAGGGGCTTGACCACGTTGATGTGGTTGGTGTTACTCTTAGCTCTTCTGTTTCTAGGTTGGCAACTGAAATTCGTGAGCTTGCTTGGGATCCCAGCCCCCGCAATGAATGGGGAGAATTAAGGTGTCTCACAGTGTAGCAGCAAGGTGTGTTTTCCTAGGGATCTGCAGCCTTCCCTGTTAAAACGCCTAAGGTAGCAGGTATGTCTGCGTCCTGTGATGTTTTCTCAGTCCATACTCTAACCTGGCAATGAGCCCATTTACTGGAGAAACTGATATATCCACCATTAGGAAATGAAGAGACTTGTCTGCCCCTAAGTGCCACTGTTGCCCTTGGCTTAGGTGTACGAGTGCCACCCTGACTTGTTTTATGTATTTGCATTTCGGCCATTACCAGTAGTTTTTAATTTAAGGGATTGTATTTAACTGTTGGTGACTGTGGGTCAGTCCCAAACAAGGTCTTTTACTAAAATCACCTTGTGTTTGGGTATTGGCCACAGCATTATTTACTGTTTCCTGGAACGCAAGGGAGGAACAATGCAAACGTGCATCTGTGTGGAAGATGTTTGGCAATGTAATGTTTTTCTAGGATAACTCCTTATTGTTGAATGATTATTGCCAGGGCTATGTCCAAATTCTTTCCTCCTCCTCCTGCAAAAATATGAAACTTAACTACAGTACTTGTATCTCTTTACATGAAAACTTTCACAGAAAGGTTATGGGCAGGTTGTTAGGTTTTCTTTGTTGGTTTTTTTTCTTTTCCCTTAACAAGTGCTGAAGGATAAGTAACTTTGTAACATAAGTAACTTTGCATCCAGATTTTTGAGTGCATGGGATTTAGGTGCCTAAATGACTTCTAGTGGATATGATATTGAAAGCTTGAGAATTCCACCCTGAGTTGGAGCAGAAATATATTGGAAGCATCTGATGTCTGTTGTACTCGAGCATAATCCTGAAGTTTTGTCCTGCTAATATAATCCATCTTCAGTTAACATAAGGACCAGTTGAACTTCCTTGCTAACAAATATCCTTTTTCTACTCCCAGAAAATTTAGGCTTATTTGCAAACATTCAGAACTAAGGAAACCTCAGGTGACCTGCTTCTGTAGAATTAAAGTCTCTGTGTGACTTGTTCTGTGGGAGCACTGTTCGGTTCCATTGCAGCAGTAGGCTGCTTGCTAAGATCTGTGTGTCTTTTTCCAAACAGCCATAGACAGAGATGTAGATACCAAGTTCATGTTCCCTGATTTTCTAGACATTTATTCTTCAGATACAAATGCTGAAAGAGCCTGGAGTCTGGTGTCACTGCAGCCAAGTGGCCCGTCTGCTCTTGTTTGGTTTCCCTGTCGGTACAAGGTAGCTCTACAGATAGCACAAGCAATTCAACACAGGTATTGACAGCAATATAGGGATTTTTGGATTAAATTCTAGGTACTATGCTACCTGTGAAACTAATTTTATATTCTGTCATGACCAAGGCTGTAGCTGAAGTGAAAAGGAGAAGAATTTGCTAACAAGGATGCAAATTGAAGCTTTCTAGGGGCTTAAACAGTTTACACGATACACCATTTTAATTGGTGTAAACCCTTCCAGCAAGGAGGCAGAACGGGGGATTTACTGAGTTTGGAAATAATTAAAATCATGCTGAAACTTTCCTAACAGGTACTAAATGTTGACATAGTGTGTGGTCTGCCTGAACAGGGTTGGCTTTCCCTATAAATGGCAAAGTGCAACATCAGATGTTTCGATGCATGCACATGGATAAACAATGCTCTTATGGCGTATTAAGAACAGTTTGGTTTATGGCTCTTTAGATGCATCCTAAAATTTTGTTGTATGATGACTTTAGCAGAGCTGTCCAATTTCCAAGATGTGCTTCTAAAGCAGGATGAGGGTTGTACCTGTTTTTTATTAACTATATTAGAAGCTAAAAATAAACCAAGTTGCAGACAGCTGACAGCAATGTGGACCCTCAATGTGTTTCATTAAAAACAATAATAATTCTTGGGGGCACGGAGGCAGAGATTAAGCTCTCTTTGTCTCCTGGAAGCCCTTTTGCTTGTCTGGGGGAGGAAAGTAACCTGACAGTCTTTGAAATTTACTGATATTCATCAAGATCACTGGACTTTGAATGGAGTTTTAGTTAATTATGAACTGTAACCCCATGTTTTAGTTTGTTCTTGGACAAAATAAGTGGCTTCCTTGTGCCTTGCAGGCTACTGGCAGAGAAGCTTTCTGGTAGTGTGTATAAAAGGATCCTGGGGTTGTATGTCAAAACTTGACAACTGCAAGTGCAGAATTATAATGAGGGTGGTCTGATTTTTTAGACCAGCATAGGGATGTGGTGATTCTCTCAATTTGTTATTTAATCATATCTGAGTGCCTTTGTGAAGAATGGACTCAAACTGACTTGGGAGTTAAAGTTTCAACAGAGAAATTCATAGGACCTCTGCGGGAGTGCAGGCTGATTACTGAGCACAGGTTGAGGGCCAGTCCTTTGAAAGAAACATTATAAAAAAATCTAGCCTGGCCAGAGCTAGACAAATGAAGAAATATTCTACAAGAACACTGGGCCTTTTTTTTTTTAATCTTTACTATGCAAGCCTACACTACTACTGAAACCTATTTCCCAAGAGTCATCATATTTCACTGAAGTCTGTCTTTTCTAATAGTACTGCTGTTCAGCAGTCAAAACTAAGAAGGCAGTAAACCACATGCATTTAAGCTGAAAACATGTTGTACCTCCTAATAAATTTGGACACAATTTCTGTGGCACAGTTTAATAAAACTTGTTTTGGTGAACATCTGTAAACAAATGTTTTTGTGCATTGGATAGAAAAAAGCCTCTACAAAATCTGAAGTACAGGTTTGATACCTCTTTCTGATAACAAAATGTTTCTGGATGCTGGGGAAGGAAGCCTTCTGCAAATGATTTTGACCAATAGCTGAGCAAGGATGTGAGAGCAAAGAAAAAAAAAAACCCCACAAACCAAACACTGGAAAGAGAAAGGTAGAGTTCTAATTTCTAGCTATTTTTGAAGTGCTGTGCAGTGGCTGAATTCCCCTGTCCAGATTTGGATTGACATAAATTGTAATTTGTTTCCTATCTTTAAAATTTAATTTTCAGTATGCACAAAATTAAAAAAAAATGCTGTAAAATGTAATGGCCAGTCTAGGGATTTAGGTGTTTGCAAACACGTTGCTCTATAGTTTTTCCTCTCTTAAATCCTGACTATAAAGTTTGACTGAAGACATGCCATGCATTTACCAGTGTTGTCTTGATATTTGGAAACATATGAGAATAGATGACAGTGCTTTGCAAGGACTTTCTTTTTAAATAATGGGGGAGGGGGGGAACTTAGATTCTTAGATTTATCACCATTAAAATAAACACTGACTTCTGTGCTAAAAATCAGTGAGCAAACAGRGCGCTGTTAATTACCCATGTCTTAAATTCAATGGCTACTTCACGTACTGCTGTAGGTGAGGTTGCTGCATGTAGTGCTTAATTGTTACTTCAAGGGTCAAAGATGCTGTGGTGCTATTTAGAACTTCAAAAGGATTAAAACCTTTGAAAGATGTGGGGGTTCTCACCAACGGGTCATACCTGTGTACACTAGTCCCAGTGGTTCAGGAGCAGTTCTTTGTTAGAGCCTTCGCTTGTGAAGCATCCTGGACCAACCCTGCGCCCGCAGGCGAGCAAGCGCCTCGTTCCTGATGTCAAGTGGAGAATTCCCCCCCTCTCTGCTTGCGCTGGCCCAGGTATTCAGGGAGAGCCGGCAGTACATGCGGTTCCTGTTAGTTCAGAAAACAGAAACATCTGGAGAAGACGTGAATGACTTACTGGCTCAGTTCAGCAGCAGGAAAGCCTGTGGCACATGGTTCTGGGCAGATAGATCCTCTCCCTTATGTGCTGAAGCAGGGTGCAAATGCACACGAAATCACATAAAACCCAGCTCAAAAGAGCAAGAGATGGGCAGTAATGGCTGTCTTATATGGCCTTTCCCTCTTCCTGCCTCTGGGGATGCTTCCTAAAGGAAGGTGAAGAAGGGAAGGCTTTTCTCATCCCATGGGAGTGCTGAGGAAAAGCACTTCCTGGGGACAGCAGTGGGTTTCCCAGGGGAATGCCCACAAAGGTTTAACTTCAAGAGGAAAGGCAAGTGAACCAGTGGAAAACATATTATTTGCTGTATGTTTACTGTAAAAAAATCTCATCTGCACCACTGAAGATGTTCAGTATAAGCAGGCTGGCTGTGCTCTCTAGTCAGTGGAGTTAAAAGGGCAGATGGGATGAATTGCCCTCTGCAGGGGCCTGGGTGTGTGTCTTCATCAGTTACAACCTGTGGTCTCTAGAATACCCTGGGGAGCTGTTGTACCTGGGGATGGGGCAAATTAGCATTAGCAGCTGCTCGCGTTCTTTTTGCTCATTTTTATTCTCCTCCATGTGATGAAACATCTCTTTCTATTTTCTCTGGCCTGTTATCTTAATGTTTCTCCTTCTCTGCTGTGTTCTCCTTCTCACTTCTCAACTGCCCCAATTTTCCCTATACCTATTCCTCTGTACATACAGCATCTTCTTTGCCATTGAGCCTGAAGAACTACTGCTTCTATTAGCACGTGATCAAACCTTGCTGGATTTCCCCAAAAGGCAGGAAGGTGCCTATTTAGAAAAATAAAAATAAATATGTATGACTTCAGTTCAGTGAAATAACTGACTAGAATTCTTTTGGCAGCTAAAGTTGTGTGTATTTCAAGGAAATATTTCAAGAAAAGAGAAGGTTGACAAATCATCAGGGAGGAACTTGTTCATAATTACATGAAGACCGTGGCTGTATATGAATGTAAGGATGCAGCAAGCCCTGCTAACTGGATCTTTGCTAGGGAAAACATCAGGGGCTAATCGGGATATGGTTTGGGGGCTATAAAGAGAGCTAAAGAGGTCCGGTCACTTCATTAATTGACTTTTCATAAACCCTAGAAGAAAGCATCTGTTCTCTTCAGAGCAAAAATTATCATTAGTATCCAATCCTTATGTATCTGTTCTGCTTTCACAATTGCAGCCATTCAGACAATTGATGGAGCATCTATTTATTACAAGAACTTCCCTAAAGGTTTTTGTTCTGCTGTACAGTTTTACGGTTTTATACCCAATGAAAACTACTGTATGCACTTAACTCTGGGAACAGGCTAGAGCTATTTACTCAAGAAGAGAAGTATTGTATTAGGGTAAGAGATAGCTTGTGAAGATAAGAAAGGGATCCTTCTGGCTTTCAGTAAGACATGAAGATATTTGAAAGAGTGTTGTATAGTGAATACATTATCAGCCAAATGTTTTGAATTCTGGCTCTGATGATGATTTCAAGGAAATTAGTGCCTTATCCTTGAAATGCAGCGGACAATATTGTCACTGTACTGTAGATCTGTGTGCACAGATGCTAAGATCTTAGTCTTAATGCCAGCAGGAGTAGGATTTTTTTGTACAAGGTTTCAGTTCAAGTGTAATGTCACTGGAGGATCTGCCTTGTAATTCTCTGGGGGACCTTCTTAATTTAAATAGTTGTCTAAACCAGATTTTTTTTTCCTCCCCTCCTTTATGGGAATTCATCCTTGTTTAATTTTATTGAACATTTGCTGTGGTGTTTCTTACCAAAGCCCATTGGCTGATCTGCCCTCAGCTCACTGTGGCAGAAGTGCTTGTCACGTACTTGGAAGATGCAGGCTTGGCAGGATGTTAGGCACCTGAGAGAAAGAATGCTCCTACAGAGAAAGCTGGTGGAAAACATTTCCCTTTTGTTCCTGTGCCACCTGGAAGGGTTGCCCAGAAAGCTTCCCTGCAGGGCATGTTGTTCTGGAGTGTAGGTACAGCTCTTCCTCCCTTCTGCCAGAAACAGAAAGATGAACGTAGTTATGTCTTGGAACAAGTTGCAGCACGACACCGTGTCCCAGCAGCTATACACATGAATGAAGGGAAGGAAAAAGAGTTTTGTTACAATGAGGTTCATTTAGGAATCTCATTTTTCATTAGGGTAATTAGTGTGAAGTATGAGTTTAATTTCAGGTGGCACTTTTTTTTTACTTGAATTATTTAAGTTTCCTGAACCACAAAAGATTAATAAGCTTCACAATTTATGATATTTCTCTGTAGAGTGAAAAAGTATAATATACAGTAGAATTAAATTTTTGAACTGCAGCTTGGAAGTTTTTCACAGAATGCAAAGCATAAAAGAAGCATGGAGTATTGTTTCATGCTGTTCTGCAGATGACTGCAAACCATACTTGCTTTGTGAAGTCAAAATTTGTCTTAAATCTTGCTTTCGTACTGGAAACAAGGGTGTCTCACTCCACATCTCCACTTCAGTTGTGATGAATAGAGTAGTCCAAATAAGTGGAAGATGTTCTGTTATTCTTAGTACAGAAAATATGATTACGTGAAATCCCATTTGTTATCACGAGAGGATTAGAAGCCTGTTTCTGCATGATAACTGTTATGTTCTTACCAGAGCTCAGGTTGGGGGAAGAGAGGTTGTGGAAATAAAGTCTACTCTTGTAGAACTGTCCTTGCCAACAAAAGGTAATCCATCGCTAAAAGTACACCAATAATATCAAAGGATAAAAGCAGTTCTGGAGCATCCTGCAATATACACGCCCTTCTTTCCCTAGGGGATATTGAGCAAGCCTGGATACAACTGAAGACATAACTGTATAGCGTGGGAATAGCCAACCGATACAAACCTCTTCCTGCCCAGCTTGCTTAAATAAATGACACTGACCTGCTCTGAATAGATCTTCTAGACCACTAGTGTTTCTGTCTGGTCAAGAGGAAAATTTCCCCAAAAGGTGTTTAGACTGTTGCAGCTGGGCTGTCTTTTCCTCCCCACTGTTCTCAGGCATGGGGGATGCTGAGGCGAGGAGAACGACTGACTCTCCATGGCTTTCCGTTGTAGACCAGTTCTGTTGTCAAATCCTGCAGCCTGTATGGCACAGCCCAATCCCTTGTGTTTCGTTCCTCAGCTCTTTTTTCCCAAATCTATTACTTGAGCTAACACACAGTGAGGAGTTAGTATTTGGACATCCTTTGTTTGTCCAAAGTTTTCAGGAAAATAATCACTCATTATACCTTCAGCCTGGTGTGAAGGTAAGGTTTGRTCCAGGTGCTCTCAGTTTGATGTTCCCTGCTGCTGATGTGAGTGAACCTCTTTAACACCGTGTGGACTCTTATCACCCTAATCCTGACATACTGTATGTACAAGCAATGTAAAATCACCACCTCTCTTTTCCTGGAAACCAGAGGCCCTGTGCACAGTTCCTCCCTAGCTGGAATCTTCCTACAGTTCTGACATATATTTTCCTCTGCTAGCTCTCAGCCACTCCAGCAAATGACTCCTATATAGCCCTGCAGTTGATTTATGCACCTTTAATAAGTCCCCTGTGCATTAGGCCTGTTCAGGACACTGGTTGCGAGAGTCCCTTGGGAGGCAGTCCTGAAGGGCAGAGAGGCCCAGGAAGGCTGGACATTCTTCAAGAAGGAGGTCTTAAAGGTGCAGGAGCGGGCTGTCCCCATGTGCTGCAAGAAGAGCTGGCGGGGTAGATGACCGGCCTGGCTGAACAAGGAGCTTTTGCTGGGACTCAGGGAAAAAAAGGAGAGTCTACCGCTGTTGGAAGAAGGGGCAGGCAACTCAAGAAGATTACAGGGATCTCGTTAGGTCATGCAGAGAGGAAATTAGAACGGCAAAAGCCCAGCTAGAACTCAATCTGGCCACTGTCGTAAGAGACAACAAAAAATGTTTTTACAAATATATTAACGACAAAAAGAGAGCCAAGGACAATCTCCAACCTTTACTGGATGCCAGGGGGAACATTGCCACCAAGGATGAGGAAAAGGCGGAGGTACTTAATGCCTTCTTCGCCTCAGTCTTTAGTAGTCAGACGGGTTATCCTCAGGGAATTCAGCCCCCTGAGCTGGAAGACAGGGACGGAGAGCAGAATACAACCCCATAATCAAAGAGGAAGGAGTTAACGACCTGCTACGCCACCTGGACACTCACAAGTCTATGAGGCTGGATGGGATCCACCCGAGAGTCCTGAGGGAGCTGGCGGAGGAGCTTGCCAAGCCACTCTCCATCATTTATCACCGGTCCTGGTCAACAGGGGAGGTCACGGACGCCTGGAGGCTTGCCAATGTGACGCCCATCTACAAGAAGGGCCGGAAGGAGGATCCGGGGAACTACAGGCCTGTCAGCCTGACCTCGGTGCCGGGGAAGATCATGGAGCGCTTCATCTTGAGGGCGCTCACAAGGCAGGTGCAGGACAACCAGGGGATCGGACCCAGCCAGCATGGGTTCATGAAGGGCAGGTCCTGCTTGACCAACCTGATCTCCTTCTACGACCGGGTGACCCGCCTAGTGGATGAGGGGAAGGCTGTGGATGTGGTTTACCTGGACTTTAGTAAGGCCTTTGACACTGTCTCCCACAGCATCCTCCTAGAGAAGCTGGCGGCTCATCGCTTAGACGGGTGTATTCTTCGCTGGGTAAAAAAGTGGCTGGACGGCCGAGCCCAGAGAGTTGTGGTGAACAGAGTTACATCCAGTTGG
>JASVER010000006.1:8112562-8254898 GCA_030449065.1 Oceanodroma leucorhoa | reverse complement strand
GCATTGGAACAGGCTGCCCAGGGAAGTGGTGGAGTCACCATCCCTGGAGGCGTTCAAAAAACGTGTGGATGTGGTGCTTCGGGACATGGTTTAGTGGGCATGGGTRCTGGGTTGATGGTTGGACTTGATGATCTTAGAGGTTTTTTCCAACCTTAATGATTCTATGATTCTATGATTCACTCCCTTCTTCTCCCTCCGCACATGTGCAGTTGAAATGCCTCAGCATCCTGTATCTTCTGGGTTAACTATACTGATGGATCACTGTCCCAAGACATCTAGCACAGATAAAGAGTGTAAGGAATTGAGAGACTTGTTTGATTTGGTTAGCTCTAACTTTGTGCTTTCAGGCTGGAGCAAGATCTGCTCTAAGTATCGAAGGACAGGGCAACACTAACAAAGCAAAGAATTTTTTGGTTAGTGGAGCTGCCTGAAAAGTTGGCAAAAGCCCTAAAGGAGGGCTATCAAAGCATCGGCTATAGCCATCTTAAATGCTCCAGGCTCTTTGCGCTTAACACTGAGCTTGTTTTCACCTGACAATTAGGTGAGTTGGCCTGGTCTGAGTTCAAGTGACTGGAACGTGAAAAAACTCAGCTGCAAGAATGCAGGGTGGTAAACAGCGAAGAAGTTGTTGAAACTTGAATCACTGTATCTGTGTTGCACTGTATACCAAAATAACGGCACCGTTCAGAATCCATCCCTTTTCTTCATCCATGAAAAAGCCAGATCCACCTTCAGTGTTATCCCAAGTTGAATTTGTTGTGCGGGCAATGAGAGGTCTGAGTAAAATTTAAACAAGCTAAAGATGCAGTAAAGGCAAATGTTAACCGTTCACTTTCCATGGCTAATTCCTCAATTTTTCTCAGGTAAAATGTAAACTCCCAATTGCCTAGTCTCTGGTTGCTCTGCCTGGGTAATGTGAACCAATTTCCTACAGACAGACTTACGCATCAGTCCCTGCCACTCACAAAAACATAATGGGTCTGATGCAAAACTAGTTGGAATCTGTTGTTGTGAATCTGCGTTTAGTTACACTGTGCCATGACTATGCTGGTACCGACAGCTGTTGCACAGATCCTGGATTGACCTCTCCTCTTTCTAGCAGCGGTTGTTTCTCAAGTTCTGATGAGTCTTGCTCCTTATTGTTATATTATTGCTATTTATTTCAGCAATTCTGAACTGACTCCTGCTGAAGCCAGCAAGTTTAACTACTAGCGTCACAAGGAATATAATGGTACACTTGAATAGTATAAATGTATTCCGTATCAACTCTGCTAGCTCAGCCTACTCCTTATGTAGTGGGATGGTCTGACAGCTACTGTTTTCCAAGAAACGTATGCTTGTCCTAAGTTCTCCTTGTGCTTCCTGTTTTGTGGTTTGGGGTTTTTTTTGTTGTTGTTTTGGTGTTTGGTTTTTTTTAATCCCTTATACCAACTTGAATGAAAGATGTTACTAAAATTCTGGGAGATGGACTAGGTGTGTGCGTGCACATATACACAGAGAAAGCAAGTGTGAGATGACATTTGGCTTTCCTGACCCATTGAAATCACTACAACCTGAGCATGAAGATTTTTAAAGGAAAAATCTTGTCTTGAATACAGCTGCTTAACTTCTTTGTGCTTTATTTCATGAAGAAAGTGCAACATGTATTTCTCTAGTATTTCTATGGCGACATCCCATCACAGGTTGGTGAGGGAGAGGCAGTGACAGTGCAAACACAAAATCTCATGAGATATGCATGACTTGCTGTGAGATGTGACCTTGCCTAGTTTTGAAAATGATGGTTTTTCTAAAAACTGCTCCAATGAAACAGATGGAAAATGGAAATACAGAATTTAAAAAAAAAAAATCAAGCCAATTTGCTGAGTTAGTCTTATTCTATTTCCTTCACACTTGGTACTGGCTTACAGTGGGCAATCAGAAACTTTTGGTTCCCTGCTCAACTGCTATAAATAGTGTTTGTAGTGATCTCCAAGAATCTCTCCAAGAATTCTTGCCAACTTCTGGCTGCATCAGCACTGCATCTTTTTGGCACTAAGGTAGCAGGTCTTGCTATAAAAATGTGCCTGTCAACACTGCAGAGGGAGTCTAGACTGTACACAGCTGCTAAGGCAGAAAAATACCGACAAATTGATGGGAAGCAGGGAGAGTGTGGCAGCATCTCTTGACTGTATGAAGTTGCTCTTGACTTTTACCCAGGAAGGCCGCCTGCTCTGTATCTACGCTGTGTCCCACCAGTCAGCCCCAGCCACGTATGCACTGCGTGGGATATCTTTGGACACTACACCTACTCCACAGGTCCTTAGCTACTTCTAGGTGGTGTTTGTAAGTTGTCTTCAAGTTGTGCTCCTTTTGATTTCACCAACTCAGCCTGTACTTAGAATCCTGCCCCCTTAGGGAGAAACTCCAGCTGAAAATATCCCAGATCAGGAGGGAACTACTGCTAGTCAGTCTGCCCAGCTTTCTGACCCACCCAGCTTTTGTTCCACTTCCTTGGGGTTAAGGAAAATGTGAAGGTCTTTTCTAAGATGGCTCTGAAGTAAGCAGGCCTGTGTAGCAGACCGGGGAAAAGAAGGCGGCGGGGGGAGGAGGGAAGCTGCTGCATCATGAAGAAATGTTTTATATATGCAATAACGGCCACCCTTCACCACAGGATTGCCTTGATTTTGTGAGAGGTTGCTCTGCAAGGGCACGTTAAGGTCTGTTTGGCCCCGAGATTTCCTTCCTGGCACTCCTGACTATATACCAAGGCCAAAACAGCACAAACTGGTCCCAAGGGCAGTGGTGGGGATCCAGTATCAGGAGTATATAGATGCCAGCACTAGATATAGGAGGGAAAAAGAGAAAGGAAAACCAGTCTGTGTGCTTGAAATGCCAGAGGGAAGAACATAGCATAGGAGATTGTGCAGGCTGAGGAGAGATTAACAGGTATTAGGAGAAAGCAAAAGACATGAGAGAATTCAGATGGATGCTGAGACAAGCAGCAGGGAATGTTCTTAGCAAGGAGCTTGAGGAAGTTGAACACAGATGGCGAGGTGTGAAGAAGCAGGCAGACCTGAGAAGCTGTAAGGGCAGGATGGAGAAAAACATTAAAATCCAGAAATGGGAAGAAGGTGAAAAGTATATGAACAAATATCTAAAACAATAATACTTTCCAAATCAGAAATAATAATTTTGTTTATCTTGATGTTAGAAAGCCAGACATAAACTAAGCAAAGGCAGTGTAAGAATAATTTTATTTAGTATTTTGGTAACACAATGATACATCTCAAAATGACCATAAAAGTTAGCTTGCTGAACAACTGCATACATTCTAAATGGGTGCTACTAAATCTGAGTAACTTCACAGATTATACGAGGCATTATTTGACCAACAGCTATATAGTGTGTGACCCCCTGACAGACATGAGCAGTGTGAATGGACGTTGCATTAGTAGCCAATGCATAGTTAAAGCTTTTGGAAGAGTACAAAATTGCAAAAGCTGTTTTTATTAAAATAAGAATCAGTGATCCTGGCGTTAGAATAACTATTCAGTGGTAGGTTACATCCTTTTTAATAACAATACTTACAAAGGTACAAGGAAAATTGTCTTGCTAGCATTTGATCTAATGTAGATCTCCATATGAAAATGCTGAGTATCTTATAAAGCTTTTCACAGGTATAGGCTAAGTTCTGGGATATCACAAACTTGCACATAATTCAGAAAAACACCTGAGGTTACTCCTTGTGTATGTAACAGAAAGCTTTTTTAGCTCTAAAAGAAGAAGATAGATGCCATACAAAGTCAGAGACTTTAAACAGGTATGTTACTACTGTGTGGGGTTATGGAGCAGTACTTTTAGGCTTGATTCAGGTTTTTAAAATCAGTAGCAAAGCTTCTACTCAAGAAGATCAGGATTATGTCGTTAACCCAGCTCCTCCCAATGTCAGTATGAGTTCTGTCACTGCTGCCAATGTGACTAATAATGGCCATCTATCAGAACACCCAGTGCAAATCTTTACTTGCTTAGGTCTCAGCAGAGCTACTTTACTGTGTAGCATTGCACCCTTATTTTTCTAGCTCTACTAATACCTTATTTACTATTAGGCTGAACACAGCAAGTCATGTGAGGTACTCATTTCCGATGGATTTCATATGTAATTGAAGGTGATCTGCAGCTCCAAAGAAGTGCCCAACACTTTCCAAAATCAGGCATTTACATAGGCTTGTTTGCTTTTTAGAGAAATACATGCAGCTTTGTGTACACAAACATCAGCCAGAGGTTCAAGGCCATAAAGTTTCATGTGTGTATTTTACTTTAATAGTTTTCGGTTTGTTTGGGGTTTTTTTGCAATTTTTTTTTTATTTCATGTCCTTTGCCTCACAAAAATTTTAAAAGTACTTTTTCTTCAGTTAATGGATACATTAATTAGGACATGTAATGTTAGTTTTCCTTCTGAGACTTTGTTCCAAGCAAATGGTACTAAAAGTACATAGTTGATTTCTGGACATACCATTTAACTCAACCTAACAGAATGACTAGTGAGCAGGGCTGTATCTGCTGTATGCTTTACTTGAGGCTTGCAGCAAATTCTCACTTCTAAATACCTCGGCCTATGTGGATTTTACTGGACTTACCTATGTGCCTAGGGACAGGGATATTAACTCTTTACTAGAGAAATACAAAGTTCAGCTATATCTTTGTAAAACTTTATAATTCAAATGTCTATTTTGTTCATGAATATGCTAACGAACAGATTAGCATATGGTTTGTATCACCCTTGCCATTTGGTGACATATCAAATCTTTCAAAACTTAACGAAAAGTTACTACATTAGGACATTCTGTTCATTCTCATATAAAATATGATTTTTTTTAAAAATGTGCTTATAAGCAAGTCTATTTTTTTTTTAGTCATTTATGTAAACATTTTGGAATGCGAAAGACAAGACTTTACATTGTCATTTTACCAAAAATCATTTTAACATTTACTATTGAGGCATTAATGTACATCCCAGCAGTCACAACACAGGAGCTGCCATGTGCCTATGGCAGTTTCCAGTAGAGTGAATTCAGAGGCAGGCTGCAGTGTTCTAAGCAACCCTTTTTTTTTTAAATAAGAGATTTTACTTTGGGATGTGGAGTCACTAAAGGCGAACTTAGAGTTAAGGCATAGCGCATGGAGACATGGAAAGGATTGTACAAACAGTTCCTGGAGATGCTCCAGTCAGTAGATAAAAAGCACTTTATAATGGCAACTTCTGTGAACAAGCTAGAAAAGAAAAGGCTTACTTTCAAATTGCATAAGTTTTATCATTTAATATATTAAATTGTTCCCCTGGCTCTCCTTCTAGAATTAAAGAGGACTGAATTATACCTTGTGCAGTTTTCTTTCCTGCTCTTGTAACTTGTAATATTGGCTGTTTTCCAAAAAGATCACCAGAACAAACTATAACTTAGTTAAGTCTAAAAAGAGAGAGAGGGATTATCTTTAGATGCAAGGTTTGTTGCTTAGGCATTTGCTGACAGCTGATTTTCATTGGCTGCTTTCTCTGCTTGCAGTCTTTGGACAGCCCGATCGAGCAAGTCCATAGTATCTCTAAGCGTAACATTCAAGGTAAACGGCTTAGGTTTAATGGTCAACCCATAGGTAAAGTCCATTTTAGGGTCCTCATTTGGATTAGCAGTAAAATTGCACTGATGCACCAGTATGGAGGTAAAGAGAAACAGCTGCACCTTGGATAACTCCTCTCCAATACATCGACGTTTCCCCAATGAGAAAATCATCACGCTACTAGTCAGATCTTTATTGATGAATCCATTCTCATCCAGGAATCTTGTTGGATCAAAATCCTCTGGGTTGGACCATTTTGCTGGATCGTGATTCACTGACCACTGATTAACAAAAATCACTGTGTCCTTGGGAATGAGGTAGCCCATTATGAAGGTGTTGGTTGTGGTGGCATGCGGGATAGTAACAGGCACAAAGCTGCTGAAACGCATGGATTCATACAAGAAAGCCATGATGTAGGGCAAGTGAGGCTGATCTTCAGCGCATGGCAGACGGTCTCTTCCAACAATCCTATCCACTTCTTCTTGCATTTTAGCCTGCACATTCGGATACCTGTTATTTAAAGTAAGATGTGTGTATGTACATAACACTTGCAAAAGATTTCCTTAAAAATAATCCTTGCTGGAAACATTTTTCACAGAACCTTACCCCTACCCTAAATAATGCAGTTTGAGCGAAGTTTAAATATATTGCAGGAACGTGTAGACCCTGATGGAAAACTTTGAGAGGAAAATCCAAACTTCCCATGCAATGGTGTCATTTTAGATTTGCTCCATTTTCACTTTAATGTAACTGATTTGCAACATAAGAAATGAAACTAACTTAAAACGTGCTGTAACTGGATATTCTGATCCGATTTTGAAAATTCATCCTAAAACTTAAAATTACTTGTCTCTTCTAAATATTGGGCTTTCTGTGAGAATGAGAATTTGGTCCTCCAGCTCTGTATGTGACTTCTAAAAGTCAGCATGGAGTTTGTTATCACTTGACATATTGCATACATATGAAAGTCTGCAGGTTTTTGAACTAAAAAAATCCCTGCTAATAACTGTTAGAAAAGCTTTATGAACATCCCACTCTTAGTTTGTGTACACTTCTTCTAACTAATATCAAAATACATTTTCTTTATAATGTATGATCTTTATACATTATAAAGATGGCTGTCTTGAAGAATGGATAGTTTGGAAGACTACACAGTAACCAAACAAGATCAAAATATTAATAAATTTTGCTTATTTTCTTTTGCTTGTCTAAAAGCACATGTTCCTCAAAGGAGCCTTTATTTGCTTTAAGGATTCAAGTTTGGCTTCTGTGTGCTTGCCTTTTCCTCTTGCAGCAGATCTGCAAGTCGAATGCTGGGCAAATGTAAGAAATGGGGAGAAACCCAACAGGTTATGTGAACACTGGGCATCATACCCTTAGCTCGAAGGGTTAAGTATTTGCCTGTTTTTCAAGAAGCGGCTGAGTAGATAATGTTTGCATAAGCCTACAAATTATGCAGATGATGAAAGAAAAAGCCAGGACAGGCAAGAAAATCAGTGCTACGCCTTCTCCTATTAAACCACCTCCCCTAGCTGAGATTTTCCCCCTCGAAGTGCTGGTGCCAGGGCAGGGCGCCGAAGGGGTGTGCTTGCACCCGCCAGCTGCCCGACGGGTCAGCCTTTCCCCGGGTCGTGCCACGGCGATAAAGGCACACGCTGCTGGCAAATTAACATAATAGCGGGTTTGTAAACCGGTGCACGAACTCTTTATCTTGCTTAAGCAGTTGTTATCCTGTTCCTATGATCTCCTTGATCTTGACCTGGTAAAATCTGTCACTTTCAGGTTTTATTCGGCTGCCCTTTTGCCAGCACCATTACCCCACCGCCCGAGTAGGGTTTGTTTTTTGGTTTGGTTTTTTTTTCTTTATCCTTGCTGATCTTTTTCTGGCAGGTTTCCCAGAGCTTCCGTGTTAGTTAATCGGAAGCCGCTGCGGCACCCCGGCACCGCACGGGCGGGCCGGTCCCTCGGAGCCTCGCCCCAACGCCCGCCGCTCCCCGGAGCGAGCGGTTTAGGCTCCGTCGGGCCGGCTTTTACCGCCGAGGAGGGGGCCTGCCCAGCGGCGCCGTTTAAACGGGGATCCCCCAAGGCTGGCCCTCGCCCCGCGACGCCCCGGGCTGACTCCCGCGTCCCTCCCCGGGGCAGGTGGGGCGCCCCGGCCTCCCGCCTCCGCCCGGGCGGCGGGGAGGGCCCGCCCCGCCGGCACCGACCTGATGAGGAAGATGAGGAGCCACTGCAGGGCGGTGGAGAGGGTGTCCTGGCTGGCGCCGAAGATGTCGGTGACGGTGGCGGGCACGTGCTCGAGCTGCAGCCGCGGCTGCTCCCGCTGCAGGCGGATGAAGGCGTCCATCATGTCGCGGGGGGCGGCACCCGGGCGCAGGCTGCGCTGGTGCTGCAGGAACTTGCCGCGGACGAAGCCGTAGAAGTCGCGGTTGAGGTCGCGGAAGGCGCGGTAGGCGGCGCGGACGGGGCTGGGGAAGCGCTGGAGCCAGGGCAGCGCGTCCACCAGGCTGCCGGCGCCCACCGCCCGCCCGAACTGCTCGTTGCGCCCCACCAGGCGCAGGAACTCGCCGTCGCCGTGGCTGTAGCGGCGGCCGAAGCACAGGGCGCTCATCACGTTGGCCACGGCCACCACCAGGACGCGGGAGGGGTCGAGGAAGGCGCCGCCGGCGCTGCCGCGCACCAGCAGGGCCACCAGCGCCCGCGCCTCGCCCACCAGGTGCCGCTCCAGCAGGCGGCGGGTGGCGGGGCTGCCGGTGGAGAAGGCGCGCACCGTGGCGTGCGCCGCCCGCCGGTGCAGCTTCCACAGCTCGGAGTAGCCGCCGAAGGCCAGGCTGCGCCCGCCCGACACCAGCCGGAAGGAGGGGAAGGGCGGCCGGCCGGCGAAGGCGGCCCCCTGGCGGACGAGGGCCTGGCGGATGGCGCGCTCCCCGTTCAGCACCACCACGGGCCAGCGCCCCAGGCGCAGCTGGAAGACGGCGCCGTAGGTGCTGGCCAGGCGGGCGAAGGAGAGGTGCGGGGCGCTGCCCAGCTGCGCCGCGTTGCCGATCAAGGGCCAGGGGAAAGGGCCCGGCGGGGCCCGGCGCTGGCCCTGCCGCCGGCGCTGCTGCTGCTGCAGGAGGAGCTTGCCCAGGTGGATGGCGGCGAGCAGGCAGAGGAGGAGCAGCAGGGAGCTTTGCAAGGGGGGGATGCCGCGCAGGGCTTCCCCGAGCCTCTCGAGGGCCATGCTGCAAGGGAAAGGGAAAGGGAAAGGTCAGCGAGCGGCGGCCCTGCGGAGGGGCCGGGAGGCTCCCCGTCGCCCGTGGGCGGGGAGAAGCCCGGGCGGGCGAGGGGACCGGGGCGCGCTGGCGTGGCGGAGGGGAGCGCCGGCAGCCGTCTCGGAGTCGGGGTGCGTCCTTGCTATGCGCTCCTCGTGTGCCTAAAGCCCGCCCGGATCCTGTGCGAAAAACAAGGGATAATCGATAATCGAGTGGCACGCGCTCAATAAGGGATCAAAATCATCTTTGGCGGCGGGGCCGCTGCGCTCTCCCCCCCGGTAGGGAAAGTTTGCAGCGGGGGATCCAGAAGGTCACGGCTGAGAGGGAGAAAGGGAGGCAGGAGGATGCTCTCGCCTGACGAGCCTCCGCAGATGCAGGCAGCCGCCGTGCGCTGGAGACAGGTTCATCCCGGCGCTGCACATCGCTCTTCCCGGCGCAAGAGCCCCTGCGAGAAACGGGCTCCCCGCTCCGCCGTCGGAGCTTCCCGCTGCTCCGGAGAGGAAACCTCCGCACATGGCCACGGAGTCCCCCGCTCTGTCCCGAGCCCTTCCCTCCTCCCCGCACCTTCGTGCCCGTCGCGGCAGCGCAGGCTGGTGGCCGGCGGCCCCGGGGATGGGCTGCGGAGGATGCCTGAGGTCTCGGCGTGGCAGAGCTGACTGGCCCCGCTTCCCATCCCCGTGCCCGGGGACCACCCGCTCCTACCGTTTCCTCCAGCCTTTCTGAAGCAGGGAGGGGAAGAAGGGATGAAATAAACGGCCACCTCGGGAGCCCGCGGCAGAACTGACCTGTTGCACGCTGCTTCCATCCGAGGCCTCGGGGAGGATGGAGAGGAGCCGGGCAGCCGGCCGCAGCTCTAACGGGCAGCCCCGGGAGGAGAGCGGCGACGGCGACGTTCAGATCCCAGCCTCTGGGAAACTCATTAGGAGCCCCGGTTCCCGTCACCCGGAGCTTGGCAGGTCATGTGCAGGCAGATGCCAATTGCACCCGATCCCAGCGCAGGGTTATTATCACCTTCCCAGCGCTTTAACCCTTCGGAGCTCGCCCCGCCGGCAGCCACCTGCCCGGTGCAGCCCCGCGGACCGGGGACGAGCGGGCTGCTGCTGCCGCCCCCTCCCTGCCCCCCGCCTGCCGGGCCGCGGGGACGGGACGGGGCCACCTCAGCCCGCTGCAGGGAGTGGAGACGAGGGGCTCAGAGGGCGCGGGGAGGACGGCCCGCTGCCCCCGGGCTGAGCCGGAGCCGGAGCAGCCGAGTCTGGGCGCCTGGCATTGGTACTCGCGGCTTTAAATCCGCCGGCATCCGCGGTACGCGGCGCGGTGCGGGCGTGCCGCAGTTAGCCCCGCTGACAAATCGCCGCTGCCTGGCCCTTCCCCTGGCTTGAGGGGTCGCAGCTATTTGCCAGCTGCCCTTGGGCCCTCGCCAAGCGGAGCGGCTGAGCCGCGGATGCTTTTATGGCCGGGGCCAAAAGTTTTAGCGGAGGAGGTGCCGGGAGGGGAGCGGGGTGGCGGGCGGGCTCGCAGCCCTCTCTGCCGGGAGGCAAAGTCTCGCCTGCATCTTGGGGGCTGAGGAAGCCGCAGAGCTTCCCCTCCTCCGCCTGTCGCCTCCCCGTTGCGTGCGGAGTTTGCATTGCGTGAGCCGGGGCTGGAAAGCCTCCAGCCATCTCCTCCCCGGGCCCCTACCCCTCCTCGCAATACCTGACAGCGGCTCGGGGGGGAAGGAGGCAGGGAAGCGCCGGGCAGCTCGCACCCTGGCCGGCCCCGCTGCCCTCCGGCCTCGCCCACGCCCTGCGCTCGCTTCTCTCCCGCTCGCGGCGCTTTTTTACCCTTAAATCTGGCACCTCCGGCCGCCCGGGAGGGCTGGCGAGGGGCGTGCGGCAGCAGCGCTCCAAGCCCCCCCACGGGCTTTCCGGCGCCCCGGGGGGAACCGGGGCTGCAAAACCTCCAGGCGTCAAGGAAACTGGTCCCCAAGAAATGAGAACGCTCTTGCTTTGTTGTCGTTTTTGCTGTACCAAGCAAAATTTTAAAATACAACTTTTATTGCAGATTCTCTGCAGTCACATCACAAGAAGTAAAGAAGGTGTTTGGGTAGCATTTAGGGATTAGACAGAATTAGGTGCTGGGAGTCAGCCCAGCTCAGGGTGTGAGCCCAGGCCTGGCCAGGCTGCTACTGCTTCTGTCTTTGCTAAGAAGTGTAATCCTGGCTGCTGTCACTGTCCCGGGCTCCTCCAGTCAGTGGTGCTACCTCTTGCTCAGACTAGCATCAGCCATATCTCTCTGTGTGCCTCAGAGTGCACTGTGCTTCTTCCTGCCATTGCCAAGTGACAGAGGTGTCAAAACCACTTTTTCCGAGCAGTGCCAGAAAAAATGAGCTTCCTTCTTCCCAGTCCCATCTCTGGGTTGAACTGGGAGGATCCTGCAGTCCAGCCCAGCTCATGGCCCAGCTTCAAAGAGGGGCAAAGATAGCTCCATCCCTATGGCATTAAAGTTAGGGCAAGCYTGGGGGGAGACTAGGCAGTTTGATCTCTCCATCACCATCAGAAGTTTGAAACCAAATTTCACATGCTGTAACCACTCAGCTGTGGCAAAGTGGCCTGTCCCACCCTGATGGACACCCTTCCATCCTTCATCGGTCGCATGTCAAAGAAGAGACACAGGCTTCTCCCTGCAAAGAGTGTTCTGGACACTGTGTCTGGGTGGTAAGGGCTAACTTGGATCAGTTACCTGAGCTGGGCACTTGCCATTGCCAGCAGGTAAATTTGCCTTTTTGCTGGTGACTGTGGTAATCAGTTGCCTAAAACCCAGGCATTACAGCTCTTGTTAGTAAGTCCCTAAATCCTTTCTTCAATGCAGCTCTTAAAGTAGTTGTATCGCAGTCAGAGAGAGAGATTGCCATTTACTTTGGAGCAAGCAGAACAGATTCCATTCCAGCTCCCATGTAAATCTGAATTTATAAAGAAAGAGTGTCCTCAAGGTGGCCAAACTCTGGTTGCAATTGGTAGGAGGAAGAACACCTCAGCATGGGGCTGCCGGAGGTGACATGCTGTGCCTTTTCTTACATCAGCTGCAAGTGGCCCTGCACCCACCTCACAGTTTCTCATCCGTTCAGTGAGTGAGCGTGGGTCCAGTGCACTGTACACTTTGTACCCTACTGACATTTTTTCTCAACATCATATTGCAAGTGGGATTGCTTCCTGGCCGCTAGCAGGCAGTACAGAGGAAGGAGCACATTTCCACTATCGTGAGCTGCAGATTCACAGGTTAAGGCATGAGCCCAAGAATTACAAGTCCTGGTATATTTTTTTTATTCTGTAAGAAAACATTAATTTCCTATTTTTTTTTCCCAATTCTCTTCGGTCTTCAGGAGTTCTGTCGCTATTAGACAGGAGAGAAAGAAAAAAACTGCTTTAGATATTTTGTTCTATTGTGGTAGTACCAGCTGGTCCGCCTGTACTATGTGCTGTACAACCAKGATATTGACAGTCTTGGCTTACTATTGCATCTATCACAGCCTGAGTATTATTATGACTGTATACAATGAATGTTCACCCAATTTTCTAGGCTCTGATTCTATGTGATCTTTTTTAGTCCCTTACAATCAAGCATAGCTTGGGTGGAGCATTTTATCACACCATTGAATTAGTCTGGTACAAAACGCAGGCAAAGGATGATCAGGCCCTTGGTCTCTGTTATATACGACAAATTGCCCTCATGCCTACCTCTTTATTTACTCTTCTTGCTTCTTTTGTTTCTAGAAGCATAGAAGTTCAGAATTGCTCTTAGATAATGCATGTTGCTTTTTTCTCAGTTCTGGGGACGTAATTCAGACGCAGGTCCTACTGAAGCCAGTCCCAAATCCCTGAGTCAAAGTTAGTTTTGTTAGGCATCGAAGACTGAATCACTGAAAATGTATGCCACCTAAAATTAATTATTTCTGAGGCCTAGAAAACCCTACTTGGTGTAAGTATATGGAAGAGAAAAGGAGTTGAAGGAGCAGAATTGGGTGGGTTTTGGATTAAGGGAAAGGAATTTGGGCCTAATCTGTTAAAAATCCTAATTGATTTGACAGGAATGCCAGTAGCAGGGGGCTCCAGAGTCTGTGGGGACATCAGTACCTCTGCGACTCTGAATGAAGGTGCTTTATGTATGTGGACAAGAGTCCTTGTTGTTGAGGTAAAAGTTTGATAAAGGAGGAGGAATTACACAACCTGGAGAGTCTTCATTTGCCTGTTGAGAAGAAAGTTTTCTCTCTCTGCCACAGTCCTCCCTTTTCCAAGAAAACCCCTTAAACCCCTAAGATATTTTTTACAAGTGTTAAGAACTATTTACCTAAATAAGGGTTTGCAGACTCAGTTCTCAGTTTTTCTTCTATGGCAGCTGTTGGCTTCTCTTTTGGACACTGGCAAGGTGCTCATAAATCCTCATGAGCAGCAACTGGAATTTCTCAAGGACTTGACCTTGTCCTGTTTTCTTTCCTTACCTCTTCCTTTTGCAGCTTTCCATGGAGAGCCCACCCGCACTGGGTTTCTCTGTCTCTTTCCCATACCTGGGACTATGCATCTTTTCCTCCTCTCAATTTTGCAAAATCTCAAGGTGGATTATATGACAGTTGAGCAATGTTTTATCCTGGGATTGCTTCAGTACAGAGCTTGTACAAATCGTTTACAGTTATAGAGTGATCCAAGACATTCTTCATTAAATAATCCCTTGGAAATGTTGTTTCTGATTGTCTGTTTCTGAGTGTTGCACAATACTATACAAAATGAAGAAACAAGTAGCGTAACTGTAAAACACAAAGCACTTGGAAACTTAAACAAATGCAATACCCTATTGTTTCAGGCTGCTTAAACTTGTACAGGCGTTCTTATGTACCTCTGGACTTTGACTCTAGTCCCAACAATACTGCTGTAAGTCAGGAAAATCACCATTAAAACAATCAGATTACAAGCAGAATTAGAATCTGTAAGCCTCTGCGTTTACAGCAGCTTGCTCAGATTATGTTTACACTGCAATCCAGCGTGATGCAGAGTTACTGCTGTACTTCAAGTATCCAGGAGCAGAAGATCTGCACCAGCCACTCGGTCCAGACGCAGTGCCAGCCGGGGGCAGCCGGCTCTGCAGCCACCATCTGTGCTTGCTGCTCTGCACCATGGAGATAGATGTGCCTGCTTGCTCGGGCTTATCTACATGATACTGAATTGCTCAGTGTTAAAACGAACCTGAGACTGGGGTACCACAAGTGTGGATGATAATGAGATCACGTCTGATGCAGGTTCCCGGTTTTGCTCAGTTTGGCAGCTTTCTTGTGATGCCAAGCATGAGATGTAAGGAAAATAAAAGGAGCCACATCCTCAGTGCTGCTCAGAGTGCCAGGCATACACAGGAGCCAGCTGTAGGTCCCTGATTCAGGGTTATATATTTAGGCCGCTCACTGTGGCCTAAAATAAAGCATTTGTGGTAAGCTTTTTAAAGCATATGTATTTGTGGTTACATATCGCATTCTTAACCTTCATTAACTTGCAGCTTTCCTTGGACTTTCACTCTTCCCTGCATTCCCACTGACTTCCCAGCTCACATTTTCAGTTCTCCCTTGCTATTGAAAAGCCTAAATTTGGCTCCTAATTCTGAGCCAAATTCCCCCAGCTGCTATGGGAAGGCAAGAAACCTCCCAGTACTTGCTGGGGCTCAGCTCAGTGCTAGTCTGAATTGTAGCCTCTCCATCTGTTCGCATTTTCCATGTTACTTGCAAATTAAGGGCATACATTGTGGTCTGCTTCCACACAGGTAACACACAGGTATGGTTACAGAGAATGAGGACATAGCGTTATACTTAATTCAGGCATCCAACTTGGTTATGAAAATGTTTTACTTTTGCATTGCCAAATTCCTACAATCAATATTTCTTTCCAAAGTTTGCTGTCTTTTCTTGACAGTGTTAGATGAAACCACATAGCTAAGTCTTTCTTGAGAGGAAACCACAGAKCTGGTTGCTTTGTGGCTACCCTTTGAGAAGCCTTTTCATACTGCCTTCTGCTACGAGGCAAAGAGCAAAATCTAATTTACACGCTGTTGGGCACTCATCCGTGGCTTTTTGTGTCTTTGTATTTATACTATACAAATGCTCTTTAATAAAGTACTCTGAAAGAAGTACTCTGAAGAAGACGGACGAAACAGCAACATTTAGGAAAGTTTAAACGCTGCTCAAGATGTACATTATTGTATCTAACCTCAGCATGTGATGTGTGGGCAAACTGTTGTGCCTGCTCACTCTCCCTCTTGAGCAAAGGGGCTCCCTGGGGCATCTGGCAGCTTTGCATCCTCACACCGTTTCTGAGGTTTGCAGAACCAAGAGCTGTGTTGCCAAGGTCCATCTTTATTTTGAAGTATAGAAACCTTACAGTCTGTATGATGTGCTAGGTCACTCTAAAGCTTAAAAATGATAACATTGCTTAGGGCCAATATTGTTAACATGTTAACAAGCAGTAATATTATATTTCTCATTTGTTTTCCAGACTTTATTGGGTGTTGTATTAGTAGTGGTGATACGAAGTTTGTAGTGCGCTTGCTTTACTAACTCTAAGAGTTTAGTATTTGCCATTTTAGAAAATGCCAGTGCGCTTGTAGGCTCAAGCGTAGTGACAGATGCTAGCTCAAAACAGCCCTGGGCTACAGCTGAAAGCAAAGTCTACTTCACTCMCAGGCAGAAGCATATTCTGTAGGGGTGAAAGTTTTGAAGAGTTACCTGTGAAGTTCTAAAAAGTCTTTAATACAGATGTGCAAAATATGATTTTTCAGAGTTTGGAAATTTGTCCAAATTTGAGTGAATTATCAAGGGAAGAGCAAAAGGCACAAATGGGGGAGAAAAGACATTACCCAGACAAATGTCAAGTCCCTGCTTTAGAGCTTGAGGCTACAAAGCTTTTCAAAGAAAAGGCCACAACCATGTTTTAATAGGAACACATTTTCCTTGTTCTCATAAATGGGTTCAACTGTTTTTGGACTGAACATTTCTAAAAATTACAATGTGAAACGTGGATTTTTCAGGGGTAGAAAATTTCAGGCCAGATAATTAAAGTTGGACAAAGTTATAAGTAATGGAGGACCTGGAGTTTCCAGCTAAGGGAACTCTGTACAAGTAGACACCATGACTCTTCTGCACAGAGAGAGAAGATAGTGAGGCCCAGGTGGTATGAAGGAACTTAGAGTTCTGTGATGAGAACATGGGTTTTCCTATCTTGTGTCCTAGGTGTCCTAGCCGTTGATTAGCCCAGCCTACGAATGTTGAGCTCACCACTTCCCAAGCAATAATTTCCCATGATATAAATATCAGTCATTTGGGTTCTTCAGTTTGTATTGCATGTGTACCGTTCTTTGGTGCCTTGACAGCAGAACAACTCATCAAAATATTAAAATAGGCAGCACAACTTGAATCTAGTAGCCTCTAGAGCAATCCAAGTTGGATTTCAGAATTCTCCTTCCTTTGGAGAATAAACCTGGTTAGGTAGTGGTTATGCAGGTCTGGTGCAGGTAAGGGAGCTGCACAGAGGTGTGAGCATTACTTTGTCCCCTGTTATGATACCTTCAATCTTGCTGCTTAAGGGGGTTCTTGGACTGGRCTGCAAACATCTCAGTGTACTTCAGAAAGTGGTGCCAGGGGTCTAGTGTAGTGTGTGTACATATACATATATGCTTTCTCTTTTGGAGTCAGACTAGGAATGTTGCTGAAGCATAGTGTCAAGTGCAAAAGGCAGGTCTTGGCTACCTGTGCTCATTCGGTGTTTTCACAGGGCTGGCAGTGTTTCTCTCCCTTGTTTGGGCTTCAGGTCTAACTTCTGAAAAGCCTGTTCTGCTTACCTGCACGTTCAAGTGGATACACCAGACTTGCTCGCACTATTAGGCATGGACTCCATCGGGTCTGGGGTAGTTTCTTGTGAAAGCATTGTCATTTTATAATGGGAAATTTTCAGCATTTAAAAAAAATATTATCCTTAGTACTGCCCCTTTCAGGTTTTCAGGTGCTCGGAGAGAGGAGGTGGTGCTGGGCACAATCTAATTGTCGAGATGGCAGCTGAACCAAACAGGAACACAATGATTTGTGCTTCATGAGGGCTTTCCCTAGGTTTTGATCATGAAGAGACAGGCCTTTAGCTGGGATTTCCCAAAGGAAATTCATATCACAGACCTAAGAAATTTGATGTCCGTCAAGGAGTTGCTTGTAAACGTCACTCCTTAGATAGACCTGCTCAAATGAGTGAGGGAACATGCTCACCCCCCTTCTCCCTTCCATTACTTCTCCATTCCACTACTCGATTACTTCCAATAAAATGTTGAATGGTATTTGTGAAGAAGCTGCAGTGTGATAGATTTTCCACCATAAACAGTGGTTCTGGCTACATTGGCTTTGCTGAAGTATCCTTTCAGATGGAAAAGTGTGAATCCAAACCAGGACCTTCGGTGATTTGGTTGCTGAAGCTCAGCTGAGGAAACATTTGCACATCCCTCTGCAGCAGGGCATTCTTGGCTTCCTCTGCTCTGTTGTGCAAGGGTTTGGTGTATTTGCCTCCAGCGGTAACTGCATTTCAGCGGTAAATGAAATGACTCAAGTTCTAGGGACTGGGATGTATGTGGGTAATACTCTAGCCCATAAAAGTATTCGTGCTCTTCCCTGGGGCATGGGAAATGGGAGTTGTTTATTTGCACATTTTTTAATTTGAAGAAAGACTTGGAGAAAGTATATTCAAACCAAGGGGATAAGGGCAACTCCCTTTGTGGTATCTGTGGTCAATGATGGAAAATTGAGCTTAGGAGATTTTTACAGTATTCCATATAAGGGCTGCGATCTTGATCAAGACAGTTGACTTCTCCTCTAAGACAAATAATAATAAAGATTTCCTCTAGCCCTCAATAAATTCAGCAGGAAGAGAAAACACTCTTGACACACACAGATTGCTCCTAGCGTTTGGAAGCAAACCCAAGGAAGTGTCTGTTTCTGAGCCATTCAGGTCTTCTAACCTTCAGCGATGGCAGATCAAAGACCACGAGGGAAACAGACTGCAGGTGCCAGTCAGGGCAGGTTTCGTCTTGTCACAGCACTCCGGGAAGAGGCATTTGTTAATGTCTGTTAATCTCGTGGCACGCCGAGGGAGAAAGACAGAAAAAAATTGCCATAAATTCTTCCCTTTCCCAAGCAGCCCACACCCAGGCTCAGGGTGGCTGCACGAAGGCTTGCTGGCTGCCTCTGTAAGGGAGAGCAGTGCAGGAGCCTGTGCCCACCCTGGGGTGGCAGGGAGGACCTGGGGTCACCCTGCGGGGTGCTGGCTCTGTCAGGGAATGGGGGATGAAGCAGCTGCAGAAGCAGCATTGCACTGGAGGTGCACCCTCATGGCAAAGGCAAAAGCAGCGGTAGCTGGACCATGAGAGCAAAGGTCTCCCAAAGAAGAAAGCCCAAAGTCCATCTTGGCCACTGTCCTCTCCCATAGAAACACTCTCATTCTACAGTCAAGGAGGAAGCGTAAAACGCTCTGCGGCACCATGGGGAAGAGGTAGCAGCAGTGGAGGTAACAGGGTGCTTTACCACATGCAGGGAGAAGGCAGGATTAGGCACAGCTTGGGGTGCTGTAGGGGATGGCTTTGGCCAAAAGCCAGGTTTGCCCCGTCTTTCTTTTGAGGTGTAAATGGCATGCAAGGAGGCTCCTCTCAGTGGCTTCCCTGTGAAGATAAATAACCTGATCCCCCGGTTATTATCCCCCCGCTCTCCTCCCCTTCCCCCTGACTGACTTTGATTATTGTAACTTTACATGCGCTTTTAATTTGCGTGCAGGCAAGTACAAAGGCACAACCGGATATACCTGTTATTTGCCAATGACCTGAAAGAGTATAGTTTATGTTAAGCCTTGGGTTATGGTAAGGTTTGCACGCGATTCCTCAATATACATGCTGCAGGCAACTGATGGATGGAGGTGATGGAGGGTGGAGGAAAGTTTTAAAGTGACAGAACCTGATTTGGTTCCTCCTTAATCCACCAGTTATGTAAAGGCCTGTATTGCAATTTTGTGTAGAGCCCAAGTCTTGCCCTCTCTTCAGACAAGGAATGTATGATCACGTTATCCAGGCTGCAGTTTGTTGGTGGCTGCTCCTGCAACTGATCTCACGAAAGCTTTATGAAAATAAGGCAAAAAAGGCAGGTAGGATATTTACACCTCCCTGTTTGTACATACTCTGGCACGGCAGGGAGAAGATTGGAAGTAGAGGAGGAAGCTACAAATGAGATGATTTGTGGCAACAGAGACAGTGCTGAGTGTGCAGGGATGCAGGGGGGGCCCATGATGGAGAGGGGATCCACATTTTGTTGCAGGGGTCTCAGCCCCCCACACTGCTTGGAGAGTTTTCATTTGAGCTAGCCTCCCTTAGCAAAATTTAAAGAATATCCACCACTCATGGGTTGCCTGGTCCTGCAGGAAAGGAAGAGAGAGCACTTAGTCTAGTATTTACAGCAGAAAATTGCTGTGGGGTCCAGTGCCGAGCCTGCACACTGACTTGCTCACCCTTGAAAGTGACCACAGAGAAAGCCTAGTGGCATTTTTTTTAAATTTCATTTCAGTGATTCCACATCAAATTAGCTAGGTCTTAAAGCAGAAAGGAAGTGTTTTTATGTGCCAGGCAAGTAAACTAACCTTGAGGTCTGAAACTTGAGTGGTTTTATTTCTGGTATGTGTCTTAACCCAGTGTTAAAGGCTGCACCAAAGGAATTAATTAGACATTTCGTTTGAAGGTTCAGGAAAGGGAAAGGATCCCGTTCATTCTCAGCGCCACCTCTTATCTCCAGGGAAGTGAGAACAACATGAGTTAAATGCAGTTTTATGGGACTTACGGGACAGACTTTGCTACTCACACTTCCCTCAGAGACAGTGGGACAAGGTACAGAGAGTCAAGCACTACTCTTACAAATGAGGCCATCATAAAACAATTGTTAAAATAACAGAAAATCAAGATGGACCTATTGTTACAAGAGCGCTGTGTAAGTTTATGTTTCTGGACATAAGCACATTTAATCTTTTCTGTGCCTCAGCTTCCCCATAAAATTGGGAGCAATAATAGTATGTGGATCTACCTAGTATCTGTTCTACTGTTCTCTAGCTTGTTAAGATAGACCTTGTACAGCCAGCATCCAGGAAAATGATGTTTAAATTTGCAGAATAGCAATTAAGGGACTGAGTTTTTACTCCTATTTTTAAGTCACACAAACCAATGTTGCCTTCCATCTTCACAAGCCCACAATACAGCAGGCAACTGTGGTCCACTTGTGAAAGGCATTTAGCTGAAGCAGCCTTGAAAATAAACCCGTTTTCTTTTCTCCTCTCTGCTCTGCTATTTCTTGCTTCCTGTCTGCATCCCTCCAGCTTATCTGCTCTTTTGAGGAATTGGTTTTATTTAAAAAACTCTTGTTTTCCTTATTAGTTTACTGTTTACCATCATGTTTTTCAGTTCTAAGCATCCGAAATCCATAACACTTTTGCATATCTTCATTATTATTCTTCCTCATTTGTCTTGATACTTTGGCTAAGTGTAGAAAACTCACATCTAATAGCAGCTTCTCAGAGGTTGTGAACTCTTAAGCACACCGTTGGTCTTTCTGTGGTCAGTATACTTCTGAAAGCTAAAAAAGCTACAGACTTGTTTTGATTAAGAAAGGTTTCCATTTTGTTTTAAAAAAAAATTACATGTAGCAGTCCACAGCCTGATTTTTAAATAAGTTTAGCAAAATTGTTTAATGTTGCTGTAAGTACTGATGCACAAAACAAACCCTTAAAATGTTGTGCGCTCAAAAACCTGAAAGAGTGTAAAACTGTCTGCTCCAACCCTGGAATAAAACGTTCACAACAGCAAACCCTGTTGTGACAGGGTTAAACAGTCAGGAAAGGGTTACAGGCTGCCTGCTTGTCACTTGATTCAGCAGGGGCTTAGATGAAGATGTGTGCCCTTTTTCTGGCATGGAAAGCCTGGGAGCCCCTGCAGCTGGCTTTGGGTGAGGGAATAGCTTTGCTTTGTGTTACTTTATGAATTTGATGTTTAGATAATAAACTGTATCCCGGAGCAAAAGCTGAAGACGACTTGGGTATTTCTGTGCCTTGACCTTTCCCTTTCCCCTGGGCAAGAAAGCCCACCAGCGTACAGGCTGTGAAAGAGCCTGTGACAAGCACAGTGAAATATTTTCCTTTTCCTTTATTAAAGTAATCCTGGGTTATGTTATCAAAAGAGAAGTGTGAGGAGGCAGGTATGAAGAAGCTGTAAAGAAGCAGCAGGTCCATGTTTCACTTGTACATGCAAGAGAAAGTCCTACTGAAGATAGGAGGGGCTTTGATGAAAGTGGAGTGATTGAGGTTGGTTTGTGATATCTGTCTAATACTCAGCATTTCCAATGCTCATGTCACAAAGCAGTGGCTGGTGGAGGATGGGATATGTCTTCTGTCTACTGAAGATTTTGAATTCCCAGATAGGAAACCTGACATTAGATCAGGAGGACAAACCAGCTGCTGTGACCTTCAGCTGGATAAGGATCACAGGAATGGATGMCGAGTCTGAAGCAGCGCACGTGTAATATACAATAGCAGTAGCAATCTGCTTCAGTGTYGTTTACAGTTGCTGCTTCCGTAGCGGGCAGAGCTCTGCCTGCATGGCACTTACTGCCGGTGCRGTAGCGTGGAGTGGGAAGTCACTTCCCGAAAGAGTGCGTAGTCCAGGTGTGAGAGGGGAGGGAGGTACAGATAGCCTCKGTAGGTGTGATTAAGCAACGGTTTCAGCACACTAACAGCTTCACTGTTTATAGCGCCTGTGGAAAAGTGATGGTGCCAATCTTATATTAAGAATATTGCATGGCAGATTTCTTAAAACGCTGGGAAAATAAAAGTTTTGGAAAATGTTGATAAATTCAACATTTGCTAAGTTACACCCTTGATTTAAGCAGCACACTTCTCCTGAAGTTATTCCAATCATGGGAAATTATGGGCCATTTGGTGTAAGTCAGTATTTCCACACTGATTCAAATTAGAGAGGAAGGCTTCAGCAGGCTGTGAGTACAGGAGACAGACTTAACATCCCACGTGATTTGGGTATACTGCAGGGAAGACTGGACACCAACAAGATGAAGTAATAAAAGTGCAGAGGACTAGACACAAATGAGATYGGTTCATGGTATCTATCTAATAGTCAATATTTTCAATGCTCATGCCCCTAAGGGGCAAACTTGCCTGAGAAGGCAGCCTCTGCACAAGCATCAGGGAGGTTGGTGTCGTGATAGATCACAAATTAAACAGAAAGTGCAGGGATGTTACAAAAGGCAGATGTCAGCCTGCAATGGATGAGAAGCAGAATAATATGTAAGACACGGGTGGTGACTKTAAGTCTCTTCCTGCCCTGATGAAGTCACAGCAGGGGAACTCTGTTGAATTTAATTTAGGCACTGTATTCAAGAGACAYGTGGACAAACTGGAGGGAGGTAAGAGCAGAGCAGCAAGAACTATAGCAAAGTTTGAGAGATGGAAACTCTTTGGCTTGCTTAGGCTGATAAGGACTTCAGTATTTAGGTGGATGTCTTAAAAAGTAATGAGGACCGAGGCTTTTTTCTAGCTCTAATGGATATATGGTCAAAACTTACCTGATCATTACACAAGATTTAAACACTAGGAAAAAAATTGTACCAAGACGACAGAGCACTGGAAAAGGCTACCCATTGGAGGTTTTGGCAAGTTAGAAAAAAGTTTCTCTTACATCATTGGCATATACATGGTTTTACCTTGTTTTGATGGGGGTGAATGAGTTTAACTGTGGCCCATTTCCAGATTGTTGTGGCCTGAGATGGCTTTGTGGAGCAGGGATGATGGTGGCCCTGGTGCACTTTTATGGACTTTAATGTGCTTTTACCAAGCACTGCAGCTTGGAAGGCAGCCAGGGAGCTGCCTGCTCTGTGCAAGCCCATACACCTCTTCTCTTGCATGGGTCTAAAGCTGACTTTTCTTAGTCCTGGTAACGTCACTCATATCTGAGTGCTTTTTCAATCCTGTTAGTTGACAGTCTTGTTAGATATTTTACCGTGATTTTTAATGTTCACATTGATGAACATTCCTCCTTTCTGGTAATGATAACTACAACCCCTTTATTTATCTCTCCTTTAAGCTCTTACTTCTCGGAAGCCAAAGAAGTAGTGCAGCGTGCACACACCTCTCTGGCCAGTCATCTCCCAGCACGCTGAGCTGTAGGATCCCTGGGTGCACGCTAATGCCAGCTTAGTGCGCTACCAGATCATCTGGCAGGACAAACTTGTTCTGATGCAGTTTTTACRCTTTATGCCTGGTATGTAAGGAGATAGGATACCCATAAGAGCAGTATGAAAGAAATTCTATTTAGTCAGGCATAAACTCTGTGTAGGTGACCATATCTCTTCAGAGTATTCTGGACTAATCTGAACTGATAGAGTGAGCTTGTAGCAGTTTTACATAGCCCAGGTATTTTAGATCTATATTCCAAGTATACTTGCCTTGTGGAGTTGTATTACTGAGTTGTAGCCTGACTTGCTCTATATGGTGCGTAATTCTTACTCTTCCATCAAGGTCAGCTGAAATTATTATTTCAGCAGGTAAGTACGTGGATTCTGTTTACTAAGCCCACATCGGGCATTTTAAAATGGGTTGTCTACTGTGGTTTTAATGTACCCCTCCTTGACATATTTTGCTCTACAGCATCCTTGTTACATATTACAGGATGAATTTTGAGTTGGCTCTTCACTGTTTGCTCTTGATTTAAGATCTAGGCAACTGTCCAGATTACACAGCAAAACAGTTTGTAATCTGGAATAAGTATCTCTGTCAATCAATTGTACTAAGCTATGGAGGAACAATCTAAGTGTAAGTAGTTACCTACTTCTAAATTCCAGCCAGCATCTGAAATAGATCACCTGGGGACGCAGATGTATTTGCATAAATGTACACAGATCATAGTGATAATAATGCAAATACCACTTTTTTCTGAGGTAATCGCAGACCCTTTCGCAATGACTCCTAAGCACGGCAGTACAGCACACTTGTGAGGTTGGTAATTATTAAAATTCCATTTTAGAAAGGAAAACACTGAAACAACATGATTAGGGACTTTCCAGAGGCCATCCCTGACATTTTTTGCTTGCTTGGCAGTAAAATAAAATTTAATTACTTCTGTTCCTGTACTTTATCTACAGACTCATCTTCTTTTTTTAGACTTTCGCCTGGCATTACCTGTTATACCTAATATCTTTTTACATTCAGGCAGACCCTTGCTAAGTGTTCCCACTGATAGATAACTTTTGACAGATATTTTCTATTTTACTAAGAAAATGTAAGAAAAAACCAAGCATCTTCTATACCAGCAGAAATAAATACATGCACCCACTTCCGCTGTTTCCCAAAGTTTGTTTTGACAAGCAGACCTGTATTAAAATCAGCTAGACACCACACTCACTTCCATCTTAATGCCAAGAGATGAAGCTGCCTGATGACACTGGTTCACCCTACTTGAAATATTTTCCTGGCACCTCTTATAAACTCTTTTGGGAAATCTGGCAACAAAACACAGGTTTAAGACACCAAACGTGGTAGAAAAATGCTTGTGGCAAAAAATAGTCAACTCCACATGTGGTCAGGAAGTGCATCTTTTATTACATCTGTTAGGTATCACCTGGGACAAACGACTCCAACCCCGCTGTGGATGTGGTTGTGCCCTGACTCATGGGAGAAGAAACAGTGCACGGCTCTCGTGCAGAGTCCTGGAGCCACAGCCTCAGCTGCAGATGTGCCGCTCACGGTACCAGCAACCCATGTGTGAGCACCCAGAGTACCCAGAGCTCCCCACTGCGACCCCTTGTTCCGTGGCTTTGTGTCCCCATGCACAAGGTGGAGCAGCCTAGGAGGTCAAGCAGCCGAAAACTACAGCTGGAAATTGCAGAGAGGGTGTACAGAGCTGGAGCCATGGAGGACTGAGGAGGATCTCCAGGGATAACACAGCCCACCCTGCTGCTGCCAAGCCTGCATCAAATATGCCTGTAACACTTCCAACAGATGTGCGTCTGAGCTCTCCTGAAAACCCTTCCGCATGGAGATCCCACTTTGTCCTTTGACAGTATGTCTGGGGCTTTGTTGCCCTTTCCCAAATGTCATGCTTCAGGTTTCCTTCTTGCAGTTCAGACACATCACTTTTTATCCATCAGGGATCTGGAGAATAGGTTCTCCTGTCTGCAGCCTTTTATATATTTGAAGTCTGACTTGGTGACTCCCCTCAGTCTTCTCTAGATGGAGCCCCCAGCTCCTGGTAGATTATAGCTCCTAGATGTATGGCGATTCCTGTTAATTTTTTTTCCAGGCATCTTGCTATTGCTCTGTGTTATTCTTAAAGCCAGAGCCTAAAACTGGACAGAGTATCCAAAAGAGCACAAGTGAGTAGAACAAAAAGATTTTTTTTTTTTAAGATAAACCTTGTGGCACACAACCCAAGGACTGCTGTTTGTATTATCTTGTGGCTCTCTTTTTGAGAGTGGGAAGGAATTTCTTTTCAATATTATATGTCCTGCAGCAAGATCTTGTGAGGTAATGAAAAAGGTTGAACAAATGCAGTATGAAGAAATTATAATAGTTAAATATGTGGATGTGTAGCTACCTTTGAATTTCATTGCTTTTATTAGTTTATTGTCATAACAGTGGTGTGATAATTAAGAGTATTTCCTGTTCCCATGGGAATGGCACAGGGATTTACGTGTCCCCAGGAGCAGCTATTTCTACTTTAGCCTGAGCTATTTTTATGATCTGCTTGGAATACAGTTTCATTATTCTTGACTTCTCCTCATCTCCCAGCTAGTCTGTTTTGATGCTCAAAAAAATACAGCAGTGTGTGAGTATCTGGGTAGAGTACACAGGTAGGACCATCTTCTTCATCAAAGTTATCTTTCATTTCTTTCCTTCAGTAACTGTCCGTGTCTTCAGAAACTATCTCCAGTGACGGTGGAACTAAGACATTTCAGTGGCATATCTTTTGTCATTTAAAATATCTGCTCTGTTTTGTACAGAAAACAGAAAGAGGGCAATTATGAAAACTGGGCAGACATGCAAGACCCTAGTGCAGAAACCAATTCCTACTAGGATAGATTTCCTCTCTGAAGTTGATAGGAGTGCAGTTGCTCCGTGACCATGGTACATTTCTCTGTTCATAGCTGATGTAGAGGACTCATTTAATTACTGCACCCAACTATCAGGCACTTTCCCTACTAGCCACATGAAATGTAGGATTGCTAAGGGGTTTGGTGGAAGTTAACAAGGCATTTCTGTATCCCAGTAAGGTTCTTCATGTGTTCTGGCTTAGCACACTCAGTAACATTTCTTTTGACCTGGACCTTCTTCAGGGAAGATGGGAGGAGTCAGGCTAAACCTGTGTGTTGACAGTAGACCTGTTTTTCCATGGTATATGTGGCCAATTCCTTTATTTTCACTAAAATTGTCTTCTATGACAAAGCCGGTGTCTCCTAGTATGAGAGGCATAAGCTGTGATGAGAACACCAGCTTGAAAAGATTGCAGGTGAGAATGAAGACAAGAATCATTGGTAAAGAACGTTACACTAAAAAAAACACCACAAAAAAACTGGCTATGCCATGGAAAGTTGAAATTATGAAAAAGTGAGATGTGTCATTTTTTTCTTCTAGCTACATGCAGCATGTGTTTCCCATGTCTCATATTACAAGCAAATGTGAACTGAGGCTTTATGGTAATACCACCAAGGAAGTATGATATCATCTCCCCCACAGGTGGTAAGTCAGTTTTCCAAGGTGTGTTACACAGAGCGTTTTAGAGCACTAGCACACACACGAGCTACTTGAGCAATATCTGTAATTGCGGAAGAGTTTGAGGAATAAACACTGTCTAGCCAGGTATGAGTTGTAAAACACCTTATGGCAAAATACGTGATGTCATTCATATTATCTTGATAAATACTTGTTAAGGCATGAATTTGATTGAAATTAAATGAAGCTGATAATGTGGTTTATAAGTGCACAGCACGTAGATATTATGTAATGAGTCGTTAATAAGATAAATAGTCTGATAGTGCAGAAGCAAATTTGCTTATATTTTGACATTTATAAGTCTGTATTTCAGGATGCTGGTCTGTTTTTATCAAAGTTGTAAACCACAAACATATTAAATTGTACAAGATCACTAGAGGAACAGTGACAAAAATAAGCATCAATCCCATGCCCAGCTTGATACATTTATTTTCCTTTTGGGTCATCAGAGGACTGAATAACCAAAGATTGTTATATTATTGAATTATTAGCTTCCCTGTATATTCTTTGTGTTTATGTTTATTGAAACAATTCCGTGCAGTTAAAGAGGCTGGAAATGGCTCTTGCCTGCTGAGTCTATTTGCTATTTGTTATCTTTTACATTGGAAGCACATATATAAAATATGTGCTCAGAAGGTGTGAAATGGGGTAAAACCAGCTCTCTGTATGTCACTTCGGTTCCAGTGCCTGGCTTCAGGACAGATTCACAGCTGTCTTTCTCTAGGACCTGGGATACTTTGGTCAGAAAATGGTACAGAAGGGGAAGGCTCTGTGTCCTATTGCCACTGCAGCGCTGGTCTCTCACTTTGTTTTTCATTGTTGTTTTTTCAAAATCTGATCCCGTTCAAGTGTCTTAGCAGATGTGCTTGACCACCTACAGCCTTTTTGGACTGTTTTCCTTCCTGGCTTTTCAAGCTCAACTCTTCATGAAATCTGAACTGTGTGTTGATCTCTGAGGCTGTTCCAACTTCTCTTAATGCAGCAATTATTTAAAAGAAGTGGGCAGCAGTTCTGCAAAATATTTGTCCACATTGCTCTTGGATGCTTTCTTTTAATAAGCAGATGAGGAGAGTGTCTGGTTTTAGCTAGTTTCCTGGGGAGGCAAGGCAAGTGCAGTACTTGCTGGCTGCACTTGTGTGTCTGTCTTAATGCCTGGCAAAGAGCTTTCGAACTCACTGGTCACTCTGGACTAGAGGAACAGAGATCCCCGTGGTCCTGGAGGTCCCTATAAACTTCAGTCAAATTGGACAGAAGAGAGATGTATCGTCAGAGGTTTGCTGAAGGGCAGGCTTCATCAGAAGCTCATCCTTTAATAAACATTTCAACCACAAGACACAAATCCACAGGGGCAGGTTCATTAGTCCCACTGCTCACACCACTCCTTGTAGGACTAATGAAAGCGTGCATGGTGAGTAGCTTAACGTCTCTTGGCCAGGAGTGAGGCAGTGATTTTGTGGGTGCTAAGATCTTGAATCTTATGAAAGACCTTCTCAGAGTATATTTCTCCTGTCTTCCACATCAGTCTCTTGATAAATTTGTTTTCTGGTTAGTTTATGCATTATGGAGACCCACAGGGCTTAATACTGCACCTACTTTTTATGCATATATGTTGTTTCTCAGTCCAGCTTTCCACTAAAGAGCTATGAGGCATTGCTACATCGATCATTCTTCAGCATTCCTTCTTTCCTGATGTGTCATGTTCTTCTCTTTCATGCTGTGCTGGAGAGAGAGCATTAATAGCACACAAGTTTTTGATCAAAAAACAATACTGAGCAAAACCGAAGTGATATCTTGCCAATTGTATTGTTTACATGACAGCCTTTTCAGCTTCTGTTTATAATCTCTTTTTAATCTATAAAACTATAACATTACTGATATTTCTTTTCCTTCTTCTCATTTCCAAGGAGAAGTCTCTGACTGTCAGTCAGTCTTTAGACATGGCTTTTCCCAGCGGCAGCATCAGGACCAATTGGATGCCCAGAGGGGTGAGGATGGCAGGGCTCCTCTGTCCCCATCCCCTCCCAGCGGTGTGTGTGGGGCTGTGGCAGAGCTGCTGGAGCACCCAGTGCCAGAAGGGACTGGCCTGACACAGCGGGTATGTGCCCGCCTCGGCACACCGGTAAAATAAAACTTGGTGTCGCATAAGACTTGGGCAGTGAGCACACCTCACAGCAGCGCAGGGGCAGGCTGCTTTCTAGGATCATTTGAGCCTTTTCTAAACTATTTAGTCTGCATATTTTGGATACCGTGAATATGCATACTCAGGACTTGGGCTGTTGGCTTGGGTTTCCAAAGCAGGTGGTTTATCCGAAGTCTATTGCAGTCAGCCTAGTCCTTTTTCCTCGTGGTCTCAAACTAGTCAATCCCAAGTCATATTTTTTACAATTGGTGCAACTTGCTTCTTGCTGGGGCAGCAACAAACTCATCTACAGCTATTCGAGAGAAATTTGCTGCCTGAACCCCTGCGCTCTGTCTTTTTGACCACTAACTGTGGTAAAGTCAGTAGGGATCCAGATCTAGATGTATTCAGCTCATCTGCTTTTTTTTATGAGAAAACCCTCTATTTCTGCCCGTACTCCCTTATTACAACTTCTGAAGTAGCTGAATTGTTTCTAGTTTCAGATGAAGCTTTTGGTTTTTGCATTATAAAACAATATATGAGACTTCCCCGAGTCACTGATGTGGCTCAAAGGAATGAAGTAGCTCTGGGAGGAAAGTTAAAATAGCCTGAGCTGTAAAGAATCCAAGTATTTCAGTTTCTGTAATTTGTGACTCTTTAAAAACTATGTGCATTGAAAGCACAAGACATTTGGGTCCACTTTCCTGCTAATGTTTTGAGATGAGGACTCTCATTTGCAGTAAGTTTTATACCATGTAGTACAACCCATTCATGGTAGTTTTCAGTTCTTCAGTAATTTAATATCTGTAATACGGGAAATCAGATTTTGCTGTGAAAAGTATTAAGCAAACAATGACATTTGAAATCTGAGTCTCTGCTTTCACTAGAACAAAGCTCGTATTCTCCTTAGCCCAGCATCGCAGTGTAATCACTATTCCTTTTAGGAAACACATTTCTTGGATGGATTTGAAATGGTAACGTTGAAACCTAACAATAACTAAAGAAATGTGTTTGAAAGTTAATGATTTGCACAACTCTGCAACACTTGCCGTCAGCAACGCTTTAGAAGAGGAGTGAAGTTTCTAACTTGAAAGGAAAGAAGGCAGCGTTGGATTTAGAAGCGTCTTAAGGTGACTAAATGAATTACTCATGTTTCATCCACTGACATCTGAGGTGGGAGCTGCTTTTATTAGTGAATGACAGCACAGAGACAGTCACCCAGGAAAGCACCTGATAGTCTAATTTACTTATTGCCTTCCTCAACCTGAGAACCCAGAAATCTACAAGCAAATGATTTTCTAATGATGCCTCAGGCTGATGCATGAAAAAAAAATTTGCTTTCTCTGGAACATGCTTAGTCCAGCAGTTTGATCCCTGTGTCTTTAGATATCCCTCACCAGGCATGAGGTGTCGCTCCCTTTCCGATTGCAGAGGTAGCAAAGCTTTCCCAGTTTCCCCTCCTAGCACGGGAGAAAGAGGCTGCTCCTGCCCCCTCCAACGAACCCAAGCTTTCACGGAGTGAAAAGATTGGACCTTTTTCATTTGGGAGGGCATAAGCAAAAGGCAATTTGTAAAATTAGGCAACATAGTAAAGCATTTAGAGCAGTTCCATTTGTTGCTTTTATTACCTTTCTCACAACACAGGAGCAAGGGGACAGTCAGAGATGAAATATGAGCAAATTCCAAATAGATTAAAGGAAATGCATTTTATGTGATGTACAGCTGGAGCTTGAGACTCATTGCCAAAAAATAGCAACTAGGCTCAGGAGTCAGCAAGACTGGGAAGAGGACTGGATACTTCTGTGAGTAGCGGGAATGTTCAGAGGCACTTTGAAAAGGCTCAAAAACAGGTTCAGAAGGGATGTAAAACCTGAGATCGTTGTGAAATTTGCACAGATCAACCCTCTCAGCATTAAACTTACAACTTCAATGCTCTTCAGTGTTTGATCTTTTGAGCCTGTAGGTAAACATACCTGTCAAACCTCATTGGTGTTAAGCAACGTATTCATTTGCCTGTGTATCAGGAGTGTGCATAGCTGCTATGGAGTGCTGCAGTTTCATGGGCGACACTTTGTCCGTGTGTAGTTTGGGTTTTTCCCGATCTTTGGGTTTTCAGTGTCATCTCCTATGGAGAAGAATTCAGCCTCTCCTTTTTCTTCAAGATTTTAGACAGGTGGGAGAGCCTGTTTCCCTGTTGGAAATGTTTGTTTGGGGATTTATCTGGGCAAGTCCTGAACACTTATAACATCAAGTAAGTTTTGAATAGAGTAGGATTTTTGTGGCTGGTCATTATTGGTATGTATGCTAGTTGGTCACCTCCAGATTTAAGTGCTCCAGCTCGAAAAAGGAGGATTTTGGTACTTGCTGGATCATTGCAGAAGAGATTTATTGATATGTTATTTTGTTCCTGTAAAGATGTCAGCCTGCGAGATTCTCCCTCCCTATTTTTCTCCCTCTGGGCAATTGCATGGTCACTGCTTGCTCTTTTCCTCCAATTTTTATCTGCTCAGGGCATGCCTCGTTTGAATGCAGGCGTTGTGTCAAGAGGTTAAGAAGGAACCTACAGGTAAGAAAAGGTGAAGTTCCTGTTGTAGGAGAGGAAGGACCTGGCTGTGGTCCCCATGCCCCTCTGGTAGGACCAGAGGGAAGAGGGAAGAGCCAAGAGATGTAGACCCCCAGTCGTGTTATCTGTGTCACCCACGTTGTGAAATCTAGACCCACAAGCCAGAAAATAAGATGAAAGCTTGCTTTGTCACGTGGGAAAAAATACTTAGCAAACCATAGTGAGTCATTTCAGACTATCTTCTTATTCATTCTTAAACTGTTTTATTTCCCTCTAACATTAGCCATCAAACAAAATATTTGAAGTTTTTAAGAAGCACAGTTACTTTTTGCTTTGTAAATAAGAAAATAACTTATAGAACTGTAGCTGTCTTTGAGATCTGTTTTTTGATTCAATGGAAAGGTGATGACAGGTGTTGTCACGCAGAAATTAATTCTTTCAGCATAACTGTCCGGGCTCTTGAATGATTTATTCCATGTAAAGTATTTGGCAAAAATGAAATCTACTTAACCTGTTTAAACAACAAGGGAAAATTATTAAACTAAACTTTCCACGCCGCCTGCCTGGGCGATGTGGGTTGGAAAGCGGCATCCTCACCATTAGAGCAAGCAGTGTAGAGGCTATTAAACTGATACTGGACAAGGTCTCGTAATGGGGGATTTTCTCAGTGAGAAGAATGCCAGCACTTGTTTTAGGCCAGCACCAAAATCATTGTTCTTGTTCTTGTTGTTGTTGGTTTTCGCTGCGTTAGAACAGATTACAGCCTTAAAAACAAAGGTCTCCATTCCCCATATCCATTACTTTGTTCTCATGAGAAGAAACCCGTGTCTGCCTGTTATAATAAACTGATGTACCAGATTATGGTGAAGTTAATCAGAACTGACAGTATAATAGGAGCGACTGCAGCTTAAGTTGCAATAAATTTGTTTGTTTATAGGTGGGATTTTGCAACAAAGAAAGTGTTTTATAAATCAAAGAGATCTCTCAAACTTACCTTACTGAGGAGTAAAACAACATCTAATAAGTAGAAAACAGGGCTGTTCTGAGAAAGCCATTTATCTTAATTTCTTTTGAAATAGTTGGTACGTGGGGATTTTGTTTATTTCAGCCAATGCAGCATTGCCATGGTTTAACTGAGTCCCATAGTCCCATAATATTTATCCTACATCCTGATGACATGTGAATGCCAGTTTCTTCCCTTCCCTTTTGCTTTTAGTAAGTTTCAATTTTTCTGGTTTCAGGAGAAACCTGGGCTATCAAACCAGGAGAAAAATGCATTTTCTAAATTCTATTCTGTATATAAAAATACCATAAAATTCAAATAATTATTGTGACTCGGGTCCAACTCCTGTTTTTTTCATTCTTGGGTTGGCAGTTTTGTTATTATTTATCAGTCTGGCCAAGATAGATTCCATCAGGACTGCTGCCCTGTCTCCATATGTCCCAGTCTTGATCTCTAATTTGCAACTTCTTCATAGGCACAATACAGTAGTTATGATCTTTTGGTCACTGTTGCTGCGCTAACCACCTTTGCACTCTTCTTAGCAAGGCATTTCGGATATGACCAGATTTGGAAATACATTTAGAAAACACTACCAAGAATTTTCATATCAGTTTGTTTGCTACTTCTGAAAAATTAATCATTTGCTGTTTGACGGATGGACCACTGAGTACAGGCTTCCCATACAATTGCATTCTACCCTTCTCTAAATCTACTGATATTGATTAATGAATATTTTAAATAATTATTTTAACAACTAAAAATCTTAAATGTGTAAAGCAGAAAGCTGTGCTTTCCTCCCTGATGGGTTAAGAAATATGGAGCTATATTAATACTACATGTTACAGCATTCTCCTTTCAGTGTAACAGACTATAGATCAGTAATTTGCAACTTGATCACAGGAAAGTTATCATCACCTGCCTGTCACTACTGCACCAGTCACCTTGGCTAACCACATTACCAGAAGCCAGAGGATTTTGCATTTTGATAATGTACAATACAGAGAAGGCAGCGTGGCACAGCTGAGAAACGCTGCTGACATAGTGCAGCAATTTGTAAAATGTAAGAACTGAGAAAGGGAAGGACCTTTTTGATTTTTGTACACCAAAAAACCCCAAATATTTCATTTAAAGCCTGTGAAAACCAGAAAATAAGGTTTATTCTTAGATTTGGTTGCTTGCCTTCACTGCTTCTACAGGCAGCCTGCTCCGGAGCGCCCTCCTTCTGATAGCTAGCTTGGCTGGATCTTCTCCTGGCATGGCGCTCACCCCCTGGTATTAAATCAAGCAGCAACATCATACCTCAGTTTTTCTTTTGTCAGGATAAATTCCTTCAGTTTTCTCTTGCATCATGCATTCCCCTTCTCTTACCATCTTGGTGGCCCTTCCCTGCCTGTCTCAGACTGAATTAATCTTTCCTGAACACACAGACAGCAAGAACTTTATACACCATTGTAACTGAGATTTTACTCATCTGTGACATTAGCAATAATATTGCTGTTGCTGGAAACACCCTTATTTTTTCTTGGCAGGTAATAATGAGAAACACCTCATCACATTCAGCATAATGCAGTGTAGTTGGCAGGATCCAGTGTAATGTGTGCCTGTTTCATAGGGTACACTGTCATCGCCTCTAAGAATCACTAACAATAACTCACCTAGCCTTTTTTTAATGAATTTTAATTTGATGGTTAAGATTTGTAGTTAAGGACTGGATAAGCCCTGTGCCAACAGGCTGGTTAGCTGCCAGGCCAGATAGATTGGGATAAGGTGTAGGCTGCGCCTCTCTGAAAATTGACAGCAAGGTTTCCCCGGGAAGCTCATTCTCAAGCTTACCCCAGGTTAGCACATTACATTTTTACTGCTGTGGTGTTTTGTGCTTATTAAAAATCTCCGTTGGAGGGAGCCTGTTAAAACCTGCCAGCAGTTCCTTCCCTTTGGCAGCTTCTGAGCCTGGGGTGCTCTCGGCTTGCTGCTCTGGGATTTTGTAGTGTATGCAACCTGTCCTGGCTTTGATGTAACCCTGCCAGGAAAGTGACACTTTCAAAAATATGTTAAAATAATTTTTAAAATTTTATATACCTGCATGAAAAGCAAAGTTTTGGATAAAGAGCCTGCCAGCAGCAAGGTTTCAATGGTCTTCAGGAGCGAGGCTCGCTGTTGTGGAGTATCCCCAGATGTGGCTTGTGGCCCGTCTGCACTGTGTGGGGCTGGCTGCAGCCCCTGCCTCCTGCAAAATGTCTCCCCCTCCTCCTCCCAGGACTCTTTCAGTTGAAATTATTTGGTTTTGCTGACACTAGTTGAGCTCATGGGGACTGAAAGGGACAGGAGGGCTCTCACAAGCCAGGAGGTGGCAGCTCAGACGAGGGAGGGCAGGGACATCTTGTCCCCACTCCGCTGCATCGCTCCGGGCTGTCTGTCTGCAGCCAAATGTTGTTTCTTGTCTCATGCCAGCACTATTGGGAGTCTCCCATCCATATTCATTCAGGGCCTGCCGTCTCTTTCTTGAAACTGTGAGGTTTGAAATTAAACATCATGTTCTCTACAAATAATCTTAATTGGCAGCAAGATCACGGAATGTGGTCTTTTGCATACAAATTAAAACCTGCTGTAGTGAACTTGAGACGGTCCTGAAACAGGTTCACTGTTGCAGAGGGACTTTCATTTTGTGCCACTTCACATGAATTAGTTTAAAACTGGTTTAGTAGAGTGCTGTCTTTCTTCAGGGCAGACCTCTCTTGAGCTCTTTGTAAGGGTAGCTGTTCCACAGCCAACACCGAATCCATATTCTCCATCCCACAGGGAGTTTGGCCATAGCATTAATAAGAATCATTTAACTGTGCTTGCAGCAAGAAACTCTGAAGAACATGTCCTACCATTAGCTGCCTCCAGGGTCTGTCCACACTCTTACCTCCCCAATTGTATCAAACTTACCTGTTGGCTGTGGAAGCTTAATTATGTACCTTACCGTAGGCACTTACCTATATCCTTTGCGTTGGTGTTTTATCCCGTTGACTTCAGTGAGATCACTTCTGTGTGTGCATCCATCTGTACAGAAATATTTACAGAAGTAGAGTCTAATCCACACTTGGCCTCCTTTTTTTTTGCCTGCATCGCTGTCAGTGAACCTTACAGTAGTCACCACAGCAATTTTGACCACAGCAGAAATGGAATGACCTTAATAAAATCAGTGCAGTTAGTACTGGAACAAATGTTTAAGAAGTGGGATATCTGCCGCATGGGAGTGGAGAGGACCGGGGGATTTGAACAGTTATGAAAGATAATAAGACAGCTACAGTTCAATTTATTTTACAAATGTTTTACCTTTTGAACAAAACATTATTCAATCTTATTTAATGTAACAGAGAGATATCAATTTATCATTTGAATCTGTAGAAATGTGGGATAATGCTAGAAGCTGTTGGCAACCCTTGAAGTTTCTCCGAATGGGACTTTAAGCTAATCTGGAAAGAGAATATTTACACAAGTCTGTAAGTACTTTTTACATGAGGAGCTTGCACTCCACATTGGACCACTCATGTTGGTCCAATGTGAAGGCAACCTGTCTTGGTTGGCACTTTGTAACCATGGTTTGTAATATGTTGGCAGAATATGTTTCGTTATACCTAATCTGAAGTGCACTGAACCCAGCAGGAGTCTCTCCAGTGATTTCAGTCGGATTTAAATTACGCTTTGAGACTACGGCTGCTTTCCCGTACCAAGATCTCCGTTAAAATCATCTAGATCAAAGATGCTACCAAATCCTGTAGCGCCAGCTTTACAAACAGGCCTTTGGAAGTGAAATACTAGTGGGATGAGCTGAGGGAAAAACCATGGCTCGTATTAGCTTTGAGGCAAACTTTCCTGACCCACCTCTCCGAAAGCGCCCGCCCTGCGTGCGGAGGAGCGCTGCCCTCTCCCCATCTCAGCAGCAAGCCTGCGCTTCACCGGCACAGCCTGGCACCCGGACACGGCTGCACGGGCAAATGGTTTGGCACTTTGTCCCCGGGAACCGCAGGCAGTATTTCGCTCTCACTAATCTAACTAAAATTGGAAGAGGTTGAAGTTCCTTGTGTCCTCGTCCCTCTTCTCACCTGGATGCCAAAGCCTGTCTGTGCGCCGTGGAGACTGCTTCAGCCCGGGAAGGGTGAGAACCCCTGTGCACTTCTTGAGTCCCTTATTTCGGTTTATTTTAAATATCTGTTCTCAGCCTACTAAGGATAAATGGAGGATACAGGCTGAAAGAGTGAAGATCACATAGCTGCTTTTCTGCAGCCTACCTCTCTGTGTTTTTTTTCCCTGCTATCTCCCTTTACAGAGAATTTCTTTATAAATAGAGAGCAGGAAAAAAACCCATCAGCACCTACTGATTAAGCATGAAGCACCTTTCCAGCTTAGAAAACACAGAGTTATTACAATACAGACTTAGTCAGATATGGAGAGAAAAGTAAATATTTGGGAAAAAAGGGGATCTAATTTTTAAAACCTCTCTCTCTATTTCAGTTGATTTCCAAAAGAAAACCTTAAAAAGATTCAACTAAAAACAATGTGAAAGAAAGTGTAAGAAATATTATTAGTGAGATTGTATCTACTGAAATTGGCCAAGTACTTACACAGGTTGCTGAAAGAAATTTGATGCTTAATTCTTTCAGACAATTTGGATGTTGCCAGAGGTGATGTTCCACCTGCCTACAGGAAACTATCTGCAACTTTACATCTTAAAAAAAAAGTTTTAAAATTTATATTAATCATCTCATTTACAACCTACTGGTACTATACATGTTGCTGCAGATTAAATGACTCATTGGCTGGGTTTCAAATAGTAGAAAACAAGGCTCTGCTCCCACATCTTCCCTTTCTGTCACGCTGATTAGACTGCTATTTGCATTCTTTTTATCCCATCTGGAGCCCTCAGCAGAAGGGATTGTTTAGCCCTGAAAGATTAAGATTAAAATTGGTCTGATGACAATCTGATGGAAATTTATCTTGTTTTCATGCTGGCATTTTAGCATGCATTAGGTTTCCATTAGGTCTATGCGGGCAAACAAGTTACTGTGGTGGTAGGTCAGCTAGCCAGAAATGATAGATCATGATTGCCCTGTTACCCTGTGCTATATTGCACAGGCTTCCTGGGAGGGATAAGTCCCTCGCATTTCCTACAGGTACCACAGGGTAGGACCATATAACCAGGCAGTTACTGAGGAGTAGCTGATATGCTACTAATTAAGGCCTGGCTTCAGCCTTGGTATCTCCTTCATTCGATGATCCTCTAAGGTAGGAAATGTGCTTTTGGAGCTAAGAAACTGAAGAGGTGTGTCCGGGTGTGAGGCAGGTTCTCCATCACTTTGTGCATTGTGCGCAGTTCCCTGTTTGCAAACAGGGACGTTCCCAGGGCAAAGGGGGTGGTGCGTGGGCAGGGTCCCTTCTCATCCTTATGGCAGGGCTTATGCGCTTATGACCAAATTGTTTTGAGCGTTCTCTCCACTCTCTTGTGGCTTGCTGACAAATCTAGACTACCGCCTGCTGAAGGAGATGTCTCTTCATGTCGTGATGACTTTCATTGCCTGATTATGAGCAGGCGTCTGGGCCAGTGGGGTATTGGCCTGCAGACTCTTTGGCTGTTAGATGCTCTGGGAATTTGCTAGTCCATTCCTGAATTACTAATTCCTCATACATACGGATATGAGACATCTGTGCAAGATGGACAAACATGACACAGGATCTACAGGAGGCACGCAATCTTCTGTGTGGTATTTTCGAGGCAAAGAGATCCAGGACATCTCAGATGCCTCTAAACACCCCATGTTTAAGCTATCACATTGAGCTCTAGGCTATGTCTACCCCAAAGAAACCCCTACAATAGGGTAATTAATCTAAGAAGGGCACAGGAGAGCTGTTACCCATAAATACTGCTTTTGTTTATCTTACAGAGCATAAAGTCAGGTTTCTAACAGCAGTCATTGTTCTTCCTGATAATCTTACTTGCTTTACATTTTTTTGCAGTTGTGTAAGTCTTTGTATCACTAAGCACATATCTGCATCTTGAGGTCAATGCTTTGTGGAGTTAGAACCATGAAGCGTTTGTGTGCCCTCGCAGATGGGAACGGCTGGCAGCGTGCGAGGCTACGCCAGGCTCCTGGAAGCAAAGCTGCCTTTATTGCACCTCCGGGAGCTTCCAGGAGATAGAGAGAAAGGATGTCTTACAGATTAGTTGCTTCCCAAATAATTAGGATGAGTGGACTGATTATTGACAACCTGCCATTAAATTGTCGCTGAAAACACTAAATTGTATTGTTTAACCTGGTTCTGCAGAACAGTTCCCATGATGCTGTGAATCATCAGTCTGAGATGTATCAGATCAAATAAACAAAAGAGCGATTGCTCTTAGCTGCCAAAAACATTACCCCCTGCTTTTACTGCAAGTCCTATGAAGGGGCTTCCTATGAAGCCTTTTGAAGAGAGGAGACCAAAACCTGATTAGAACATTTGGGTTAAATTTGCTCTCCTTCTAGATGTCTGTTCCAAAAGTTAATATCCCGTATCACAAAGCATAGGAAAGGTGACATCTTTGGAGGACATCCACAGAAAAAACTTTGTGTTTCATGAATGGTTTGTGTGCGGTAGTTCAGGATCATAAAATATACACAAATCTTCAATCTTATACGCAAATACAGCCTTTTTTGGATGCAAATACTGTTTTGATATATCTTTGCAGAACTCCTTTGGAAAGCATTGGCTACTCTTTGCATTTAGTTCTCATTGCCCAGGACTGGCTATTTAACCTCTCTTCCTTACCTCACTTTTTTTTTTGTCCAACAGTACATTTCACTTGTCTGTTCTGAATTGCATTAAGTTTGCATGAGAAAAACATAGCGTTTAACCCACAGTAACATTTCTCTCTGAGACAGGAAAGGGATTTTACTGTTGTTGAAATTCCCTTTTTAAATGTGCATACGCTACTCCTGTTTTGTGGAACAGTGAAAGGAAAACCATGCTGACTCCATCCAAGTGCACAAGTTGTAAAGATGAAAACCAACAGGAAAATACAGATAAATATAATGAAGCATGTGATGATTGTTGTGTTTAAAGATTGTATTTTGTAAGATTTGTAAGGAAGTACCAAAAGAGTAAAGGGAGAAACCTAGAAGCCAGCCTGCCTGGGAAAGCAGATCATTTATGCGGTTCCAAAAAAACCTCTATGAGGAAGGGTGGTTATGGAAAGTACCAACAGAAAAGCCATTGCTGCTGTCTACTGTAAACTGTAAATAAGCAATGCAGAATAAGATCAGTATGTTAGGTAGACATCAAGAAGGAAATGAGAGAAATGGTTATCAAACGCACAGAACTATTTACATCCAATCTCAAGGCTCTTTCTAGTTATGAGAATATGATCTGAGTGGTGCTTCCTAACAGACTTTTTCCAAGTTTCATTAATTTTGGTGGGAATCTATGGGAACGCAGAGGACGTTCCCATAAAACGCAGAATGTGCAGGCAGTGGGTAGCTGAGAAAGTCTGGAGAGTTTTCCTCTCCTTACTCAGGTCATTTGGGGCTCATAAACATTTTCTATTTGTTTGGAAAAGACCGTTGTTGTACACATCAAGTGAGCCAACACACAGTGCTAGAAAAGTGAGGTTAATAATGGAGGGAATAAATGTTCAATTTACAGCAGACCAAAATGAAGACAGTTGGAATATAAAATACGCTCAGAATATAGCTTTGTACCTCCAAGTGTGAAATCAGTCTCTCCTATCCTAGTCTGTCCTTCCTAACCTTCACAATTGCCCTGCCCAGCCTCAGGCTTCTCAGATCATGGTAGTCTTTGACGATTTACTCCCCACTTGCACTGCTCCTCTCCAGGCCTTTTTTTGTTATCTCTTCTCTATTTTACTGCTACGTCAGCCTTCCCACCAAAACTTTAGTCCAACTGTTGACTATCCCACTCATTAAATACTCCAGTGTCTTTTTGCTTAGCCTCCATTTTTCACTTTCTTCCCCAAATCATATTTGTCCCTTCGTCTTGATTTGGGCAGACACCCCTCCAACCATGCACATGCACACACAGTTTTGGCTCACTCCTGGGGCTGTCCTTGCTTTTTGCACCCTATTCAAAAGTTTTGTTTTTATCTTTTAAGGTCCTGCAGATAAATATTCCTTGGCATCTCTTCTTACTTCTTCATACTGCATCCATCTGCTACCAGTGCTTCACCAGTTCTCCTTTTCCACCCACGTCCTTCACGCAAAACTGAGAAAACAGCAGCAGCCAAAGAAAGACCTGAATAAGGATTTTGGATATTACCCTCTTGCACCTTAAGAAGCAGCATGTTCCAGTCCAACAAATTCTGAATACAGACATGGGAGTTGTTAGAAAAGAAAATAGCGTTACAACATCCTGTTTAAAGGGGTACTCATTAGCGCTATAAAGACCTAGCATGTGGGCAAGTGCTGATGAACCTGCTTTATCTCTTTCAAGTGCATAAAACTGTAAGAAATTGTAATAAATACCCATTCACTCATTCAGGCCTAGCAGACTTGAAAAATTGAAAATCTCATTTCTGTGCAACGTTGTGCATAGCATGTTTTATGTGAAGTAATAGACTCTGCTATACCTTCTGTGTTAATTGAAGGTACAAAACCAGAGAGTTGATAAGGATTCCCATTAGCCTGCAGGTCCATTTTTCACTATTACTTTTTAGGCATAGTGTCTGTTACACATTCCATTATTAATATAGCAGAAAAAGCACTCATTCTTGGAAAATGCCCTTCACTGTTCCAAATGACTGTGATCAACAGCTTGGAGATCCTAATTGCAGCCTATTAGGAATAATGAGATTTGCATCGTAGAAGCCAGAGAATTACACGGATAAAGGAAAAAAATCACAACATGAAAGGTTAATATAAACATATACTGCCCGAGAGTGCAAAGGACACATAAATTGGTGGCTCATTACTGCAGACTGACCCATGGGTAAGAATGTCACCCAGCTCAGAGGCTTTCCCAGGAAGTTTGGCTGCAAAAGTTACAAAAGATAAGGACATGCTTGTGGAAACCGCTAAACTAATGAGAGCTGAAAGTTGTTTGAAATATCCCAATGACCTCACAGATGGGATGCTTATTAAGGTATCYGCATCAGTCTCTTTTTTGTCTAACAGACTGTTGTAAAGCTTTGCCGAGGCGTAGCCAACAGTCCGTGAAGGTGTCTCCATGCTTTCTGACATACCAAGGGCATTTTTTTTTTTTTGAATGAATTCAAAATGAAAACCAACATGCATGTCCAATTTTTGTTTGCGGGCATATTTGTGGAATAGCACAGGCGAGGCAGTCAACTATGATTACTTCATCAACACGGGGTCTGCCTGCTACCTACGTGCCTATCTGCTCGAGTGCGCTGGTCAGGAGCCAACTGCAAATTTAGGTCTTGAAAGTCTGAAGAAAAGCGCTTTATGTGCGAGGGTCCCATGAAGGCTCCGTAACGCAATTAAGCCCCATTTTAACAAAAGGCTAGCCATTTTGCTGAGACATGACATGAGTAATTAAAATATCATTTTAAAAAAGACAAATGAGTGTTCTTTTCTATGCTCAGATATTGTTTGAGAAAGATGGGGGGACAGGATTATGATTTTTGTTTGTTCCAGGGTCCTCTGAGTGGAAATTGTGGGCAATGCAATACATATTGCAGCAAAACATATCTACCCAAGCTCCTATGGGGACCCTATCACTGAGCAGCCAGTATAACTGAGAGAGTAGTAAAAGCTATTTCCTTCCCTACTGGAAAGAAATAGGTTTTCCAAGTGCTTTTCTTAGTTTGTCGTAGATGACTGTGTAAGTATAGAAGTGTTTTAGGAAAATCTAGGCAAGGAGGAGAAGGGAATACACAGTATGAATTGGTACATGGATTTTGCTTGTAGTGAAACGGTGCTGGAATGGCATGAGAACATGGCGGGTCAACTGAAAGAGTGAGAAATGGCCATAGGTTAAAAGAGGGGAGCTATAGTGCTAGTGATTCCTAAAGATGAGAAAAGAAAGATAGATTTGGGAGGAAAAAGATTGTGTAAGGTGTGTTGAAGGGAGCAGATTTCAGTGACTTTATTTCAGGAACTCTTTTGTGTGATAGCTTTTGCTAAATCATGATGAGATGTAACCATTGCAGTGCTTTTGGTCAGATTGTGATGGATGTCTCCTGTGAGACAGAAGTCCGGTGGGTACTGGGTTCGGCTCATTCCCCTGGGTTGTGATGGAGTTCATGGTTGCTATGAAATCCATGGTGTTAAAAATACATGGTCGTATTGCAGTGAGATGTCGCCTGGAATGAGGAATTCAGTAATAGCCCAGGCGCTGCCAAATCCCATTAAAATGTTTGGCAACCTTTATTTAAGGGCTTACATTCAGATTTAAGAGCCTAATTTCAGGTTTTCAGACGCAAAATGGTACCCTCTTTAGGAAAATACCAAACAAAAACAAATTAGAGACCTGCTGCGTACAGCACCAACTAGGTCTTTCCGGGGCCACACAAGCCAATAAACCCCTTCAGTACACATCCTCTGATCTTCTGGCGGTTTCCTTGGATCACTGTCAGAAAGAAGCCCAGGAGCAAGCCACAGCAACAAAACCACCATTTTGCTAAATTCTTTCACTGGCTCCCTTTGCCTTTCCCTTCGGGTCTGTTCCTTTGCTGAAGTCCCACAAAAATCTCTGCAGTTTCAGTTGTGGCGGGCAGGAGCCCTCCTAGGAGATGCGTAGGGCACCCTTGTCCTCTCCCCACACCTTCTTCCCACTGTGGACTCTGTTCTAAATTAAAACAGCAAAGAAACCCAGGAACGGTGATTAAAACAAAAATCAGGGAAGATTCCCGTCGTGGCTCCGCTTGCTGTGAACTGTTGAGTGTGGGTGGAGGAGAGGGTGGGCATCGTACCATTTCCTACAAATACACTTAGTGGTGTGAAAACCCTTATGAAGCCTTACCCTGGCTGAGGTGGTGTTTTTGAGACGGTCGGTTCGCTGGCCAGCGAAGGTGTGTAAGTTTGCAGGAGGTGCTCGACCCTGCGTGTTCTCCGCAGCTCTTCTCTCCTCCCTGCTCTCCCCGCCAGCCCAGCAGCCGTTTTGGGTTAGGAGTGGTGCTTCCATCCAAACACGATGAGCGCCTTGCATTAAACATTGATTTTTCACATCCTGAGGCATTAAAATCCAATAGGTTTTTACCCTACGTACACTGAGAAGTATGCTCATTTTGTGGAATTTTTTGTTCCTGCAAACAAAGCTGTTATGGGTGAATGCATCATGCTATTGCCATGACAATTCCATTACCCTAAAAAATAGGACTGAAAATTATTGAAAATATGGTGTGCTGTGTTTTTTGCAACTCCCATAATTAGGAGGGGAAAAGCATGTTCATGATTCTTCTGAGAAGTTACTGAAAATAGCAAGGAAAGAGCAGAATTACTCACGTTTGAAGCCTATCATTTCTAAGCACTCCAGTTATTCTGCTATAGGACATAAGATACCATGTATGTGTGTGGTGGGGGGAGTTGCTCTAAGGATTCAAGTCCAGCAAAGGTTGTAATTTAGCTTTTATAACCCTGTGCTGGATCTGAACTTCTGAACTCAGTATTGTCTTGGGTTTGTCCTCCTGCCGGTGTGCCCATGTGCAGCTGCGATACCATTACATCTCCATTTTCCCCAGCGTGCTGTCATGCGATTGCATATTGAAATGAAATGGAAAATGATTTATTGTGCGGGATCAGTTTTTTTCCTTTGCAGCGTATGGATGTAAATCTAGGGTGATTTCCCATGCTCCTGGAACTAGGTTTCACTTGAMAAAAATGTCTAGAATCAACAAATGGGAAAAACACTCCAGTGCGCTAGAAAAATAGGAGCATTTCTCTCTGCCTTCCTGTGTTGGTCCAACAGGGCTTTGCTGAGGTTGCTAATGACTGTGAAATGTTTTGTACATAAATTCTCTAAACCCTTTCCCATAATTACATTCCATAATTCTGTGCAATAGAATACACAAATGATGTTAAAATAACAGTCATGTAATACCTCTGAATCCTCAATGTGAAGCTGTTGTAAGTTCAAGATAACTGCTACAAAGAGCTGTTTTACAGAATGGAAGTGCCCGAGAAACAGGAGTTCAGAAGGACCTGATGATAAAACTCATTGTGAACATTATTCTATCAGTAGTACAGCAGAAATCCAGCCAGTAGAGAAGATAGCTGACCATTGAAATAGATGGGCTATTCTGATGTTAAATGAGGCACACATGAAATATAGCACATTTCAATTATTAAATAGACAGTAATTGATGTTGTTCTAAGCTTGCATTTTATACTGATATTCTCAGGGGATGAATTTCTGCAATCTTATCCACAGACCCAAACAAATCTTTCTCCCACTGTGACTGTTTAATTTCATGTGTGAGTTTCTTTGGTTGCAATAACATCTGAGTTGTTTGTCTTCTTCTTTTAGACTGCAGGGTGTGTAGCTGTATCTCATGTTTAGCCCATATCATCCCAGGGCCCGTGTCTCCACTGGGGCTTTCAGGAGCTATTGTAGCACAAATCATAGTAAATAAATACTGCTCAGAAGAAAAGAAGCATGAACAGCTGGATTTTCACTTTGCCTCACTCATCTAGTAAGAACGTAGTCCATTCTTGACACAGGAAAGTTACTGAGAGGTGAATGATGAGGAGAGTTTATCCTCAGTAGAGGATCACAGAAGATGTGGCCAACATACTAAGACTGGGACAGATTTCGTCCACGATGTTGGCAGATGCAATGCTCTTAAAGCCAGAAAGATATCCAAGAGCTCATGTGGGTGGGACTGATGAGAACAAAAGTCAAGTATATGGCATTTCCAGAGAGTTTCAAAGGCTTGGGAAGTCTTTTCCATAGGTTCCTACCAATCCTGACTGCTGATTTTAGCTTCAATATTTTTTATTTTCAGTAAAAGCAGGAAAGTATGATAAGAGCTTTCTAAAATGTTAAACCTTCTTTTCTGTTAGCCAAAGAAATACTAAGAAATGGGACAAATAAAGGACGATAATTTATTTGTGACTTTTTCCAGCTAGTGCTATTTGAAGTGTCCATCTGCACCAGTCAGTGTATTACTCCAGGGGCTGATTAGGGGGCCTGGGAAGGGGACAAAGACAGACTTTGCTGAAACAACTTCTTTTTCCCACTTGGAACAAAAATGTAGTTTGATAGGCGAGGCAGGATCCTGCAAGCAGGATGAGATGGCAGAAGTGGCAGTAATCAGTCTCCAATCAGGCAGTTTTGCATCTTGGCTTGGCATCGCACGCCTGTTGTGGTAGCTCCGAATGATTAATTTTGAGGATAACAATCTCCTTCATGTTGCTGCGACCTGTAGCGTCAAGGGTGATGGGCTCCCCTTCAGATTGAATCACAGCACGATGGCTGAGTTGTTTTTTTAACCCTAACAAGACCTGTCATTAAAAGTTACTGAAGCCTGACTTTTCCTCGCTCTTTGCCAGCCCCCCTCAGCCCAGGCCACGGGTCCCGCATCCTTTGAAGCCAGCTGAGCTCCCTTTGTTGCTTTCCTGGTGCATAATGACGCTGGGCAGCTCTGTGGCCGAGGGCGCCCAGCAAGACGCAACGAACCGTGGCTGGCGGAAAGGCCAATACCTAAGCAAGCTGGGAAGCAATCCCCTGCAGTATTTCCTGAGCTCTGCCTGTTGGGATTAAAGGTGGCTGTGAAAAATGCGGTACTTTTGCCAGTCCTCTGCCAAGGGGAAAGGAGCCTGATTCTGCGTTTGGTGTCACGTAGGGTACTGGATGAGGGGAGGTTTTTAATTCTTTGTGTTTAAGGTTATTGATGTTACGTAACTCTGTCAATGACACAATGCTTTTGGCTGGTGAAGACAGTCTCATTAGCTAGGATGTCCATTTATTAGTTAGAAGCACTCTAAGATATTGCTTCAAAATCATAGGATATATCATTTCAGAAAAGGCTTCCTGTTGTCAGGAGCACTGCTTTCTTAGATATTTACTTCTCCATTTTGCCACACCACAAGTATCAATAATTATTTCTATCACATATTTATCAGCAAGAAGCTGACAACAGGATGAGAATACAGAGAATAACCAAAGAGCAATGAAGCCAACGGGAAGAATTCCTATGGGCATTCAAATGGGCCAGTAATGGGTATTATATACTAAACACAGCACAAAGAGAATAATTTCTGTCTAGAAAATGCCAGCATCTGAGGGATTTTTATTGGGAGTAAAAAAAAAATATTTTAAAATAAAGAAACTTGGGGCATGGGGTCACTTGGCACAGACCCTTCCCCTGTGACACCCGCACTCCCCCTTTCTCCCTCTGCCACCCCCCCCGAAGGCAGCTTTGCAGCTCCACGGTTGTTTGCACCCTGGGATTGCCTCTCATGGCTGTGCGTTGTTACTGCTCTGCTTTCCTCTTACACGAGCAGAGCTGATGGAGTTTGCTGAAGGGGAGAAGACAAATTAATTCTGCTAATGTCTAGTTCAAAGTTCATTCCTCGCAAGAGTCTTTATACTTTGTAAAAACTGGGTACAGCAAAGAAGTAGCCATGTCGAGCAACTGCTCCTGTAACTGGGAGCCAGGCAGCAGTTGCCTATGTCTCTAGGGCCTTTGGCAGTTTCACTTGCCTTTTACAACCCATTTGGTGCTGATGGGGAATTCTTATTTTCTGTGCTTTTAATATGCTTTCCACACTGGCCACTGGCTGCAAGAAAACATGAATCAATGTTTTTTATCCACTGCACTCAGTTCCCTGTGTCCTTTAGTTATTTGCGTGCTTCGTTCTGCGCTCCTCCTGACTTCTGCTCTTCCCTCCTCCGGACATCCCTGAAGTCAGTCAAACTCTGGAAGCAATGATGACTCCAAGGTGCTCCTGCTGATGTGTTTTAAATTGAATTAAGCCAATGATTTACAAATCAGAAACATCTTTTTTTTTTTAATGGGTGAAAACATTAGTTATAAATTCTTGAGTCCTCCTGGTCTGTGCCCAATTACATGTGGTAAGATCTTGTTCTTTTCCCAAATTTACAGTTGTGCATGACGATCTGCAGAGTACATCTGTCTACAGCTTTATTATTCAGTAAATTTCATCTGCATGGTTCATTGGTAATTAGAGTAATAAACGCCATGGAGTCACCAGTTCACCCAAATAATTTCAGAGAGAGAAAGCAAACACTCCAAAGAAGATCCAAGGAAAATAAGTACAGCCACTGAAGTCCCTTTTGCTTTTTCTTTTACTCATTATTTATTATTCCTGCCGCCATCCAAGGCCCAGATTTCTTACTGTATCACTGGCACCATTCGTYGTAAAATGCTTTTCAGCATTGCAAAGAACAAGTGCAGATGCAGTGGGGGGATGAGGGGAGCGGTACCCCTGCTCCCCACCTCTGATCTGAACTGCCAACAGGAGACCCCACGGTGATCCTCTCCCACCCATCCAGCCCCAACCGACGTCTTAGAGACTTGCCCCTGGAAATCAAGTTTAGAGGACAAAAATCATCATAGTTAATATATGAGTACTTGAATACATTTGTTTGCAAAGCTGTAGTCGTATGACAAGTCACGAGGACAAATCCGTAGCTGCAGCATCAGGCATCTGTGAGGCTTTTCTACCTAAAAGGGAGCAGGTGAGGCTCTCCATCTTGTGTAAGGTATTTCCAGGTTAAGAAAAGTTGCCATTACAGGATCAGAGTTGATGACCACCTGGCTGAAGCATAATAATGTAGCATAATCAGGAACCTACCACATTTAAACAGATTAAGTAGGACTATAAACTTGCAATCACTTTGCAATACAGTTATGTGTAGTGAACCAAAATACTCACCTTCACAGTGGTATTACCCAGAAACTGAAGAATGTATGGGTTTGTGCTTTGGTTGAGAGGGACAGAGATTTATAAAAGGGATCTAATAGCTTTGAAAATGAAGAAGGATGACACTGCAGGTCAGGAATTAAGATGGCAAGGGGGGTCATCTAATGAGCTCTCCTAAACCTGGCTAGGGGAAGCGTGCCAGAAGTGGGGATAGCTTTGGGAGGTGGTAAGATCACGTGGTGGCACTCCTGTCAGAAATGCTGCTCCTTGCAAGAGGGGTGATTTAGGGCCCGTACCTTGCAGTGCCTGTGCGGATTTATTTGGACTACTGGAGCAACGCTGCATCCAGAGGGTATAGGGACAGGTCAAAATCATCTCTGCTCGTCCCCTCCCCTTTTTGAGTGCTTTCTCTGTGCCTGTAGGACACATAGCAGATTCCCACACTGTGTGTTTCTTAAAATATGTTCTATTCAGAGGCAGAATGTCCTAAAATTATTAAACATTAAACATTAAAATTATTTCAGACATTTTCAAGTAAAAAAAAATGGCACTCACCATTTTAGCACTGGGTTAATTCAGGACTTGGCATGAGTGGCACATCTCTGTAGACTTTTAATGGGCAGGAGTTTATTTGCACAACTGCTGAATTGGCTGATAGCCTGTATGTTGGAGGGTGCACGACAAAATTGGAATTCAAACATAATTCCTCTCCTTTGGAAAGTGGCTGCAGACAAGGGGGCATGAGACCAGCAGGTTTTTAGCCACCTGCCTGATCTCTTAAGCCAAAAGTTGTTGAAATAAAGCAGAGCTGCTCAAAATGTCATGGTTTGGTTTTTCATGAAAACCATTTTCTGCTTGGATGGTTCCTCCAGGTTCACACCCACTAATGTTGCTCTGGTTTACAGGCTGGGATTAATACAAAATCTCCCAACAGCAAGTCTAGCCAAAATGAGGCAGAAGGCTTTACACCATGAAAACCCGTTGAGTTTCAGATGTGTTCCACCTAAACTCATAAATTTCACATCTGAACACATCTGGATGAAAACCAGCTAGGTTTCCTTAGCACTCAGCTGAAAATTGCAAGGGATTCCAGCTGTCCCTGTCTCCTATAGCACATTAAATCAGACAAAGAGGTATTGGGCCATGCCTGACTGACTGTATTAATACTATTCTCTGGTGACAGATTCCTGCCCTAGGACAATCAGGCAAGCAATGAAAGAAATGAACTTACCATACATTACTGGTACTTTTATTACTATTATTATTACCCTAGTTTATGCCCTCCTTTTCTTTCAGCATCCTCTTATTCTGGCATTCATGTCAATCTGTGTCTGGTAGATACTTTAAAATGTTCTCCTTCATAATCTTCCAAGTTTTTTTCTTCTTTCCATTACTGTGTGCTCCATGTAAGGGCAGCACTGTATTCTCTGGATGCCACTTCCTAACGGTGGCCAATGTTTAGGGGCCCCGTCTGTGAATGAGCTGATGTTGCACTTGTCATGAGACCTAACACAGGACAAGCAGAGATACTACAGGTGCTACATCTGTGTCTGTTCTCCAAAGCCTGGCCTGTGAAGAGAAACAGAAAGTCTGTGTTGGGTGAATAAATATTGATGGTAGTAGCTGACATACAGCCTGTGGAGGGATGGTCATTAGAGTAGGTAAATGTGCTATCTTAAGAAGGTTTTTTCATACAGTAAGTGTACATTTTCACTGAACAAGAACTTCACATTTATTTTGGGGAAAAAAAACCCAACCCCAACTTTCACGAAATATTCTGTAGTGATCAGTAATAAAACCAGTGTAGTTTAAAAAAGAAAATCAAAACCTGAAGAACAGATTTCTGTGGGGGAAGAGAAAAAGTCAGCATGTAATGACTGAGATTAGAATTTATCCTTTCACTTAGAAGACATCTGTTTCCTATTTGTATGCAGCATATTCTGTTCTGTACAGATGCCACAGAGTATATCAAGAGGTTTCTTACCAGTTGTCACAAAATCTTGAGCAGAACTTCACATGTATGAATTAATTTTTGTCAGACTATTATTTCCTCCCCAGTAGTTGAAAACCAAAATATTTTTAAAGCTTAGAGACATTTTCTTGGCAACCAAGATGTGACTTTATAAGGGTGCATGGAACTGTAAATGTACTGAACACCTTGTAACAGTGATTCACRTGGGCTGTACTCATTTGGTGGATTGTCAGTTACAGCCTGTAGGCAGTATCACAGCATGGACAGCAGATACTGTGGAATCATCACCTTTCATACTCATTTCCTGATTTACTGGTGGACGGTAGAAAAATTATTGGTAAAGCATATAAGGTCTGTATGTTATCTGGCTGAGCTGAGAACAGCAAATATAATAATGGTCATATACAAATCAGTGAAGCATGTAACATATGGGCCAGCTATTACTGTGTATAAAGTTGACTCAATCTCAGTGTGAATAAAAAGTGGTGAACATACATATATATATATCACTTCAGAGACAAAGATCCACTACTTAAAAATGAAATTGCAGACTCAGAAGATGGTGTTTGGAAGAGCCTTTAGAGAAGATCTATGTCAAATCCTTTCACTGAGAGAGGATGGACCACATTTAGGGATTCCCTAAATGGTTTGTCCAGTGGGTTTCTGAAAACTTCCAACATCCCTAATGAGTCTATTCTGCTAGTTCAGCACTCCAATCAAAAAGGTYGGGTTTTTTCCCAACATCCAAATTAAATTTTCTTTGCTGCAAATGAAGATAATTTCTTCTTATTTTCTCTGAGTGGCTGTGGAGAGAAATGTATCACAATCCTCTCTCAAATAATCTTTAGAGCAATCCATTGGAAGATTACTATCTAATCACCCTCCCCAAACCTGCCTGCGTCTGGGTTAAGCAAGACCAATCTTCTCTCATAGTCAATACTTGAACATCTTGTAATCCAGGGTCTCTCTCTCCAGTTTCTCCACATCTTTTATAACCAAACACAATGTGGCATTTGAGGTCTTTTCTAGCAAAGAGAAGAAAGCTATCATTATCTCCTGTGAGATATGTATGATGCTGCCATTAGTACAGCTGAGATGAATTAACAGCGTTAAATTATTACTTCATATTCAGCTTAGAATCAGCCTTAACCCCAGCCTCCCTTTTTGACTAAGCACTTACTTGTGCATTTGATTTTTCTTTCCCAAGTATTGCACCGTGCACTGTCATTACTGAATGTCATCCTTGCTTGGGTTTTGCTCTTTCTGATTCCTCACATTCAGTTTGAATTCTAGTCCCATTCTCCAAAATGCTTTAAAAACCTTCCAGCATGGTGTGTCACCTTTCAGCCCACTCTCCTCTGTCTTCTAAGCTGTTCACTGGAATATTGATTACAACTCTGCTCAGAAAAGGCCCTTGCAGGAGCACACATAAAGGTAGACACCAACCTCCTGAGAAGCATTCCTTCAAAGTGTCTTTTCAAACAGCTGGGCACATTATGTTTATACCAATGTCCATTAACTTGCTTTTGTGAGTACCGTGATGTTAATAAAAACCATATTGAAGTCAAGAAGTATCTGTATCTAATGCTTCCAACTTACCCACCAAGCCAGAGACTCTGTTCTTCAGATACCCATGCTGATCATTTTTAGTCTTGTTGATGTCTTCTAAGTGTTTGCAAACTGATTGTATAGTCGCTTGTTCAACAACTCTTGCTGGTATTGAGGGCGGGATCACTGGTTTGCTGTTTGACAAGTCCTTGCCCAACACAGGCACAACGTTTGATCTTCTGCCAACAGAATGGGCACTCTCACTGCCTCCCGTCTTCAGTGGTGCCAGTGTTTCCCACTGAAGTGTCACGGAAAAGGGAAAATATCTATAGTACTATCTTCTCAAGTTATGAATGAAATCTTGTTTTTCAAAGGGAAAAATAGATGAAAAAATCTGTGGCTGACTGATCCCAATTTTCAAGTGAGGGGCGGAAGGTTTGGGTATATTTTGGGTGTGGGAGAAAAGACTGTGAGAAGACAAGTATCTTTACAACCACCACATTATTCCCACTGTTATTCCTTAACTTTTAACAGCCTTTATCCATCTGAGAAGTCTCTCCTTCTCTCATTTTCTAGATCAGTTTAATTTGTTTAAGAGCCTTCTGTGAATAACATGCTTCAAATGCCTTTTAGAAACCCAGTTAGACAATATCAGTGAGATCTGGTTTGTTTGCATGTTTGTTGCCTTCAGGTAAATCTAGTAGATTTGTGACGTATGACTTCACTTCGCAGAAACCCTACAGCTTTTCGTCAATATACTGTATTTATCCTCCTGCCTACTGGCTGTGCTCTTCAGAACATTTCTGCTGTTTTGCCTAGTGTAGACGTCAGGTTTGCTTTTCTGATGGTTCCCTGGTCTGCCTGGAAATTTTTTTTTTTTTTTTGCATCTCCAGTAAAACAACCGATTTTTGCATCTACCAGTATTAACCAGCACCATTTCTTTGGCATGGTACACTGTTTATGCGCTGGCTTTAGGCCAAAGAGGTGAGATTCATTGATATCAGAGTTTTACAATAGATTCTTTATATTTTCTCAAGCCCTCAAAAGCTGTTTTAATGCTTTCACAGCCATCATTCTGCAGAATAAGGCCAGATCCTGAAGTGGCACAGATTAACATAGCTCCAGTGCTTTCAGCATTGTGTTAGAATTAATAAAGCTAACCTGAGAGGTGACTAGTTCCCCTTCTACGCAATTAGCACAATGACTTTTTAATTTGGGTGTCACAGTCCATCCATAAGAAATAATATTTGATGACTGTCTCCTGTTTGGAAGTTCCCCAAGTCGCTCCCAAACTGCCAAAGTTTTCCCCATTTTCTCTCCTTTGCTCTCCTCCAGCCTAGTATCCCACAAGAAACATGCTAGTTCACTGTCTCTTCACCAGGGGTAGAGACCTCTGTTAATCTGCTTCTAGGACCCCTGGCTGAATCTGGTATCTGATATCTTAATTTGTTGGTTAACATTTAAAAAGAGGTGTGCAAGTGTTATGTTCATGATGCAGTTATTCAGGTCTTAGAAAACACCTACCATAGCAAATAGGCAAATAAGAGAAAGGAAGTTACAGTAAGCGCTAAGTGTTTTTCTCCATTTAATACCTTTCATTCACCAGGAGTAGATTACAGGAAGGAGCATGACTTCCTAGCCCAGGAAGCAAGCCTACCTTGCTTCTGTAGCAGCTTCTGAAGGCTGGCAGAGATGATGTGTTGAGGACCAAAACTCCAGAATTTCCCATTGTGTTATTGCATTATGGTAAAACCAGAGCCAGCATAGCGTGACTGGCTTGCTAAGCCCAAGGTGTAGCGTGCCAGGACAGTTGCCAAGTTTTTAGACTATGTCTTTGTTGTCTTTCAGGATGTAGACTGCCAAGATATGTGGTTTTGGCTGAGTGGAAGCACTTTTTGTTTCAGTATGTCAACATAGCAGGCTGGTAGATCRAAACATATTATTACTAAGTTCCGACATGCATGGGATACTGGCAAAGAACGTGGTTTCTTTATCTCTTCAACAACCAGGCATTACAGGATGTATTCCTGTCTGTGATGTTTGCTTTTGATTCGTTATAGGTTTAGGAACACTGAAACGGTTGCAACTTTATATCTCAAACTAAGGTCATGGACAGAGAAGAAAGTTGTTCTTGTCATTGGTGATTGGACTTCTGAGGAAATGAGGATATTGACTGCAGGTTTTCAGGTGTGAAACTTGCAGAAATGTGGGKTTTACATAACCAAATGATTATTCATTCACCATTCACTGTCCACTTGCTCCCAGGACTGAGAGGCATCTATCTGTCTGCTGCAGAGAGCTTCTGGTTTGATTATGGCTTCTTGTTGCCTTCCTTTGTCTACCAGTTATGGCACTATCACCAAATACTCTCATGTTTGCTATGTATTCATTCTTTGTACACGGCATCCTCCATGCCTATGCTATAGTATAACTGTGGGGTTAGCCAGTCTTTAGCAGAAGCGAAGGGAGCCTTCACCACTTGCCAATTCTGAAATTGCAGGATATGGTGCATGATGTTCAGCTCCATCTCCCAGGGGAGCTGTATTTCACTTTCTTCACTGGACCTCTAAAATGCTAGCAAGTAGAAGTGACTACATTGACTAGAAAGTCAGTGCTCCCCTTGGTCCTGTGAGTGAGACTGGAAGCTAACCAGTCCCCTGGCATAAATTGAGACTGCAGTTCTTCAGAGTTCACCATTAAATATACAGGATAAGAAAAAGATTTAATGAACTCCAGTAATTTCTAGTCTATTGCTTCCTTTAGGCAGGGAAAGGAAGTGTCATCCATAAATACAAACACCTTCTTGTTGACTAATCTTTTTGATAGTTCTAATTCGTTTTGTTCAACTAGGATTTCCTTCCGAATTTCACAGAAGGTCTGCCTGCCTTTCTGTTAGGGTTGAGACTTGTGCCTGACCAGGAAAAAAAAAATTTTTATGTGAACCCTACTAAAATAAGAAGCAAAACCATAGGACTGATCCTTTGAAGACTCGGGATAATTTCTGGATAAGAAAGAGTTATAAGTAAGAGTTATAGAAAACAGATAAAAAGACTGCATGCAAAGGCCGATGTGGCTTCCCTCTAAAGCACCTGGGTCTGCCTACCCTGCCCCGTGGGGGTTGACCACCCCCAGGCCACCCCAGACTTCTTTGTAGGACACAGCAAGGACATCCACAAGGCTGGTCTACCCAAGTACAGTGGGAACCTGTCAACCCCATGGCACTCACGTGTACACTGTCTTCTGCTGAAGAAGATTTAAAATTAAAGACTGGATTCCAAGATCCAATTTCTGATTAAAAGGAAAAAAATGTTTTTGGGTAAAGAGAGCCTGCTCTTAAGAAATCAGAGATGGACTTAGGCCCTGGGGGATTGACTCTGTTCCTGTTGCAGTCAGTGCCTAAAAGACAGTAGTCAAGAAGTCATCTGCTGAACTAACTGGCCTGACGGGATCACAAAGTGTTAGTGGGGAATTACCAGCCCACAGGGGATTTTGGTAAAATGTGTTTCATGGGGAACGAGTCACATGAAAAGGCTGGCTGGAATTCACCAGTGATATGGAAGAAACACAAACTGCTGGCTGACTGAAGACACAATTGCAGATGGCACAAAAATCAGAGGAATAGGAATTAACAGATACGGGAAGCCACAGGGAAAAAAGCGGGTTGTGGCTCCTTTGGTGAGGTAGGATCAACCAGGTAGCGGGAAAGGCTGGACCAAGGCGTCCGTATCACTTCTGTGGGTGCTCAGGAGGCTTGTACCAAAGGGTGTCCATGTCAGGGGTGCCCATGCCCAAGGAGACTCCCATGGGGGATACAGGGTGCTGAGCACCCCAGTGCCAGGAGTGCAGGATGGGACAGGAGGGCACAGCCGCGGCAGCCTCCCCTGCCATCAGTGTCTGCCTCCGGGCTGGGGCTGCCTGCAAAGAGCTGGGGAGAGACCAGTGGTTTGGGGAACAGGAGGCTGCTGGGCACAGTTCATTTAACTAATTGCATAGAAAATGAAGGGGTAATTCAATCAGAGTCTGAGCGTGTATGTGAAGGGGAGGGGAGGATACCTGAAACTATGGGGCTCTTTAATCTCACAGATAAAGGCAGGACAAGATTTAGTTTCTCAAAGTTGAAGTCAGCCAAGTTTAGCGCTGGGCGCAATTAGCTGCTGAAATGGCAGGAGGTGAGAAAGTCTCCAGCACTCAGAGTCCCCGTGCCAAAGCTGGATGTTTCTGCCAAGACCAGCCCATTGCTCAGGCATGGATGGAAACCAAAGATCTCAGCTGCTGACCAGGAGTCCACAGCTCATGTTGTACCAGAAAGCCTGCTACACCATCACTCAGTCTCTGGGGGTCTTGTGTCTGGATTTGTGACAGACATTTGAAACCAGGATCAAGTCCGCTCATCAGTACTGGTTGGGACACTGTTTGCAGTCACAGATGAAAATTACTATTAGAATCATCATCATCATCATCATTGTCCCTATTCCTACTGCCATTATTATCTGTACTACTGTAGATCAGGACCACTTTGTACTGAGGGCTGTAGGGACACTGTATGGCAACTAAAGTAACAGCATTCCCTGACCCAAAGAAAATTTCTTTGCCTGTTAACTAATGAAATGCATAAAAGAAATTGCCTAGCGATCTTCCCTCCCCTCTTCTCTTTTTTCATTAAACCCTTATGGACCTTATGGATCACAATAGTTTACTATTGAAAAAAAACCCCTATGTCAGAAAAGTAACTTAATCTTTATTTCCCTTTTTTACTGAATAGTGGGAAACCTAATCTATACTGCCCAGCTGGGTGTGTTTGGCTGTTCCTCAAACTAAAACAAGACACGGAAGATTAAAGTGGAGCTTGGCTCAAGATCAGGTGAATCAGCACAGTTATAATGCCACAAAACGGCCTGCAGGATGGCCTTCTCTTCTGTAATTATACAGGGGTTTTATGCCATACAGGCAAAGGAATTAATTTAATTTATCTGTTCTAATTAAAGACGTGATATGAGGAAACAGTGATGTGTCTGTTTAAAACATGCTTTAGGTTCTTTTGGTGAGAAAGTGAATGGGCTGACTGTAGCTWCAGTACTCTAGCGTGACTGTAACTTTCCCGTTAATGCTTACGCTCTTAAATGTCATTTATGTAACAAACTCTCATGGCAGGTTTGGGCTGATATATGGGATGAAACTTCATGCAAAGAACTGGACTTAGAATACAAGTATTTTCCCCCACCTTTTTATACTGCGTGAGTTTATTTTGCAACCTCTTGCAAGTCACTTGGGGCAAATCCTCATATCCACAAAAATGAAATGAAATTTAGTCATCACAGAACCAGGACCAGTGAATGTATTTGGGAAAATTAATTCCCACAGAGTGTAGTGGAAGCCATGTGGTTTGGCCCACATGTGACTGTGGTCTCATTTAGCTGGGAAACAGTAATGTCTCCTTAGAAGGAGTATTTGAAGGCTGACAGTTAGTATTTCTTCTCTCATCAGTTGGTAAATGCCTGATCATGAGTCCTGCCTTTGGTTTCAAAAGCCAGCCCTGAGCTATTACAAGAAGGTGTTAATGGGAAGAACTGGAGAGGGAGAGAATTGTGATGAGTGATGGAAAAGGATTTAGGAAGTCAAATTGTCAAATACTGATCAAACATGGAACAAGCAAATGAATCAAGTTCTCCCATGGTGCCTGTCTTATCTAGGGCCAAGACAAGCTGAAGAATTGTTTGGGGCATTCATTAAAAAAATAATATCAGTGTTTTAAGACCACTAAGAATGTGCCATCTTAACACAGCACTATGTGTTTTGCAGGTGCTTTCCCATATTTCTATGTGTGATTTTTAAAAAAGGTCCAGGTTTCTTAAAAGCCGCTCCATCAATGAAGAGGACAAATGCTCTTGAGGAAAAAATGTTTTTGTGCTCTTGGTGCTTGTTTGCTGTAAGCTGGCACTGTTATTTCATTATGTATCATCGGTTTGCAATGGTGTGAGATTTGCAGGAAGACTTGACGTTCCAACCGTTTAGGGATGAGAAAATATGCTGTAAATTGGCCTACAGTTTTTCCTGAGGATTAGAGCTAGGCTTTGGGGGAGGAAAGAGAGTCTGTGAAAGCTTTGGTCCCACTGACAGTGATATCACACCCAGGGAGCCGTCCCTGGCTCACAGCTTGGCCTGGGAACTTAAAATGAAGATAAAAGAGAAAGGATGTTACCTGTACCATCCAGGAAGGCTTTGGCAATGTTACCCTGGAAAGTTACCAAGGGAAAGTGATATTTCTGGGAGAAACTAATGGCTTACTCAGCTCCTAAAGCCGGTGGTGCTAATGACTCGGAGAGCGGGGCGCCTTGTTTATGTAGCCAAATGCTTTTTGCTGACTGCGCGCGACGGGTTCGCCAGGACAGAGCCTGTCCCGAGGTTTGCCRGCAAGCCAGGAGAAGGGTGAGGCGAACACCCGCCTCTGACTTTCAGGAAAGGGGTGCACAAGCTGCCAGGGTGAAAGCCCGGGGTGGTGCCTGCTGGCTGCAGGGCAATGCTGCCGGCAGGCACGGGGCAGGTTTGCTCCCTAGTGCCTCCTGAGAGGAGCACCGACTCCTCCCAGTGCCCTCTGTGCCTCAGGTCCCCCAGGGTAAAAGGAAAGGTACCCGTCTCCAGCTGCACCCTGTGCCCTGGGGTGGCTGACATACCGTTCATCTACCACTGCCACAAACTGTGAAGTGCTCGGGAACTCAGCAGTACCTCCCCCGATCCCCTGGACCCCCAGTGATGCGCCTTGGGGCTTGGACAGCCTTTCCTATTTATTTTGAGAGACAAATATGCAGCTGCGGTTATGCTGCRGGCTGGTAGCAAGAACAAGGTGTTTTCTGCTCTCCTCTTCGAGGGCTCAGGAGAGGTGTGATTGTGGGAAATGCGGGATTTCGGTGCCGCCATTTCCCCAGCGCAGCAGCCGGTGCCACCGGTGCTGGCAGTGGGACGGCAGCAGTCTTAGGATGGCGGCACGTGGCCTGGCTCGACGTCGGCAGCCCTACCCCAATCCTTCACCCCCAGCGCAGGCTGAGGCTGACAGCGGTATTTGGGAGCGAGGATGGGAGAGGAGACTGTAAAGGGAGGAGGCAGCGTGAGGAAAGGGAAAGGAAAGATGGGGCTGGGTGAGAGGGAGAGGAAGGTCAGTTATAAGAAAGAGGAGCAGAGATGGGATAAAAAGACAAGAGGAGAGCGGGGAGGAGGGAGAGGCATGACTAGAGATGCTTTGAAAAGCTAAAGGAGAGAGGAGTAGCCCCATCCCCGTGCCAGGGGCTACGGGAAGGAAGGTGGCTGCTCAGGTGGGTTCACTGTCACACCTGCACCTCTGTAAAACTAAGACCGAGACATGAAATGATCCCTGACATGCCTCAGTGGCTTCCCTGCAAAAGCAAAACCCAAATGCTGCCATATATTTTACACGGTCACACACATCGGTGCACACACATGAAAGGGTGCGCTTTTGAGAGGGGTCTGCCTTTTGGTGTTTAAATACCTGTTGTTGATGTTGCTCCTGCTGTTCTCAGGACAATTGTTTTTCACAAGCGCACRGCAGCAGATGGAGGCATTTTGGTAACGTAGCTCAGTTCCCACCCATCCTATAAATTTACCCTTTTCTTTCCAGAGCCCCTGCCTCCTGAGGTGAGTTGTGAGTGAAAGCCCAATTTTGCTAACATAGTGACAAAGGCGATAAGGAACACAAAATGCAGGATGTTTTCAGTCTTTTGAAAGCTTTGAAATAGCTGCTAGCACGACGGCACCTACCTGCGTGCCGTGCACTCCCCTCTGCACACACCGGCTCCCCCTTTGAAGGCTCGACTTCTGCGTCCGCGTCCCGCAGCACCGGCTGGCCCATGGGTCACTTCTGCTTCCCCAAGTCAATGTGTGCCRTGAAGGTACTTCTCTAATGGCTGTCCCCTGTCACTGCGGGAGTATTGCCTCCTCTCTGGAAAATCGAGCGTTTCTTCCTCTGGCTGGGGAAATATTTGGTGCTTGTGCAGGCAGTGAGTCTGGGGGGTGAGAGGAGGAAGGCTGGCTGTGGGAGCCAAGCCTTGGCCCAGGTCCAGCCCGGCAGGAGGAAGCACTCAGGCGGTTTTTGTCTCGGTATCTTGCTTAATCCCCCCCATCCGTCAGCTCCCACCTGAGAAACTCACCCCTTCGTGTTTCAGGCTTTGTGGGAGAGGCAGCTGCCTGTTACGTGCTCTCAGTGGGATGACACACGAGGGTGAGCTGACAGCGGCTGGACGCCCACCTCGTAACTGGAGAGAGCCAGAAGGCGTGGTGCGAGGTGGGCTGTCAGGACATAAAAAGGTGCGTGAGAAGAAAGACACTAGTTGCCGTCGGATAAGTGTTTTACACCCACTGCGAGATAGTCCGCGAGGTGCTGGGGCGTGAGATATGTGCCATGAAACACCTGCAAAAGAGCSGTGCCAGGAATCACAGAGCTCCTCCGTGCATCGAGCAAAACCCGCTGGAAGCAGAGGTTGTTCTCACATTTCCATGCTAGTGACACAGTGGCTGGGACTCTGTCTTACAGTCCAGGTCCGACGTCTGAACATGGAAATAGCTTTCCCATTCCTCTGCCCCAGRGCAGAGGGAGCGGTGGCTCAGGGCTTTCCCAGGCACACGAGTGGGAATCAGCTGTAGTGGAAGGGCTCCAGGGGACTTTGTAGCTCAGCAGGCTTCCTTGTCACCTCCTGTGGGCTCTGTTAACTGTGTCACCATACTTCGACAGTCATAAACCAGCATGGCAGTAGATAGTCCGCCATTACTGTTCCCCACTGGGGACTATGCAGTAAGAGCCGTGACAGTGTGCTCCTTGGAAGAGTTCTCCTACTCCTAATTTTTAAGTTTCACCCAGTGGCACRATCCCTCTGTGAGAAGCAGCACTTGACAAAGAAAAAGACGACTGTGAGCACCCAGCAGCCTCGCAAAGCCAAAGAGTTYTAACAAAACCCAGCTTTGATGTAGCCAGTTGTAAAAATAAATTATATTTAATTATTGAATTTGTCCACATATATGTGGGGGKGTGTGTGTATATACATATATATATACATTTATATATATACCTTGCACACGTTACTGTTTCGGTTTTCCTGTTTAGTTCATGCTTCAGCTACGGAGCTGYTTCAGAAATTTCCCACCTCCTGTTTGGCATTACTTCTTCATTATATATAATAAGCATTTGTTGGTGTCTGATGGCATCTAATTCCTAGTGAGATCAAACTCGGGAGAACATAAATGGGAGCCATAAGGCACTCTATAAAATAGCCTACACCTTTCATGAGCTGGAATGGATGTTTGTCAGTAATGAGGCACTGCAATTAAATGAAATAAGCCTTGGCAATAGCTCTGCCATATCTGCCCGTACAATGCTCCCCCAGCAGCAACGCTCCCATGGAAAATTAAATATACAGCCTGGGCATTAGCCAGCCTTATTGTCTGGGTGCCTGCAGCCAAGGAACCCTCAGCCCTGCCTCCAAAACAAAACCCTTGTTGAGGGAAGGTTTTGGGCTTCCCTGAAATTTGGGTGCAAGCTCAGGAGCAGGCACTGTCCAAGTCCCTGCGACATGCCCAATATGAATGAAATAATAGTAATAATAATGATAGTAATAGTAATCATCATCATCATCAAAACAGTGAAAAATAGTACTGMCTTCCTAGGATGAAAAGGTCCAAATGCAGGTTGTCCCTTTCTCAGGAGACTATTCAGTCTGACTCTTCAAGTGGGCATGGTGGCCTTCCATTATCCTTACGGTGAGCTTTGCTATGATTGGGAAAGTCACGCGAGCCTGAGGAGAGCAAGGAGCACCCTGGTGATAATGCTGGGACGAAAACGTCTTCTTTTGGCGAAATAGGCATTTGGGGGGGACTCTGCTTCTCAAGGATTTTTTGGATTAATGGCCACTGTCACCCCACAAAAATGTGGTGGGAGAGAAAGAGAGGAACCATTTTTCCAGCAGAGTTTTACCTAGAAGCACAGGGTGGGGACCACTTTCCATGTCCTCCTGAATCATCTGCAGTCCATAGTCTCTGAACTACTCTCTTGCTTTTTGTTGTATTAATTTAGTTTTTCTTAAATTAAGTGTTTACTAGACTGGAGAAAAGAGACTAGAAATGTGTGAATGACTGGCTCCTAAATTCTTTGGCTGGGCAGGAAAAATGAAAGCACAGTTGCCTTCACAGTGAATGAAATATGTTGGTTCAACACCTCTTWCTTTTTAAAGATAATTTAGTCAAATTCAGCTTCAGAGTTTTCTTTGGAAAACAAATTTTCCMAAATGTTTCCTAGATGTAATAAACATTCTCAAATCTCCAAACTGTTAGACTTGAGATTACATTTTTTTATAAACCAGACGTTTAAAAAATTGCTCAGATCTAAGAGTGATGCAACACTTCAATAATTTCTAAGACAAAAACTATTAAACAGTTTTGTGCTATTAAATATGATGGTGAGGGTGGCAACATAGTATTGTGCTCCAATGTAATTAAGTTCTTTCAAATTTTCCCATGAAACTTAGCCGCTTCAAAGTGTATTCTCAGAAAACGTTAACTTCTCCAAGCTAGGTAAATCACGTCAGAGAGTAATAGTCTCTGCATATCCTCACTTTCATGTAATCAGGTATTTCAGAGACTTTTWTTTCAGGACTTTTCAAAAATAGAACTAGGAAAAATCAAGAAAGAGGACTGGGAATAGGAAGTTCAATAATGAGAATCTCAGAACATAAGACAGATGGAAAAAAAGAATAATGAAAATAGTAAGGGAAATTAAAAGCCTTTCATCTGAAGTAAAGTTTGAAGAGAAGGTGTATGCAAGGTGAAATACTACAGATGCATACAGCCRAGTATGGTTTAGCATCTTTTCCTAACAGAATAATGACATGAAGGAATTTAAAAATATTCATTTGACCATTACTTTCACAGCGCATGGGTACAGGAAATACTAAAATGCATCTTAGTTTGGTAAAGAACTCTAAGAATAGAATTAACAGACAGAATTAGTAAAATCCAAAATCAAATCAGGTACTTAGATAATAAAAATAAGTATTACGGAGAGCTGAAATAATCTATCTGTGTATAAGGGGTCTGTGTCCTCTCACTTCCCTGCATTCACAGCTGAGTGCTCTCCAGCGTGGTGGGAACTGCTGAGCGCACCTCCTACGTTGTCCTTGAAAACAGCTGGTATTGACAGCTGTCAGGAAAGGGGAGTGGGCTTAGCAGGCCGTTCTTCTGATTTGCAGTGGTAATTCCTGCAGTGCCATTGCAGAAGTCAAAAAACACCCAAATGATCAGTTGTGYAGHGAGAAAGAAAGAGAGAGAAAGAGAGAGAGAGGGAGAAAGAGGGGAAAAGAGAAAGAAAATRAAGGACGAAACAAGATTTCTCTTCTCCAGCTGGGGRTACTATGAACCTGAAGAGACATCCCTACCACGGACGCTTGGTCAGATGTTCAGCTGACGTACACCAGCAGAGCTTCCCTGTCTTCAGTGGGGCTATTCCAGCTGGCACCAGCTCGGATCTCACCTGTGACATTTACACTTCCCAATCAAGTCGAAGTTTAATACTGCCAGGGAAGAGGAATGATAAATGCAGCTTTCAGTTACTGTGGAGGAATTAGGAGTCCTGTAAATCTGCGCYCCATCTTGGGATGTAGAGCTCAGGCCACCCTCCTCTTGGTGAGGGGTGAGGGACGTAGGAAGCAGTGTGCTCTTTTCAGCCTGGTGATACTCGAGTCTGAAGGATGTCTTTTAGCAGCTACTAATTAATATAGTTAGCTAGCTAACCAATTAGTTAACTAATATGCACTGTTGCTGGTCTCCAGAGAAATATGTYTGGGCTTTGTCACCAACGGAACTAGTTGTTTTGTCCTAGTCTGAAGCCCAGCAGCAAATGAAAACACGTGCAGTGGGGGCAATCAGGTGATGAGCCCCAGAATAAAACAGGAGCTGCTTCATCTGTGGCCTGGGCTGCGGAGGGTTGGTACTGCTAGCTGCTGTGAGTGGTGGTGCAGTCTCTGGACACACTGAATTCACTAAATGAAACTCCTCTGCTGTTCATTTGTGTAGCTTCTTTCACCACAATTATCTGCTGTTTTAATATATTGCAGTAGTATTTTTGTCCTATCTATCTGCTGGATCCTTAAAATAACAGTGTCTTGGCTACAATGACAATGGGTTATTTAAAGGAGTGTGCAGAGCTGCTGATAAAGGAATTTTGATAATTCCCAAAACATTTGGGATTGCTTTGTGTTTGAACAAGCAAGGGCAAAAAGCTTGTTAATAATATCCAATTATAATTTTATTTAAAAACAGATTAGGTTTTCATGACCCACAGCATTGAAGTTCCTTTTAAATAGACATCCTTATTAAAAAGGTCTCTCTTTGCTTGTGGCTGGATCTGTTTAGCTGAGTTGGATGATACGTTATCAACATGTTGTGAGAGAACAAGCCATTTAGTTTAAGATCTCAAAATATGAGATTCAGTTGCATCCAGGATAAGGAAGTTATTTTGCTATTTTAGCAGAAGAAGGTATCCATCAGAMTATCCTGCCACTACCCTGTCACCAATAGGGCCAGTTCTTCACTTAAGAGCTATTCTTTTATAAATCACTGAATTTTGCCTTATCCAATTCGTTTATTTAGAACCCCTGCTCCTTTGGGTAGGGACCATATCTCCTAAGGGCCAGATATAGTTGAATGTGCACATATCTTCATTTTTGTTTCTGGTGTATAAAACAGAAGTGCCTGTCAGCTTTTGAAAACAACTATCTTCGCAGCTATGCTGTCATGGCACACCAGTTTCATTTAATATTTTATCCAGTCTTTTTAATACAGAATGCAGCTTATTTATTTGTTACTCACTGAAATGTCATCCTGAGTACTTTGACAGCACATTAAATTCCTGTCCAACTATGGTACCACAGCGTAAGGAGCGGCTCTCAGTGCAAACCTATGCCCCGATGTTCCCCAGCCCCAAGCTGGTGATTTGTGGAGTTTTCCTTTGGGTCTTTCCATGGGGATTGTGGCTGCTTAAGCCCTCTCCCAGAACTGGGTTTCCCTAACATAGGTAACATTTACCTTCAAAATTATGCTGGTTGGCTGTATAATTTAAATTTAGTCATATAATCCGAAGACACTCTTTATTCAGTTTTAAATGTTATATATACCAGTTGAAGGTGGCGATAAACTCAATTAACTAGGCTGATATAAACGTTATTTAAATCAAATTAAGTGCATTTCTGCAGCGGTTAGCATCTATTTCATTAACTGTSATTAAAAACTGCTTGGGAGTTAAATTGATGTGACTTTGAATATAGATAAAGCCAAAGGAAGACAGAACTGGCAGCTGAGCCTGAACCGGACTGGAAAGTTTGGAGTCCTTCTTTGTACCAGAACACCAGAGCTTTGTTTGTTTTAATTAAAACTGGGATCCTGCAGAATGTAATGGGCGTTGTTTAGAAAGGCTGCCTGCTTGTTTCTGATAATTGGATTTTTCTAGCCCAGATTAATATCCTACTATGCCATTTCACTGGGTCTGAGAGGATTCCTTCAAATAATTAAAAAACGAGTGCTGAAGACTGTAACCACCTCATTAAGATAAACTTACAACAACATCTTGGGTTCAAATAAGGAGTTCCTTTCTTTTTTTTCTGGAAAGAGGCCACAGTTTGTTTAGCCTGGCAGCGCCAAGGAGCTGATTTTTGTGTATGCAAAAAAGGCTCTTTAAGCCATTACTGCTGAATCATTGTGTCTCAAGTAACATGAAATTGGACTAGTAAGCTTTGACAGAGGTCTGCAGAAACTAATTTTGAGATGGTTACAGCACCCAAATAATGAAAAATACAATATATGTGAAAGTGTAAATATTTCCAGAGAACTTCTGGCACGTAGTCTCACACCAAACAGACTGACAAACACACCTGCCAATACTTGATGCTAGGAAGAATAGCTGTTCTGTTTATTCATCAAAATGATACTATCTATTTGTGGTTTATGCTTAGTATACTGTGTAGCAATATATGTAGTGCTGTTAGTTAAGATGAAGGATTGCTTACTATATGATCAACTAGTATTATAATGACAGATCTAATTCACAAGTGCTGGTTTTTGTTAGTTTCTGCATTTTTTTCTGAAGGATTGGTACAGAAAACTACTGATACAATTTAACCCTAAGAGATGTAAAACCCGGGAAAGCTGGCTAGCCTATCTAGGAAGAAGCCATTGGAAAACCTCGGTGGAAAAATATTTGGAGGCACTGGAGGAGAACAGGAGGGGCAAAAAGGTCTATGTGAGTGAATAAAATTTATATGAAGATGATCAGAACTATATCAATGAAGAGAGTGGGGTGGCATCTGCAGTTGCATGTGCTTGTGCTTATCACACACGCACGTCACCCAGGCTCTGCTAGGTACTACGGTACAAATCGAACTTTAAACCTGGGAGCAGACCGATGGCACTTACTCGTCTTGAAGTCTTCTGAGGCTCGCAGGGGCTCCTCTTGCTTTGTGAYAGACGGTTTTAGACTGAGACTTGTGCAGTGCATAGCTTTACTCAGAACTTCTTCCCAGGGCAAATTTCACATCAAAAGCTGTAAAATCCAGTAATGTCACATTTAGAGAGGTAAATTTTTGGTATCCACTTACAGAAATATATTCTTTTAAAGCAATATTTAAAAAATTCTTATTTCTGGCTCCGATCACCAGCAGTACCTTGTATACTAAACATAACAAATGCCACTTAAAAGAATATAAAGAAAGCAGTCATGATGTTTGTAACTCAGTAAGTACTGGCTGAAGGAAGTATCCTCGCACAGAGAAGAAGAGGGCTATATTTTATTCTCAATTAGGGATGTGCATTACAGTTTGGTGGTAAGGTAGGGGTGAGGTGTTTATTTCTGTATGACTTATCTCAGGTATTTTCTTTGGGCTACATAGTTCCAAGCGATATTTTAAATAACAATTACAGAGATTTCATGTGCTGGGTGAAGTAGGCAGATCCCAAACAAGTGTTTGAAAACGCGTTCCTCCAGGTGTCAGCTGGAAGCTGGGAAGTAATGGAGGTGGTAGGTGCCAGCGGGCACAGTGATTGTATCTGAAATACCTGCACGTTTTGCCTGGTTTTCTGAGGTATTTGTTTGCAAGGTGTAAGAAGCTTATATCATAAACTTTTCTAAATGAGAGATGCAAGCTATATGCAAGTTATATAAATTTTATGTTAATTCCTGGGATACTTCCTTGAGATTTTTGGGGAGAAAATACTGTATGAGAACATCTGTCTGGGGCCAGCTCAATGAGTCAGTCTGGTGTGCTGCCTGCAGGGGTGGCAGGCGGTAGATGACTGAGGAGGAGGAGGATGGGAAGTGAAGCATATTCTAGGGTGCTCCTTTCCCTGGTAAGCAGTTTTAGCTGCTGGCCATCGGTGTGGCAGAGACTTCCAGAGGCATAAGCTGTATCTAGATCATTCTGTTCAGCATATTCTTTTGGATGCATCCCCCACAAATTGGCTTAATCTTTCTGAAGCCATTTATACTTTGGCAGTCACAACATGCTGTGGGAATTAATTCTGCATTTATCATGTAGGTTGTCCCTGTTTCCTGATATTGATGTAATTCCCACTTGCCTTGTGCTCATCTGCAGAGGTCCTGGGGCGTCACTGCCCAGGATTTCTCCACTCTCCTCCCAGCAGTGTTCAGGTTAAAGCACTTGCTACTCCACATACCGTGTTTGCTTTCTGCACGCCAGACTGCCGCATGCTGACAAATACCTGCCAGCAGCTATGGGTTTTGTCTTGGGAAATTCCAGGTAAACATGATCCCTCAGCCTCTCGCAGGTAACAGCTGCTACTTTTGCTCAAAGGGAATTCCCACTGACTTTGATCTGTAGGAGAGGACATCACCCCTGGTTTGCTTCACTACAGTGAGGTAACAGACATAAGCTAAAATGTTTGTCAAGGACGTGTGATAGCAGTTACTTCACAAGCAGCAGGCCAGTCTTTTCCACTGCTTACCTTAGTCATACACACTTTGCTCTTAATGGAGGAGTTCCCTATCCACTCCAGTGAAAGCATGATCGGAGTCTGAGCCAAAAAGCAGCAAGTAAGAACAGGACAAATACCAGTTATTTCTCTGGTATGACCTCTGGAAATCTGCAGGCATGTTGGATTTTGGCCTTTTTACCTTCTAAATTCGCTGTCTTTGGTGCATGGAAAAGCACTGAAGCYTTTAGGAGATCTGCTTTTCATTGCATAATGAAGAAATATTTTTCATTAGAACAAAACAATTATTAGCTGTGCTTACTTTGGGCATGATGCACTGGCTAACCGCCTGGGCTTATTTTATGCTAGGCACTGTAGAAACTTGTAGTAAGACTGCTTGCCCAAGGGAGCTTAATAAACACATCCTGAAAAGTGGATGAAACAAGACAGAGGAGCTGGATGGGCAGGAAAAGGAAAAGGAAAAGGAGGGTAGCAAATGTAACATGAGGCACATAATTCCTAGTCAGTCTTGTGACCCAGCCTTTTACAATCTCAAAGAATCATAGAATCATAGAATAGTTTGGGTTGGAAGGGACCTTTAAAGGTCATCTAGTCCAACGCCCCTGCCATAGGCAGGGACATCTTCAACTAKATCAGGTTGCTCAGAGCCCCGTCCAACCTGACCTTGAATGTTTCCAGGGATCGGGCATCTACCACCTCTCTGGGAAACCTGTGCCAGTGTTTCACCACCCTCATTGTGAAAAATGTCTTCCTTCTATGTAGTCTAAATCTACCCTCTTTTAGTTTAAAACCATTCCCCCTTGTCCTGTCACAACAGGCCCTGCTAAAAAGTTTGTCCCCATCTTTCTTGTAAGCCCCCTTTAAATACTGAAAGGCTGCAATAAGGTCTCCCCGGAGCCTTCTCTTCTCCAGGCTGAAGAACCCCAACTCTCTCAGCCTTTCTTCATAGGAGAGGCGTTCCATCCCCCTGATCATTTTTGTGGCCCTCCCCTGGACCCCCTCCAACAGGTCCATGTCTTTCCTGTGCTGAGAATGTGCTTTGGCCATCTCAGTGGCCAAAGCCGCACTGACCATTTACACTGACTCTTCCAGACTTTTAGCGTCAAATCTTTGGTATTTTGTGTCGTTCTGGCCTGAGTAAGGCACAAARGTCCTTTGAAATCATTGCATTCCCCACATTTGGGGTGTGTGTGTCAAACAGGCAGGCACTTAGGCAATGCAGCATCTGCCTTCTAAGCACCAAGGAAAGATCTTGGGGATTGTTTAAGGGCATTTTCTCTGTGCAAACACCTGATAATATTACTTAATATGGAGAAAGACCTCCTCTAACACTAGGCCTATTGGGAAAGCCCCAAAATGTTCCAGGCGCTTTCAGGAGAAGACAGGCAGTCAGTGCAGAAATGKTTTTTTTTGAGTGTGCACCCTAATTCACAATTACTTGTTAGAGGTGCTTCCCTGTAGCAATATTTCCTCTGCACAGCCATGCTCTCAGGTGAGAAGAGTTGCTGAGTGCAAGTGAACATTTTGAACCACTCCAATGCTGCACTGTTTTTTCTCATTATATGGACAGACCCTGCCACCATGCTATTGTCCTTGGCCTAGGAGAGCTTCAGAGGAGGCTTTGCCTCAAGTTCAATGGCCTAGGCCACTATCCAGGGCCAGACATAGCTGGTTGTGATCCCCGTCTCCATCCCAAGCTTGCTGTGTGATTATCAGCCAGTCACTCCGGTTTTCTGAGTCTCTGCTAAGATGGGGACAGCAGTATTTCTGTACCTCACAGTGGGGTCACCGTTTATATCTCTGGGCATGTTCTCTTTGTCATCTTTATACATTTTTACACATTTTTCTACTCAGGCTGACCGGAGCAGTAGCAGCAGATCCAGCCATGCTGCCGGTGGTCTGGCAGCCCTGGAGCTGCAGATGGCTCAACAGCAGCACAGACAGAGGGCCACCGCATGCTGGGCAGTCGTCCTGCCCACGCACTGTACATTTGACGAGTGCCAAGTGTATACTGTGTGTATCCTGTGTAAGGTGCACTGGGCGAGCCCTATGCATTGTGGTCCAAGGTTCTGAAATGCAGAAGCCCTCCGCAGGTGTTGGTCGGTTTTCCTACGCTCTTAGGGTCAATGTGACTCCTGGGGTGGAGATACCCTTTGATGGGCTACCGCAGTTGCACAGGGGTGTCGTAGCCTGTGGGCTGGTTCTGCTGAAAACTGATCCTCAGCTGCCACCTGCTGAGCACGGAGGAAAAATGCAGCAGAAATTCCTACGCCTGTGTTCGAGGCTTTCTCATGCGGGGACCCAAAGCCCTCACTGAGCGCCAAAATTCAAGTCAGTAGCCAGGGGGAGATGCTAAACACAATGTCACTGGGTTTGTGACTGAAAATCAGCCCACGTTTTCAGGTGCCCGAATAGGAACGGGGGTGCTGACTTTACAGCCGTGCCCTGAATTGCTGGTCTGGGGATGCAGCCAAGAACTCCACAGAGTGRGAAAAATATGATGTAGCAGCAGGTCATGACATGAGGTCATAGAAATAAAGTCCTAGTGTGCTGTCTAATTATAGAAAGAGGAGCTCATCAGGAAAATTTTGAAATCATAAAGATGCCACTGCAGCATCGGCTGCAGGAAAAAAAGTTCCTTTTTCTTAAATAAATGCAATACCTACATGATATAAATCAAATTCAGTTCAAGCACAATGCACCTGTACCTTGGAAGGCTGGATTTTGTTTGGCACCATGATGTTATGACAAACTTGTTGCTGATCCTCTTAGTCATGCTCTTTTTCAACTGACATGCRTTTTGCCAAATATACCATAGATCCTCATACTTAAAATAAAGATGATACTCATCTACCTACATCAAAACCTCTTCTAAGCAGGGCTGTTTTGCCACGTGTGTGTACAATGACTAGTAAAATAGGACCTCATCATCATTTATGATGTCAGGAGGGTAGTGTGAAGTGAAAAGACTGCTCTGGTCTTATTTATGGGTACCAGGTATGTTTTATTTTTAAAACAGTGATGGAGAAAAAAAATAAGAAGAACAGGGGGGAAAAAAAAAAACCCAAACCCTGCTTGTGTCTACATCTAACAAACCTCTAATGCCACCTGCTGAGGAAACACTGAAAATGAGAATGAGGTCTCCAGCAGACCACTAATTGCATTATTCTTGTTATTKATTTATTTTAAAATTTATATTATACAAAAATACTGAAAGGATTTTAAGACACTTAGGTGAGCAAGTGTGAGCATAATAAACCGGGTGTATTTTTAAATACCCAAATGATAGGAGCTTCTTTGCAGCCCTACTCCAGACACTAACTCCCTGTAATCAAGAAATAGTCCTATTATTGAACTTTAATTTTCTCTTTCTTCACTCCTAAATTAGCCACCCCAAAATTTTCCTAAAATACATTTGCATTTTTTAATGTGGAAGGGATAGTTTATTAGCAGCACTGTGACTCCTTAAGGATATCGCTTTAGCACTCAGCAATACAGAAAAAAAAGCCGTTTTCTTAATCAAACCCTGTTACAGAGCAAGTGCATACATCCCCAAATACAGCACTGGTCCTTCTTAATAGAAGATAGAAACAGAAAAACAGTGAGGCCTATTTTTGAATATCCTTAAAATGTGTTATGCCAGCACGAACCTGCTGATACCTGAACAGTTGTACTGGGGCACTAAAATGGAGAATCCAGGCCAATTACAATTCTTCCTGGCAGCGTATTATAAAATTATTAYGCAGTATTCAAAAGCATCTTCTTTGCTCATCATTCACTGGTGACAGAAGTTAAGCTGCAGAGAAGGCTATTAAGTCAACCTAAAAACTGCCTGTAAAATGTTGGGAATGCAAATCCTAACACAGAGGCTATTAGAACCCAAAGGTTTTTTCCCTCTGCATTTTGTGGACATTTATTGCATGCTGCTCRCCCTGCAAATACGCATAAACACTGCTGCTCTACAGAAAAGAGAGAAAAACAAATGGGAAGTGGTTTGGGTGGACAGAACATTGTTAAACAGAGGACACAGTATTCAAAATAGTACAAAAAGAAATTGTTAACTAGGTAGATTTATCTCAAAGTAAAATATCTCTAAGGTAGGGGCTTGTTTTCATTTTGAGATACAGTGCATAGAAATAGAAATTGAGCAAAGAAATACAGTGTAAAACTATAATAATACAGTATTAAGATGAACATCTGGCTGCAGCAGCAGCAGTTTTTAAAACAGACATACAGTGTTTCACAAAGTAACAGGATAAAGATAACAAATATATCAAARAAGTTTGGACATCAAGTTATGAGGTACCTTTTAAAATACTTTCAGATGAGAGGGATGGAAGCAAAAAAGTATTTTTACCCAGTTACGTTTACTAAAAAGAAAAATAAACAAGCTGTTTGTGTCATATACACATTTTCTTCCTGAAAGGAAAAAAGGACTTAGAACATTCAGGACCCTTCTCATTTAAATGTCTGAAACAAAACACAAATGGAAGCCATCAACAGTTTGGGAAAACAAAGGCTGTCAGTCCATCCACTGCAGACTTCCTGACAAATCCTAACCCCAGTGAGATTTAACGGGCCACATCGTTAACAGCAAAGACCACCCAACCAGTAGCGCAAACAAAAAGGGTTAAGCCTGACTTTATCAGACAGACCCACAACACGGTAATGCTCTGATGAAAACGGCACGCTAACTTGAGGATACTTGTTGGCCTAATTCAGGAGAAGAACAAAGGAGAAGAATTTACTGAGATTCTTAATACTCGCATAGCAAAAGAACCAGTAAAACATATATTTGAGTAGTTGATGTATTTTAACACGTAAGGATTTCACTTCCAGCTGGACCTTGCTGTCACACTGGTCACTGGCTCGGGAAAATGGTCTTCCCACTTCTGCCTGAATGCAGTGCCACTGAGCAGGCTCAGCAACAACAGAAGTAACAAAAATTTGCTCACCTGATCCTCACCAGGCTGGATTTTGACTGGAAAGCAAGAAAAGTTGAAATGCTTTCCACTTTGTTTTTCCGTCTTCGTTTCCGGGAAAACTGAGCCATAACTATTCTAAGTGACTTCCTGGAATCATTGCGAAGTACAAAAAAATATCCTAAATCCTTGACCTAAAGCATAGCTCTTAGATGACTACMGTCTTAGATACTCAGATACATCTCTGTACCTTATGGCCCTGTATTTTACTGCATTTTTGCAATATTGATCGTATAGCAAAATAAACATTTCCAGGGCAAAATAYAAAAAAGAACCTAACAAAAATGTGCATTAATACATTAAATAAAATGTATTTTAAAATTCTTAAGTCAACTATCCATCAACGTTTATTTTGAAACTTGGAGAAAAGTATCTCAGATTTAGTATTTTATATTTGCCTTATAAACCTTGATATATATATAGGCAACTAACAGAGGATTTTGTTTGGAGGCTTCCCCCCCTCCCCGTTTTTACTTTTTCTTTACCAAATKGACAAATTTGCCTGGTCTGTGTGGTACGAATGGAAGTTGCTTTGGAGGAAAGGCCATTCGAAACAAACACAGCCCAAACATGCTCACAGCACGCAGCTGCCAAGGAGCTGGTACTAAATGGATGTACTTAACACAATCTTGCTACAAAAGCTGGCTCTCTTCCATTACTTTTTTATCGCAATCCTCTGCAARCTTCATCCCAAATGCTAGATACCGTTGTGATTCAGAAAGTTTTGGAAATGCAACTGATGAAATAGATGATGGAGATCAATTAGCCAACAAAGGAGAAGTGGAAGGCAGAAGTCACTTGCAGGTGATCCTATAGAAATGAGGATACAAATCTTACTTAAACTTGTGAAGTTCCACTGATGTAAATGGCAACATTTTCCTATGTTAAATTAGACCCTATGCGAAGTTATCATCTGGTCTTTGGTTAGGTGTTGACTTGAGAAACATGGCTTGCACTTCTAAAGGACTGAAATCTCATGTATTAGCACCATAATTTCATTTCACATTTTTAAAAATGCATCTTTTTTCTGGCATTTGAGGACTGTTCAGCAGAAGGCTCTCATGCTACCTTGTTTTTAGTAGGTGGAATAAAAGGTCAAAATATGCTATATGGAGCAGGCAACGTGATTCTCTGTGTCTAGGTCCCTTGCAACATAGGCAGAAAGTTGCAGTTTTTGCTTTAGACACAGCTGACACCATGTCTGCATTGTTATGTCTCTTGTATGTGCACAGAGCGATCTAGAAAGCGAGTTATAATGGAGACAATCCCACTGCAAGGCTGATATAGTAAAAGCTGTGCACAAAAGAACAGTATACCGCTACATACAGCAGAGGTAGATTGCGTTTCTATTTGTTGTACTTCTCAACGTGTTCAAATAATTTCCAGGTAATGAGTTTTGTTAGTATAGAATTAAGGTAGGATTTTAMATTTCATTTAAAGGCCTCAAGATAACCTAGGAATAAAAATCCCCGCATTTTCGAGCTGAAGTTGAAAAAAGAATCACTACATATGTGAGCAGGAGAAATTGCTCAGACTACTTCAGTTTAGTTCAAAACTCTATTACTGGTGTTGTCAAGTAACAGAAGCTTCAGAGGAAAAGACAAATAGAACTGGTTCAGGTTAGCTGGGGCACAGGAAGTTGTCCGTTACCTGTATTTCAGGAAATAGGAAAATCTTATTTGTTACCCCATCCAGACATCTTATCTCTTTGCATTAACTTAGTGTTCTAACGAAAGGTACTTATCTCCTGTATAAAACATTCGGGTCACCTTCTAAGAGCTCTAACTTTGTGCTAAAGTTTTTCAAGCGTGTAAGAAAATGTCCTCATTTCTGAGGCTCTCACTGTCTGGCTTAATGCCCTTACACGTAGAAAGCTTCCCCAACAAGGGCAGAGATGCTGTGGTGTGCAGATCTGCGATACCTCAGACAGCTAGCTGGCACAGCCAAGTGCCCGTGTCAGAGGCCGAGTCCCCCTTCACTCAGATTAACACCCTACCTGCACCTAGAGTACTTTTAAATACCTTTCCACCTCTCTCCATCTATTTCCACAGGTCCAGAAGATGGACAATTTGTTCCATTACCCAATGGAGAACTACTGGGGATAGCTTGCTTTTCTACAGTCAAGAGAGCCGTGAGGTGAGCAACCTCCCACTCCCCCTCCCTTAAGTCACACAGAGGTGAGTGTAGCAATAGCCCAGATATAACCTGCTGAAATGGGTCCCCTGGACTTGAGGTTACTGTATTTATTTATCTTACGTGCTTTGCAGTCTGTTCTTACGCTGCTGCAGCAGCCAGTGCCAGGGCATATCTGAGCTGGCATTCCGCTTGGCAAGTCAGGTTCAGCTAGCAGTGAACTGCAGTTAGGAATTCAATATACACAGTCCAGCCACGTAATTATGTTCCAGCCTCTGTTTGAAATGATGGAAACTACACTCAGTCACCACATCTAAATGTGAGGTCACAAATTTTGAAGCCTAATTCTGTGCTATTTTAAAAAACAAACAGAACTCTTGCCCTTTGTTGTAAACCTGGTCACAAACATAGTTATCCACAGTAATACAGAGTGTTAAAAGAAATGTTTTATAAACAAAATACTTTTATTATACTCGTATATGGGTTATTTTAAATCAAGAATTAAAATACAGTTGGTATTAAACTGTTGTTTCAGTTCGCTTCACAAAAGTCAAAGTTACTGTAGATTAGCCTCAGGAGGTAATATTTATCTGAAAAAAAAAGTTTTTAAAAATATAAATGGAATTTCTTTTTCCTCTTTTTATTTAGTGTGTTTCGGTAATATAATTTAAACTAAACAGCTAATAGAGCGTAACACTAAGCAAAACCAGAACTTAACTGGAACTGAATATAGACTGTTTTATTGATCTATTCCTGCTTCTGATGTGAAAATTATCCCATCACTACATTTATGTTTCCCTTTTGTTAAAAATAATTATTTTTCATAGGCTTTCTGTAAAAGCTCCATCCAAGAAAAACATCTTGAGTATTTAGAGATACTCCAGATACCTAATCCAGCTTATTGGGTAACTGCTTCTTAGAAGATCCCTAGACAGAGAAATCCCTTCTATTGTTTCTTCTTGTTTTATAGAAGCATCATAACACTATTGCCCTATCTGGACACTGGTAGTCACATCCAGCCTGGTACAGTATTCAGCAGGGGGAAAAACATACTTGGGTGTGGCCTCTACAGACCACACTATCACCTGAGTGTTCAGTTACAGTGGTTTTCCATAGATTCATAGATTTAAGAAAACGACTGGCCACGTGCAAAACAAAGAGCAGTCTCTTCTAAAACAAGAGACCCTTTATACAATAAGCAGGCTCAGCATCCCAGTTCAGAATGAGGCAGTGGCAACAGAATATGAGCCTCAACTTACAGTAAGAAGTGGTAACCTGGCACATATATATCCTTCAAGCCCCCAGACAGAACTGTGAATTATTACTATTTGTTATTTTTAAATCTCAGCTGTATCAGAAACCTCATTCTGACCGAAGTTCTATTACCCTGATGCTGTGCAAACAATGCAGAGTTATACTGCAGCTCCTTTGGGATGCTGTTGTAAGCAAAGTTGTTGCTTTTGTATCAGACATTATGGTTAAAACAGATTACTTCAAATACATTATCTTTTCAGGGATCCGTCTAACCTTTTGCACACATTTCTAATTTTACACAATATTCCTCATAGGCTCAACGATCCTTATTATTTTTCTCTCAATCCTTGGTTATAAGGAACATTATTAGCATGTTATGAGCTTTGCTCATCAGCTAAACCAGTGACTGTTTTCATGCTCTTCCAAATGCAAAATAAAATCTTAACTCAGGCCCTTACTTCAGTAGCAAAGGTGTGTCAAGTCAGTCCCACTGGCTCATGTTACATGTGGCAACTCTCTATACCACTGTAATTGGAGCATTTTTAGCATATGCCCATTCCCTCAAAGGGGCCTGGCTCTTTTCTCTTCATTGATCCTCATGTCCCAAAGGTCTTGGCTAGATAACATGAAGAACGTGGACTGCTTTACCTTTTTTAAAGGACAATTGGATGAAAGGGGTTCAAACTTTAATGAGTATTTCCTCCCCCCCCCCCCCTCAATGTAGGAGCAACGTATTTTGACGCAACCTAAACTCTCTGCCAAATAATTTAACCCAGATCAGTAACAACCTCCTCTAAACTGAATCTGTCATCCTATGCAAGACTTAACTACGTTAACTTAAATTCATGTCAAGTTAAACAAAGGAACCTTCCTTGTATATAGAATTCCTTCTACACACCCATTTCCTGGTAGGTTTCTGTACTTTTTGCTGATGTTTTATGGCTGCCCACATGCCAGACACTCTTCTGCCAGCACCCCAATATCCCTGTTCTCAAAAGATCTGTCATGGATTTATTCTAAAATATAAAATTTGATTCCTCATCTATGGTCAGGTATTCAGGTCAATGTATATATAGCAAATAGTTTTTGAAAAACACAGGTTTTCCAACAAACGTTTACATTTCCATTTAATATGTGAATACTTTCCCATTATATACAAAGAATACGAAGTACAGAAAAAATAAATTATGAAGATAATAATCTGGGAAAGAGAAATCTTAGTGTTTTAAAGAGTCATCTCCTGCATCTAGTGGCAATAGCACATACACATTATAAAGTTGTACACAGTACTGTAATACATATGACATAATTTTCCAATTTCCTGAAAGAGAGTCATGAAAGCCATTTACAAACAACTGGCTCATATTTTCTCCAGAGTAAATCACATGAAATACATGTAGAAACTGGAGTAAGGAGGGATTGTATAGCAATGCCATTAAAACAGTCAAAAAAAGCACTGCTCCTGCAGCTGAATCTGAGTAATCATACACCTCAGTAAGATCAAGAACAGTTTCTTCAAGAAGTCTGATCAAAACTCACTAATAAAACCAGACAGAACAATATTAGCTTTTAAAGTTTGACAGTAAGACGACTATTGAAAATATCTGTTTTATCAATTACATTCCAACAAAAATCATAATCTGAATTACAAGTATACTGCATATCTGCATAAGCACCAAGATAATATAAAGTAAAAACTTATCCATCAAGTCCCTCTGATAAATGGTCCCCTATACATATGCAAATTTTTAATGTACATTTAAATACCTTTGGCAAGAGATGCAGATTCCCTAAAAGTCACTGCAAAGACTGAAAAAAATTCTAAAACTTGAAAACTTTAACAAAGATCAAAGGTAGAGCATTTTCTAATGGTCTGATACATAATAAATCGTCAATAAATTCTGGTTTTACAAATAGCAAAATTCATTCCAGTTCCCGAGATAAACTGCAGATCAATTGTGAAGATTTACCAGATTGTACCACAGTCTCTTTCCTACCTTCTTTTACAAACTGCAAACAAGGTTTGAGCTGAGGCTTCTGCTAAACATACAAGTTAACAAAGCATGTGAAAGGTCAAAACATTCAAATGTTCTTTTGACTATAAAAACAAGAGACTGGCAACTTAGGTCAGAGACAGGTAGACTTTAGCCACAGTCTGTCAAAATAATTTCCAGACGGAGGTAGTTGTTTTAAATTAACTGCACTTCAATCTTTTAAATTAATCTAACTCTATCTTGTTTCTATCCTGTTTTCACCAACAACTGTGCTCTTATTCATCCATCTGCTGTTTAAAAAGCATATCATACGTGAGTTCAAAATCCTAGGGTCAAATTTTTTAAAAGAGCGTGAGTCACCTAACAGCTCAGCACATCTCTGATTGTATGCTGGAACCATCAGTGCGCTTCATTACTACTAGCCATATGGTCAGTTCCTAAGTTAGCATTAATTTTGTGCTCCATCTTCTGTAAAACTGCTGGAAGATCCAGAACAGAAGAAATAATATAATGAGGTACTGGGGAGGTATCTACCGGGGTAGTCGCTGCTTTGTTTAACCAGACAGTTGCTTTCAAGCCAGCATTCAGGCCTCCTTGAATATCTGTATCTAGAGAGTCACCAACCATAACACACTCTGCGGGCTGCACCCCCAGGAGATCGCAACAGTAATGAAATATGGACGGCGCCGGTTTCTCTTCTTTCTGCTCTCCTCCCACAACGATGGCATCGAAGTAGGGCTCACAGGCGCACGCTTCGATCTTCTCCCTTTGCGTCTGTTTGTCGCCGTTAGTTAAGAGCAGCAAGCGGACCCCTTTCCGCAGCTCGGTGAGCAAACCCCGCGTGTCCTCGGCCAGGGTGAGGTGCTGGAGGCGGGTCGTTTTCCACAGGAAATAGCACTCGGCGGCCAGGTTTCGGTTCGCCTCCCCCCCGATGGTCTCTTGGATCGCCTCCTCCCAGTGCGAAATCCGCAGGTCGGTGATGCACGTCCTGGCGGGATCGTGACCCTCCTTCAGAAGCTTGGCCTGCACCTTATCGCAAATGACACGGGCTTCTTCCTCACCGTAGTGGTGCTTGGACCGCAGGGCATTTATCACCTTTAACGGACAAGCGGCCCTCATCAGTGCACCACACGCACCGAGCCTGGCGCCGCGCACCCCCCTCACTCCCAGCGCCGCCCCGCGCCCGTTATCGGCCCCCGAGGGGCCTCCGGCTGCGTGTCGGTGCCGGGCAGGCGGCACGGTGGCCGGCGGGCAGGGGGACGCGCAGCGCCGCGGCCGCCGGGCCGGGAGGGCCCGTGGCCGCAGGCCCCGTGTCGGAGGGCCGTGAGGGGACAGGGGCGGTACCTCCTCGATGGCGCGCTGCCCGGCCGCCGCCGTGTCGACCAGCGTGTTGTCCAAGTCGAAGAACACCGCCTTGACGCCGTGCGCCCCCATGGCGCCGCCTCTCGCCAGAGCCGCCCCGCTCTAACGGCCGAGCCGCCGTTCCCGGGGCGGAGGGGAGCTCCCCAACCGCCGCCAGAGCCGCCGGCACCAGGGGACGGCAGGGGGGGGCGGCCGCCCCTCCGCCCCGCCCTTCGCCGGTGCTGGGCGGGGCCTCGCCCGGCCCCGGGGCGCTGCGCCACGCCCGTGAGGGAGGCAGCCAGGCGCGGGGGACTGGGGGGGCGGCCGCCCTGTCCCGCTACCCTAAAGCGCGCTGCCCGGGACGTGCTGGCTGCGGGTGGAGCCGCAACGCCCAGGGGCCCCGCGGCGCCCCGCCGGCAGGAGGGGGCTGAGATCACGCAGGACCCTGGAGCGGGGCTGTGAGGAGACCCCGCCCGTGTGCCGGGGGAGAGGGGCCGCGAGGGGAGCTCCCCTGCCCCCGCCAGCCGCGGTGTCTTGCGCGTCTCTTGCCGCGCCGGCCGCGGGGCGGGGTGCGGTACGCGGGGCGAAGGGGAGCCGCGGCGGCTGCTGCGCCGGGGCGGAGGAGGCGCCTGGCTGAGGAGGGAGGGGTGAGTGGGAGCGGGGCGTGTGGCAGGCGGGGATACGGGGACCCGGAAGTGGCGGGGGAGGGGGGGGCTCCTTTGGTTTTGTGGGTTTTTGTTTTGTTTTGGTATTTTTTTCCTCCTTCTGTTAGGGAATGCTTCCTGGGTGAGGCAGCCGAGAGCCGGCGTCTGACTTGAAAACACCTGTTGAAGTGCTGCCAGGGCGCAACCGTACCGTGAAAGGGTTTCCACCCGGGAAGGGTTGCGGGGCGGCCCCCGCGCCTTTCCCGCCCCGCCCCGCCGCGCCCCTTCCTCCTGCCGCAGGCAGCGGGCGCTGCGCGGCCGGCCCCGGGGTAGCGGCCTGTAGGCTGTGGCTGGTGAAGCCTGCCGCCGCCCTGAGGAAGTGTTAGCAGGACGCTCGCGGGGTGGCTGCGGGGCGCCCAAAGATGCCGGAGTCCGTAGGTTCGTACTCCGGAGCATTCCTTGGACAGGCCTCGGTGAAAAGGGACCTGCGGGAGGAGGGGGAGGAGGACATACCCGCAAGAGATTCGGTTCAGTTCGGCGTGCAGGCACGACGTCTTCGCTGCCTCCGCTGTTGCCTTCTGGAACGTGTCCTCCCGCAGGGCCACCTGCGGGCAAAGCATGCCACAATCTGTTCCACAGCACCAGGATGATTTGGTTATGGTAAAGTCAAAGCCAATGACACCACTACAGATACTTGGGGAACTGGTATGGTATTAGAATATTTGAAACTCCAAAGGTCAATATTTTCTAGAGCAAATGAATCCGGAAGGCATTTGGACAAAGGTCTGAAAGGCACGGTAGAACAAGTTTTACAGGTGTATGTGCCAACTGCTGTTTCAGAATAGATCATTTTCCCCAGGGTGAAGTTTAACAGCAGGCTTGATTGCTCAAGTAATATCCCTGTTGTTCTTTGACAACATGTTTTGATAAACACAGTATCTTTTTTTTATCAGCCAGCAAACAAATTTTGTTGATTTGATTTCTGTTAATACTGCTGATGTCGATTAGACATTAATAAGTACATGCAATTCACAAAGCTGGAGGAAACTTTATATCTTACCAGAGAAACTGGAGGTTTGCTCCAGGCCACTCCACTTCTGAAAACTGCACCTTTGATAGCAATCTCCTTGTCAGGTCACACGTAAGGCCAAAAAAAATTGTGCCAAAGACTGGCATATGGCAAGTAAAACTACAGGAGGCAGGTGTCTAAGGAGAGGGAAGGATTCTGAGAAGAAACAGACATGGCTAAGGATCCTGTAGTTAAGGAGATAGGAGGAGTTTTAATAGAATTGCTCTGGTTGACTTGTAATAAAATATGCTATTTTCATTTGATAAAACGAGAAAGGTATTAGGCATGCAGATTTCACATGCTTCTGCTGAATTACTGTTTTTCAGAATTTACACAGAAGAGTGATTAACAGTAGCTGAATTTCTAGGATTCTCGACGCTTAAGAAGATGGCATCTGTTTCAGATAGCCCTGCGTTCCAGTCAGTGAGCAGTGGATCCTATGAAATGTGTACCTTTCAGAAAAGGTACATTTATGTAAAAGCAATCTTTGTGCTTTCTTTGACAGTTGTTGAAAGAGGTCATAATTGGAAAATAAATGTCTTAAAAGATTTTATAAGATATATATCTTTACTAGAAGCTTTCAGATACAGAAATAAAGCATTAAACCATGGATTATAATTATATTTTAAACTTACTTTTATTATTTTGTTTTCATTTTTCTCATCAACTGACTGTGCGTGGAAGACTTACATTCACTTCAGAGTAGGACTGCAATTGTAAAATGTGCTTTCCTGTATCCATGTAAAAGTCACTGCAAGGTGGTTGTTTAACTTCAGACAGCCATTTGCCATGCTGTATTTGTATGAACCCCATGGTTAGCAAATAAGGCCGCTCGTGACAGCTTTTTCTACAGCAGTTCAGCATGCGTGATCTATGGGCAATTTTATGCTTTCAGACATGTGCAGTACTTCCTCATTGTTCTTTCTGCAGTCTCTCTAGAGGCTAGAAATGCCTCACAGAAGCTCAGAACCAGGAAAAGAACAGTGATCAGAAACCTAAGTAGGAGCCAGGTTGAAATATGAGGTGTATTGCACATTCTAGAAGTGGTAATGTGAGAATGCCATTTTGGTATCTTTAAATGAGGCCCATACATAGAATTACGGAATTGTTGTAGGTGCGTTTAAACAAGGAAGAATGTCATGAACATTTTCAGAGAAAACCTGTTTTGTCCATACATATGGAAATAATAATTTACGAATTATGTGACTCATATCATGGTTTGTCTTTTTTTTCTACAAGATGATTATACTTAGAAGTTTAGCGTTCTGAACTCTGACGTTTTTCTCTGCATCGCCACTGGCGTCTGAAGGGGTYCCTTGTTGGTTGTGTCAGCGCTATGGGAGAGCAGGTGTGCTTCCTGGGTGCCGGTGGGTGCCCAAGCCATTTCCTCATACTAAGGATGAGACCTAAAGCTTACTGCTGTTTTCCTTCTCCCCTCTACAGCTGTCTGGTTTCTACTGGAGAGAGATCTTGCAGGGGAATCGGAGTCGAAGCACAGTCCAATAGGTTACATATCTGAGTGATCAGGGGTRGATGTTGAGTGCACACAGTGAAACACATCTGCTCCATACTTTAGATATAGTCTCTGGAAACTAAGCTTGGAGATTTATTTTCTTTCCTGCTTCTCCAGAATATGTTATTAATTTGGTGGCTGTTCTTTTTTTTTTTTTTTTTTTCCTTTATCCCAGTAAGAGGTCTACTATGAAGTGCCTTAATGTTCAGTGATACATATTTTAAGTTGAAAGAAGGGTTAAACAATGAGAGATGAGAAACCGCTTTTGTGTTGGAGAAAGTTATTTGTTGGCTGAGACCAAAACAGAACTGTGAGAAGTTTAAAGAGATCTGAGCGGGCTAAATGGGTTGACTRACAACATTCAGTTCTGATAAATGCAGACAATCCAGGCTGGAAGGAAATACGCTTAAGTTACACTTTTTTTTTTTTTTTTAAACTTTCCTAAATTCAGTATGYGCACTTCAGCATGATCTCTAGAAAGTGGAAGATCATCTTTGTAAAATCAGCTCTTAACAATACAGGAGGAACGTGATGAAGCACCATGTAGAAAAGTATGTTGAACTTTTTTTTACTTAATTTACATTGGTGGTACAGCTTCATTTGGAATGACTTGGGCTTATTGATCATCTCATTAAAGGATTCCCACAGATGTAGAATTGGAAGGGTAGAGAGGGTGTTTAAGGGCTGAGGAAAACCTTACAGAGAGAGGTTGCAGTAAAATGGGATGCAATAAAGTARTACGATGCACTAAAATAATATCTAAACAAAAGTATAGCAGCTGAACTGAAAATTCAAAATGTATAAAAGGAAATACTCTGTTACGTGCCCTAACTGTGGTTTGGAATTAATTTCTTTGGGAAGCTGCTGAGGTTGAGACCATCGCCGTATTGCAGAGTAGTGGGATGCTGATATGAACACCAAGAACATTTGGAACTGTAGTTTTAACTCTGTCACACTTCGTAAGGGATATGAGTGTTGACCGGCTAGTCAGAGAGGGAAAAGGGCTACTAAAAAAAATATTTGGATGTGTTTGGGAAAAGCTGGGTGCGTCGCTGCTCTCCGCTATGTGGATGAGCTATAGCATGTGGTTACTGTCGCTGCCGTGTATCCTCTGTAACAGGAAAAGGTAATAGCCAGTCGGGGAGAAATGCCGGCGGGGCCATACCACTGGCGTGTGGAGCATCTTTGAGAAGCGACTTGCTTGCCTTGCAGCCCCGATTCCCAGTCAGTGGAGCAGCGCTGAGCAGAGCTGGGGTGCCAGAGCCGCGACTGCCTGCGGCGGGCGAGCGCGGCGGCTCCCCGCAGCCTGGGGACGGGGCCGCCCTCTCGCCGCGGGGGCTCTCGCTCCCGCCCGGCCCGTGGCCGCACAACCGGAGCTCGGCGGTGGCGGCGCCCGCCGTACCGCATCCGGGGCCCCGGGGCTGCCTCCCGCCCTTTCGGTTTCGCTTCCAGCCGGGGCGGGCGGTGCTGCGGGAAGCGAAAGTGGGGCGGCGCCGTGCCGTGCCCCGCCGTGCCGTGTCCCGTCGGCTGCTGGAGCTCCTGGGGGTCCTGGGGCGTCTGCCGCGGCTCGGAGGTACCGGGGGGTCGGAGGCGCGGGGAGGGCAGGGGGTCCGTGCGGTCCCGCCGAGGCAGGCYGCCCGCACCCGGCTCAAGCGGCGCYGCCCGCCCGCGGCGCTCACGGCTGCCTGGCGGCTGCTCCGCGGCCGGGAGCCTGGGTTCATCTTCGGTACGTGTCACCGAAATTAGAAATTAGAATTAGTTTTCTGTGAACTTCACGYTAGTGGCACCAGTTTTCTATTTTATTTCACAGCAGTGGTCTGCCAGGATTAGGGGCTGTCTCTATACTATGCCTGGAGGCAGACATATCTTTGAATGTTGCTTTGCAGAACCTTTTTGAGATTGTGTCAAAATGGAACGTGAGTATATGGAGAAGATCAACAATTACTGTCAAAAGCGGAAATTTACCCTGGATTATGCCGAAGTCGGGATGACCGGCCCATCTCATGATCCTGAGTAAGTTCACTCTGCATGTCAATAAACATCAGGACTCTTCTTGCAATGAACCAACTGGGTAAAGCTTGCAATCATAAAAGTTAATTTGCTGAAAGTGTGTATGTGGCAGGAGAGCTGGTTGAAATCATAGATTGAGTGGTAGGTGGGTGGGGAAGATGTCATGTGATAGAGTTTGAGGAGAAAACTTACTTCAGAGTTGATGGCCCTTTTTTGGAAAGCAACAGCAATGCACATGTTACTGGTAACTATATTGTAAGTATGTTATGCTTCTGCCATGAAATCAGTCGGGAGGTGGGGTGGGTTGCAGCAAGTATCTAAGTTTATGATCTGTGCGAACTTAAATGCTTTGATTTTTGTTTAGTTTTACAAAGCATGGAAATTATTTGTGATTTATGTTGTTCATTTCTAACCATAAAGGTTGGGTGTATATTAATTGATTGGGTACCCACATGTTTTATGTGTAGTTAATTTTTGAACATCTGTTACAAGAGAAGGGTCTTTTGCTTAAGCTGTTTTGCTTTTACTTTTAGAGACAATTAGAGCTAATGGAATATGTTTTATTTTTTAACAMAAATATGGTGTTTTGCTAATTTTTTTCCGTTGCCAGAGATCCTGGATACTCAAGATCTATGATGTTTCCTTGTGTGGTTTCTTTTATTTTTTATTTCTGCTAGTTTGCATGAAGACAAGCCTTATGCTAATAATTAGTATGTTTCTTTTAATGTCTTCCATGTTGCCAGCCAGCACTGTCTGTGCTGTCTTATTCTTAGACCTGACTRTAGTCCCAGAATAAATTAATAAGTATTACCTGGGTCTCAAATGTTAATCAGTTATTTTAATTTTTTCCCCATGCGGCTCATGTAATTAAAAAAAGTAACCCTTACTGCAGTAATGGCCACAGCTGTGGTCACACAGCTACATTTTCATGCTTCAGAAGTGATGGCATGGGACTACCAGAATTTACACACATTTCAGATTTACTCATTTAGTCCATTTATTGTGCTTTTTCTTTTTTTTTGTGTACTCTGCTACATTCACAAATATAATGCAACCCAGTCTCTTGTATCTGTAAGTGCTGTGAGGTGTGACAGTGTTATCTAGAAAAATCCTGGATAACTCGGGCTGTTTCAGGGAGTACAATGTACAGTGTCTGGCGACAGCAATGAGTGCTGTAAACCTCCTTCGGTGCCCTTGTGGTGCTCTTTCCCAGTGCTCTGCCTGCTAACGGGATGCATTGGCCACTGCTGGTCCTGAGCTGGCTCCCTAACTCTTCTTTGCTGTGTCCCATCTCATAAGTCCACCTGCAGTTGTCTGAGGCATAATGCAGTGACACGTCCTGTCATCTCCTCCCATCCTGTCCTGGTTTTGGTGCTGTAGTTGCTTCCACTGCAATGTCTGGCAGGGTCAGTGCTGAACGCAATGTAAGAAGGTTGAGACAGCCCAGGCTGGCTCAGTCCTGAGCAGCTGCGAGCTTTCTTGGGCTGGGAATGCAGTGTGTGGATAACCAGGCCAGTCCTGCCTTAGCCTGCCAAGTCTGGGCAGTGCTTATTAACTTGGAGACCATGGTGGATAAGCATGACTGTACATTTGGGACCAACTCATGTAACACTCATTCAGATAATCCTCAACTCAGATAATTAACTCATGGGTCATTGAGACTCGGACTGCAGATTTTCTCAGGATGCTTAAATAAAATGGTGAATTTTGAATGCAAATTCATAGCTGAATGTGTGTAGTATTCAGTGCTTAGATAAGGGTTGGCTAACAAACCCTTTCCCAAAGAATGATCTTTCTTTCATGCTTTTTTTTTGTATGCTGTTTCCTATGTGTAGAGTATGTGGCACACTGTGGTGTGCCTTGTCCTGTTTACCTCCTTAAGATGTTGATTATGCAATAACTGCACGCACTACTCTGCATCTGCATTGTCTTCCACTCAAACATTTCATTAGAGGGAAGTGGAGAGTGAAGTTGGAACATTGAAMCAAATGAGTTCCTGAAGTCGTTCCACTCTTCGAGACAAAGTGTCCCACAGAGAAACTCATGGTGTTATACCTAGACTGTTTCTTTGTGTGAATCTATCTTGTTGACTGTGAGCTTATGTGTCTATATGCTCTGCTGCAATCTGAAGTACAGATGTACCTTGAGGTTATGATAATGGTCACTTTAACTTGATGCAAGTCTGTGCTGCTGCCAAAAGCAGAAATCTAGTTGTTGTTTTCTCCTCTGTTGCCTTTTGTGCAAAGGCAGTAGCAGAAACATTAGGGATTTTGCAGCTGCAGGAGAAGTCGGATCTGGGTAAGAACTGATGCGGCTGAAAACCAACCATTCGTTATTAGGTCACTGTGGTGGGTTGACCCCAGGCAGCAGCGAAACCCCAGCCAGCCACTCACTGACTTCCCCCYAGTGGGACRGGGGAGAAAATTGGAAGGGTGAAAGGGAAAAAACTTGTGGATTGAGATAAAGACAGTTTAATAAATGAAGCAAAGCTGTATGTGCAACCAAAGCAAAATAAGGAATTCACTCACTGCTTCCCACTGGCAGGCAGATGTTTAGCCATTTCCAGGAAAGCRGGGTTTCATCGTGCGTAACGGTTACTTGGGAAGGCGAACAGTATAAGCCCAAATGTCCCCCCCTTCCTCCTTCTTTCTCCAGCTTTTATTGCTGAGCAYGATGCCATAAGGCATGGAATATTCCTCTGGCCAGCTGCGCTGGTTGTGTCCCTTCCCAACTTCTCACACACCCCCAGCCTACTTGCTGGGAGGCCAGAGTGGAGAAAAAGAAAAGGCTTTGATGCTGTGCAAACACTGCTCAGCAATAGGTAAAACTCTGTTGTGTTATCAAGACTGTTTTAGTCCCAAATAAACAACGTAGCACCATACCAGCTGCTATGAAGAAAGTTAACCCCATCCCAGCCAGACCCAGTACAGTCAGTCCTGAGCTGCACCAGTTCCCTGTTCTGACTCCCGGAGCTGCTGTATGGGAAGCAGTGCGTGCAGTTGTGCAATGGAGGGGGAAGGGATCAGTGGAAGGGCAGGACTGTTATTTTTGTTTGTTTTTTTTGGGACTGCCTTTAAACTCATGTCTCATGAAGCACCAGACACATTTTTTGCACTTACTAAATAGTGTATGTAGCCATGTATCAAAGGTGAGTGTAATGTCATATTTGGATCCATGAAATCAAGATTAGCTAATCTTTCCTCTCCATATAGTTTTGCAGTGCTGAGATGTGTCCTGGTGTTAGGGCTTCACAACTTTGTCTGCAACAATGGTGACCTTATGCATTCTTTTGCTTTTAAAAATTTAAATAATTTTGCTTTTAAAAAGCAGTTAAACATTCATAAATGCTGTTAGAACTAATAAAGTACAGGCATTCGTGAGGGGGAAGGAAACATTTAAAAATATTTCTACTAAAGAATTATGATAATCAGGAGTTAGATATAATAAAAACACATGAATACTTAAATACCTCCACAGTTAACTTATAGTGCTTTGTAGATAATAAAGTTGAATTTGAGAAGGTTATTAAGTATATATGAGACAAGGTGTAACAATGTTTGAGAAAAGTTTCCTTCATTGCAGGTTCACATTTGTGGTTAAAATAAATGATGTAAAATACGGTATAGGCACTGGTAAAAATAAGAAGGAAGCAAAAGCAGTAGCAGCAAAAAAAACCTGGGAAATGATTGGGAAACAGGTGAGTAAACTGTATGATTTAGTTAGTTGGKGTTTTTTTTGCTAGTAAAGGTTGAAGATGAATCTCTAAAAGTAGCCAATAAAATATTGTTGTTTTCTTTAATTTGGAAGAGTTTCTAATTATTTATTTAAGTTGTCTTTGTTCTGTCTTATTCAGTGCTTTTCTACTTTTTACCGCTTGAACTATTTTCCTTATTGTTCTACTACAGGGTTGGTATGTAATATCGAGAGTGTTTCCTCCCCTGTTATAGGAAGATGAGGAAATGTATTTGCCTCTGTTAAGCTGCCTTGGTATATCCAGAGCGGACAGTGTTCCTTTTTCATCTTGACAACTGTTCAGTAATTCGATGTCTTCAAAACATTTGTAGGGCATTGTTCAGTGTGTCTGTTGCCACTCTGCTCATAWAATTGCTTACTTTCACTTGATATGATTCATCTTTGTTTCCTTGTCATTATATTCTTTATGGTATAGCTGATTCTATACTCTTTATCCTTCCTTGATTTAGTTTAGGTTTGAATTTTGTTCCTCTGTTTTCTGCCATGTGTTTTGTGGTAGCCATTCTTTATTTTTCTTTTTGACTCTGAATGCTTCTTAGCACCTTCTGAGTGAAATCTTTCCTTACCTATTTCCATACACTTTCTACTGTGTCACCATCATTACTTTAACACAATTCCTGCATGTTTGCTAATATATTATTAATGCTGCCTAATCATGAGACAGCTGAAAAGTCCTGCTTTCCCCTCTTGTACATGCACAGGAGTATTTGCAGCTCTTGCAAATGGCAGCATTAGCAGCTTCCTGCTGCCATCCCTTTTCTTGGCCCTGGTCAGGCTGTGAGAAAATTCAGAAGGCAGCATTGCTTTTTTTTTATGACACTTCACAGCCTGTTCCCTGTCTTTTCTTAAAAGAGGTGGGAGGAGACATGGTAATAGGTTGTTAAAGACATCGGTGCAATACTTGGAAAACTAGATTTACATTTCTTTGGAAATTCAGAATGTAATAATTCTGCGTTGGGATGGCTGTCCTTTGCCACGAGGGACTCTGTTAATGCAAACTTGGGAGTTCTTAAAAATATTTTGAAATGCTGACAAACCTCGCAGCTATATTAGATCTCGTGCACTGTTTATCTTGATCTATTTATTAAGCTTAAGTTTTTAAGTTACCTGTTTTGTTTGTCTTATAGCCAGAGAGTCCTTCAAATATGCAAGCTGCAGAATTAATGACAAGTCTAGTGACCTTATCACCTGGAGCAGCAAGCGACTATGTCAGCATACTAAATGTGTATTCACAAAAGACGTTGAAATTAGTTGATTATCCTCACAAAACACGTACTGGAGATGCCCATACTCCCATGTAAGATGCACTATGTCTTCGTATTTGCTTTTAATACTTCTGTGTGTTTACTAACACTACCATTAGTTATCCTGAGCAGTGTTAGATGAATCTTTAGAAATACCGTAGAAATTTGGAGGTAGTCTGGAGAAAATCCAGTGGAGGGCCATTAAGGTGGTTAAGGAGTTGGAGGATATGGCATAGGAGGAGAGGCTAAGAGGACTGAGTTTGTTTAGCTGGGAGAAGAGATGGCATGATGGTAGTCAGTGTTGACAAATTGTCAGTTATCTTGGTTGTAGCTTTGGCACCTTTGTGGACCTCTTGGCAYGTATTTTGGAGACGCCAAGGAGAGCCTGTTTGTGTCCCTTTCTGTATGTATTACAGTCAGTGAGTTGTAGAAACGTTCCAGTTAATGGCAACTGAGGGATGATGAAGAATATCTACATATTTGAACTCTCTTGACAATATCTGCTGGAAAACCCTTCCTCTCTTCCCCTGCAAAATCAGCCGTTTTAAAACCTAAACTGCAGATAATTTGTGATTGTGGGTGCATATGATATGATGCTTTGAGGAGTTCAACCTCAGAAAGTGCTAAATATTCACTCTCTGAAAATTGGTTATCTTGAAGGCATGTCAAATTAGTTATCTACCATTATTAATTAGATTAGATGTATATTGGGAATACTGTCCTGAAGATGTATATTTCAGATTTCCATTCTATAATGTCAATTGACTGTAGTGTTAAAATCATTAAATTAAGACTTGTCATATGGTATATAAAACTTTATTCCCTGTTGTATTTTACAGGTTTTCTTGTAGCTGTACAATTAATGGTTTTGTGTATGGAGTTGGCACTGGAACTTCTCTAGCTGCTGCAAAACAAGCTGCTGCAAAACAAGCGCTTGAGAAGCTAAGTGAGCGAGGCTCTCCAACAGTATGTGCTATATTTAGCCTTAAGACAGAAGTTTAATTCTTGTATCTTTAATCTTTGAACAGATTTCCTCATTGTATTTAAAAGCATATTCCATGGATTCCACTTAAGAGGGAAACAATCCATATTTTGGTGGGTTGGTTGGGCTACAGGATACAGTTGGTAAAATTTATTGTTGTGTTTCTATATTTAATTGCTGGATTAAAAAAATATCACAGYTGATATCTGTGTATTTCCAAATATGGTCTGATATGTTGTCATTCAAGGATGCACGTATATTAAAAATTTGTGAATCCTGACTGATATACTGGTTGTCTCCTGTGTGAAGTGTTGTCGAGCTGACTGGCTATGACCATAAATCTTTTACTGCCTTCTGTTGGATCAAAAATGTATTGTGAAATGTGAGAAGGGCAAAAGCAGGAGTGAGAATCAACAGGACTTGCCTTCCATAGTGTTCCAAGGCAGAGTCTACTGAGGCAACTGCTAACACCATCCGCTGGAGAGCACAGCTGTTGTCTTCATGTTGGCGATCGTATTTCCATACGTCCAAAAAATTATCAGAATTCTAATAGTGATCCAAAGCCACTTATGAAATGCACAGAACAGTACATATGAACTAACTTAAATGAAGTGTAGTTTAAAGGGAAGGAAGGCAGTTCGGGGGAGGGAAGAAATCTTTTTTACTTTAAGTACTTTTTTCATTATTTGGCTGTTACCTGTGAATTTTAAATGATTCTTTTATTGTTGTTTTAAGTTAACCATGTAATTAATGGCCTATTACAGCTCTAGGATCCTTCCATAATATTTTCCTGTGTTGCGAGCTCATGGGTCTTTGCATTTTCATCCAAGTCTGAAATTTACTACCTCAAGCAGAACCTCTGTAGCAATTATTCTAAATTTGGGGGGGGTTGTTTTGGTTTGAATTTTTATTAATTCCCAGTGATGTTTGTGTAACAAACAAAATGTAACTAGCAAAAAGTAGTAAAGGCTCAGTACTCCTGAATCAGAAAAATGGGTTTTGTTTGTTGACTATCACTGAAACGTAAACCCTTATGTTTTTTTACTTTTTGTCAGGTTATGGTCTGTAACAATTGTAGGTGTTGCTTTTAATGTTACATTTATGCTCTTATGACATGGGGGGCTGGAAAAAAAGGGGAAGAACCTCTACAAGTATTTAGGATTGATTTTTTTAGTCGATCCCATTTAGTAATCAGGTTTTACAGGGTTTTCACACTGAAGACACTGAATGTCTTTTTGTACAGACTCAGTTCTGCTGATTACATATACCAAAGCCCACATATATCTTGTTTTCCACACAGACAATTGCATATGCAGTAAACAATGAAAACATTTGCTTTTAATAACGGTTACTCTTACCCTGATTTTCAATAGATCCCAGACGCTACTTCTGCAAATGTATCTGTATAGTCTCGATATGAGTGGGAAAACGCTCACTGTGACAGGGCCCTGTGTTTCACTCCTGTGGGTGGAAGTTAGGCAGATGCCTTTCTTCTGCAGGGCTTTGAATGTTCAGTGCAGTTAACAACTTCCACTTAGGACCTTGTCATCTTCCCTCCCCCCTTTTTGAATGGCATCTTTTGCACTAGGGATTTTTTTACGTGATTTTTGTTAACCATTCTTGTTTTTTCTTTTTTCAGAGGAGAAATGAGAAATCTGACAGCAATTCTACATTTAGCGAACATAGTAATTTCTCTCGAGTACCAGCTCAGTCTGAATTGGAGTAAGTTGGGTTCACTGATAACGTGATAACAAAATGTATTTACTAATCTTAGAGGGTCATGTGATCTAGTTCTAAATAAAACCTGTCATCGTTTCTTTATTGCAGTATAAAGCCATTTAATTTAGGCTTATATTTCTTAGACTTCAGAGCAAAATTTGTTGTACTTGTGCAATTTTATTTGAGTCCTTACAGGTTAGCTTATAATAATTTTAGAGCTTTCTGATATATTTTGCCATGAGTAGTTCTTTCAGAACCATTTTTACTGTGATGTAAATGGAATAACCTACCTCATTCAGTAGCATTATTTCATGCCATTTTTAACAATCATTTTCCTATTGTGACACTCTTGTAAACTCAGTATAATGCAATTTCGGCTTTTTCCTATGCTCCACATTCTGCTTTCTTCTCTGTTTTTTTTTTTTTTCTTTTTCATTCTCTATAAATCTTAATTTCTACCAAAGGAAAAATTTGCTTAGTGAAAGAAAATGAACATGCATAAAGATTCATTTGTGATTTGGGAACCCTAGGTCAAGCCTTTTGTGTCCAGCAGTTAATTTGACTGTAGTGCCACTACCACTTCTTCTTTCCGTAGTGCCACTATGTCCTGGTTTTGGCTGGGATAGAATTCATTTTCTTTCTAGTAGTTGGTATAGTGCTATGTTTTGGATTTAGTATAAGAAGAATGTTGATAACACACTAATGTTTTTAGTTGTTGCTAGGTAGTCTACGTCCCAAGGACTTTTCAGCTCACATGCTCTGTGAGGTGCACAAGAAGCTGGGAGGGAGCATAGCCGGGACAGCTAGGCCAGCTGGCCAATGGGGTATTCCATACCATATGATGTCATGCTCAGCATATAAGGCTGGGGGAAGAAGAAGGAAGTGGGGGACGTTCGGGGTGATGGCGCTTGTCTTCCCAAGTAACCGTTACGCGTGATGSAGCCCTGCTTTCCTGGGGATGGCTCAACACCTGCCTGCCCATGGGAAGTAGTGAAGGAATTCCTTGTTTTGCTTTGCTTGCGTGCGCAACTTTTGCTTTCCTTACTAAACTGTCTTTATCTCAACCCACGAGTTTTCTCACTTTTACCCTTCCGATTCTCTCCCCCGTCCCACCCGGGGGAGAGTGAGCGAGCGGCTGTGTGGTGCTTAGTTGCCGGCTGGGCTTAAACCASAACACACTACCATGTTCTTTGTGCGATTGTAAAGCAAGCTGATACGTACAATGCTAGAGGTGGCTGCACTGCCTCGAAAAAACATCTGTATTTAACCTATTTAATTAAAGGATATGATAGAATATATATCATATAAATATCTAGATATCATGATACCATATCATAGACATAGAGGAGTATATTACAAAATGTTATTGTTTTATTAGCTTTCCAGCATAAAGTTTTGTAGTTTAAATCAGTCATGATTGTTAATGCTTTTTCAGGTTTTGCTTTTAAAAACTGAGTATTTTTTATGCTTCTTTTTTTCTTGTGGCAATAATTTTATTTATGATATTTATTTATTTATTTATGGTTGTGTTACTTTCACCTAAAATAGTCTATTATTTTTCAATAACAGCAATATTTGCTCTGAAGATGCATCTGAAAAGTTGGTACAAAAAATGAAAGACATGGCAGTATGTGAAAAGCCTTCACCTTCTCAGGTATAGAAAATGGTCTTCCTTATAACTACATTTTAGGCCCTGAATAGAGCAAGGTGCTTGTCAGAGTGTAGTATCAGTTTGTTCTGTATCCACTAATCACTAAAAAACACATGTGCATTTTTCCTAAGAATATTCGGTACTTTCTTACTGCTAACCATTAGTAATTTACTTCTGTACTGTGGACCCAATTTATGTACTGCTGACCAAATGGGCATACTCCCAAGAAAGGGGATCAAACAAAGCTCATATTTTTTCTGTGGGAAGAATGATGATGTGATACATAGCATATGTGAAAAATTTTAAGCTAAGATATGGCTTCATTCTTATTACATTGTTTATATAAGGTATGAACACATTTATAGACAATTCCTAGCTACATTTCAGACACATTTTAAACTAAGTATAGTGAAAATATTCAGGATATCTCAGTTAGTTTTTTTTCTCTTTTTCATGTAGACAGATGCACAAAGTTCTGCCCTGAAACCCGGAAGGTACGTGTTTATTTCTAGGTTGCTGCTTCCCATAAACTATACTGCAAACCACTTCAGTGTTTCTATATCTAGCAAACAAATGCCACTATTGGGAGGTACATTTCTTTCCTCTTGTTGCATATTAGAAAGACGGCTCATTATAAGTTTTGCTTTTATCCTTGTTAAAGAAAATTGGCAGCTAATTTTGATAATGCAAGAAACAAGGAAGAGAAAAAAAAGATGTCAGATTCAGATGAAAGTTTGCCAGATTTGGACACAAATACCAGTGAGGAGAATGAAAGTCCACACACTGTGAATAAAAGGTAAGAAGGATTTTTTTTTTTTTATAAGATCTGTATGGCAATTACAGTATGTACTGGTCTAGATTTGTTTGTTTATTTATAACAGAATGTGGGAAAATACTGCTGTAAAAATAACTTTCAAAGAAAATTGGTATTTGAGATTTTTTTTTTTTCCTGGAAATTTCAAATGTAGTATAGCAACTGACATGAAATGATATTTAATGCTTACAACCAAAAGTAATTTGTGTGAAGATGTGAGAGGGTAACTACCCTACATCCTTTCAAGGGCCAGTTTCCCTTGTTTTTTTAATCTTCAAGACTACAATTTAGACCTGTGTGGGTGTTGAGTGATCCCTGTAGAATGGTATTTCAGCAGATGTATTAGAGCTGTCAGGATCATTTTTATATCTTGTAAATTTAATCTTAAGTATACTTATATATATATATWTTTTTTTTAAGATTTCTTGAGAGTTTTAAAAATATAGAGCCTATTGGTGAAGGTGGTTTTGGGAATGTTTTCAAAGCAACAGCAAAGATTGATGAGAGAACCTATGCAGTCAAACGAGTTCACTTCACAAAGTATGTACTGTATATTTACTTCTGTTTTTTATTTTAGGACAACCTTAATCAAGATTTTAGTACTTTGTTTTGTCTCTTTAATAATCCTAGGAGTATTTAAGCAATTTTCATTATTAATTGTCCATTCTTTCTGGTAAACTGTTTTCTTTATTTCTAAGTGAAGCTGAAAATGGCATGCAACTTTGTTAATTTTTGCATGCACTGGAATAATTTCAGATGCAGCTGTAAAAAAGCGGATTTGTTAAGTTCTACTTTCCCTGAACACACTAGTGCTCTGGTTATTAATATTGCAAAATGTGTTTGAAGAAAACTTGCTGATTAATAAAACATTGAAAGCAGCACTGTTACTTTTGACAGGTTACATGGAAAATTCACATATCAGTAATGCATAATGACTATAATTAGGGAAAATAGAGAAAAAGGAAGTAATGCATTTTGTGATTTGTAATTGGAAAACGCTTTATATATGACCCATGTAGTCATTATTCTCACAGTGTTACTTCTCCTTTATAAATCTCAGCAGAAAATGATGATCTTAATTTTTTTTTTGAAGTAATTTTCTGTAACCAGTACCTAGTGGAGTATTTTATCAGCAGCTGAAAAACTTGGATTTCTTTTAAGTAATCTATTTGAAAAGTTTCAAGTTGTTAGAGATACTTGTCCTTTACATTGGGTAACTTCCCTTAAAATTCTTCTGTTCTTCACAAATATATGTTATTTTCTTTTGTATTGCAATCCTGAGAACTATACTAAAAACATTCTACTGATTCTTCAAATAAAAACTGATGGCCTGATGATGGGTTTGAACTTACTTCACTAGGCAATGTGACAACAAGTGCAGGCTAAATCTAGTAATAGTTCTTCATGAGTATTTACACTGACTTCTCTATATGTAAACAAACTTCATAGAGGTGGAAAGAAAACATGGGTGTTTGCTACATTGTGTTTGGCTACCTAAGGTAATTACGCATTGCAACTATCTGCTTTTTTCTGCTTTTTTTGAGTGGGGCTTTCATTCCTAATATGGTTAAAACATTTTTGCACTTTGAGTAACTGAGCAGATGAAAGAAAACCCACAGAGTTTGTAACTACAATTCTGAACTTGTATGAAGGAGAATATTATGTTCTTTTTCTAAATTAATGTAAAACTATCTGTATACTGCTACTTGGTATCATGTCTTTTACTGAAGTTAGTATTAAATTTTTATAGGGAAATGCTGTTTGTTTGTTTTTTGGTTTTTTTTTTTTTTGTTTCTTTTTCTTTTTTTCTCCCTCCAAATAGGAAAGTAAGGCGTGAAGTAAAAGAACTTGCAAGACTTGAGCACGAAAATATTGTGCGGTATTATTGTAGCTGGGAAGGGTATGACCATGTAACTCATCCAGGATCAAGGTAACTACAATACAGTAGTTTGCACTCACAAACTTGTTTGCCATAGTGAATTTTGAGTTGTAAAAAGAAAGGCTGATGCTTGGTTATAAATCATTATACAAATATAAATGCATACACATACTTACATACTGTTAGGAAAAAAGGCACAGTACTTTTCAGCAGCAGGTTGTATATAATTAAGTATATTTATATCTTCTTTTCCTTGGTGAATAAGATGCATTATGTAATTTTATCTTTCTCCTCTCTCTTAATATACAGAACTTGCTGAATCTATAGAGGAGTGTAAGAATGCAGAACTCAAAATTTGGGGCTAGAATTAACAACAGAAACTAAAAAATTGTCTGGCAGTTGGCTGCCAAATTCCTGACTGGAGGTTTCCTTTTTTTAATAAGTACTGATCAGCCAGTAGCTCTCACAGATTTAATTATTTCTCTAAGTTAGCATTTTAACTATGATGCCTGAAACAGTTTTGGTTGTTGAGAACAGAAATACAAAATGAAATGCTCTTTCATTTAGAGGTAGTCTTTCAACACTAAGACTTCTGGCCAAGAGAGTGGCGAGAATTTTACTTGTAAGTTGGGTTATTAACTTTTCAAAGCTTCTGTGGTAAGCTTTTTTCACTAGCTGTAAATTCATACCCTTCCGATAGGTTGCCACACTTACCTAGAGCCATAAAATATTAATGGATTCGAAATTATGGCTGGCATGGTATCTGTCTGGTGTGCTCAGTAAATGAGGAATAAAATGGGGGAAAAAAAAGTCTCATGTCAAAACCCAACCATTAATATGTTGGAGTCTCAATATCACTTATGTGTTTTATGTTGAACAGTTATTGGGCAAAAGAGAGATAGAATAAGTCCTCAAAGCTGAGGTCCCATCCTGGAATTCCACTTAGTGCCCTGACCTCAAGGCTGCAGAGAGTCYCGAGCCACTTAATGCTTTTTCTTTCAGTGCCTCAGGTGGCTTTATTCCAGGGCACTCAGATCACACAGTGCAAGTAGGAAAAAGTGGTGCCTCCTCTTAATATTGTCCTTCCCCTCACCATCTCCAGCCTCAGCCTATCCTATGGGCTGGTGGTGAGGGAACTCTTCTGGAAAGTGTGAGGCTGTCAGGTGGGTGAATATATTTCATCTAGATTTCCAGCTCTCAGAAGGGTTTCTCTAACTCGCAGACTGATGTCAAAGATGGTCACTGCACTACCTTCTTGAAGGGACAGAGGTTGAAAGAATGTGATCATTCTGGGTAGGAGAGGAAGCCTAATGCTGTGTTTGTTGGGCAGAGTAGAGAATGCCTGCCAGGGACTTGCAGCAGTTCCTAGAGGGCAAGATGGGAGCCAAGGACAGTGCTATTTCTTCCTGTATAGAACATGCCTCTAGATAGGAGGGGAGCAGAATTTGGGCACTCAGAAAACTTTCAGTGTGAACAAGGAAGCGAGCAAAACGTTAGGAATATTCCAGGGGTATGTAGCAACTGAGCAGGGACTCTTTGGCTTGCAGTTCTATTTATTTATATCTAGTACAAATTGTTCTAGGATCTTTTTTAAAATCAAGAGACTTGCAGACTTTGTTTTGGGGAACTCTAAAACTAATAACAATTAACAAAAAGGTTTTTTAAAGAAGAACCACCTGAGAATCATTGATTGCTTGGGAGGAATTGTATCTTGCCAATTTCAATATGGTATATAATTTTCTTTTGCAGGCAGAAGCCAGAGAAAGAAGTTCTCTGTCTTTTCATCCAAATGGAATTATGTGAAAAAGGGCCATTGGAAAACTGGATTGACAAGAATAGACTACACCGAAAGTATCATGAGATGGCACAAAACAAGTTTTTACAAATACTGAAAGGAGTGAAATATATTCATTCTAAAGGGTTAATTCATCGAGACCTCAAGGTAAGTAGGATAGGTAATTTAAAAAAAAATTAGATAAAAATAGTACTTACAGAATTTCAGAGAACGTTAAATTGTTCTAGTCTTTGTTTAGTCTAATGTACCCTAGTAGCGTGCCTCTTCTGATATTGCTAGTGATTAATTTTTTTTTTTTCAGCAACTGGCTGGGCTTCATTCTAAAATCAGAAGGTAAACTGGAGGATCTCAGAATGCAGTAGTTCAAAAAATCAGTATTCATCACTTAACAGGCATTTTCAGTGTATTATGTGTTACTGGGTCACAAGACTGCCTATTGGAAGAATAAATACTAACTTTACTTGATAAAATAATTAACAGAAAGTGAAAAGTTGAGTCTAGAAAGTTTGCTCTTGCCATATTGTAAAGGGATAGTTTATCTACCCTAATACATACTGTGTTTGATAACAACATATTCTAGTTGCTCTTGTATCACATATGCATACAAATATTTGAATGCTACTTTTTTGGATAGAATTTCAGTTTCTACAAGTGCATAATAATAAAAAGACTTTATTTCAATATAAAGATTATAAAGGAAAAAGTTGCAAGCCTTCAGGGCTTCATATGCCAGCTATAATGTTGTTTACAGAGTTTTAAATCACTCGCTTTATAAGTCATTAGTGTGGTGCTGTTCCTAAAAACAGCTGTAGTGGGTCACATTAAATGTTGATCTAGGATGCTGTTCTCCTCGTATAGTGGCTAATTCCAAACACCTAGAGAATATTCGAGCTGAGAGATGATACAGTGATACTGTCCTTGATGCATATTCCCTTCCTCTCAAGACTTCCAGTAACCTAAAGTATGGACTTCCTGAGCCAGAGATTGAAATCTTCTGCATTTTGCATTCACAGTGTAGTTCCAGATCATGTTCACTGCCCACTCGTAGAATCTTGTCTTACGGACAGATACGTTCGTATCTTCKAGAGCTTTTCTATCAGGCTTATTGCTACAATACTGGAACGAACCACAAATACACACTCATTATTTTCCCTRGATGCCTGGGAAAAAGAGGCCTAATAAGCGCTAATTCTCTCCTCACCCTTTAATTCTTAGCTCTTCCCATTCTATGTGCTTTGTATTTTCTTGCTCCTTCAGTCCTACTTTATTTTCATCTCAGCTCAATCTCCTACTTTTCCCTATTCCTGTGAATCTGCCGCCTGAGTCCCTTATCCATGGCATCTGGCTGTAACCTACTTCCAAGTCCTATTGCTAACTTGTCTGTCTGCATTTGAACTTAGGAACTTTTCTCCCCACTTTGAACTGTTGTCAGGTTAGATGCTTGGCCATCTGAGGTCTCCATGTCCCAGAATCAAAGCTGCAGGATAGGTTCAAGCTGAGATGAATCCCATTTGTGCCTGGTATTAACGAAGTCTTCAAATAGTCTAGCCAGGTATAGGTAGTGTATTAAATGTRTGTGGACATGGTCAAACTTGAACAGAAGAACTGCATTGGGCATTCTTGACACAAAGATCTCTTCCTGTTAAATATTGTCTCTCCTGGCCTTACAGTCCACTGGAGCTTCTTTGAGTAAAAGATAGCATGAGGCTATTTGGTTTTGTTTTAATAACATTCAGAAATGTCATTTCTTTATCTTCTTTGGGAAACTTCATCCAAGCATATACAATTGTATTTTTAGTTGCTTATGACTTTGTCGAATTTAAAAATGGGAAGTTCAATGGARACTTAAAAGTGATACTGTGAGATGCCTGTAGTAAGCCCTAACTCTGCAGCTGACTTAGTACAGATAATCCTGCTGTGCCTAAGAGAAACTATGATTTGAGTGGAATTCCATGTGAGCCTAAATGCTTTGCTGAAGTGTATCAAATCCCAGGGCTAGGATTGAAGACTAAAAAGCACTTCTGGATATGAAATGTTATATGCACAGTGTATCTGAAGAGCATTAAAGCACGATACAGTTATGACAGTGCAAAAAAAAGTTGCAATTACTGTAGCATGTACTACTTTAAATTTAGTTTGTGTTTTTAAAAATCAATTGAACTTTTTTCTGTTTTCCACCCCATCAGTTTCTTAATGCTAATTTCGGTGAACAATTATCAAGTTTTATGGGGAGCACTTCTGTGGCTGATTATGCTTGAYGATAAACCTCGGTCACATGGTGTTTGTTTTTTTTTTAATATATATATAGCCTCAGAATATATTMATATCACATGAAGATAAAATAAAAATAGGCGACTTTGGTCTTGTTACTTCCGTGGCATGTGAGACTCTGACTGAGAACAGAGGAACAAAATCATATATGGCACCAGAACAGGTAATTATTCTGCTATATTAGTGTCTCTGTAACTAKATTTGCATTATAAACTCAGCATTGGATGTTCTCAATCGTAATCTTGGTACTAAACCAAGTTGCCTGAAGTTCCCTGCTATGACTGTGTATGAGGATAACTGTATTCTGGAGAAAGCTGGCTGCAAGCATGGCGATTTTATTTCGCTGTGCTAACCCACAGGGTCTGACACTGCRTGCTGTAAGGAACGCTCTTGCAAAACCAGGCTGCCAGCCATCTATTTGAATTTGAATTTAGGACCTCTGTTAACTGTGGCATTTAAGGCCATTTGTTTCGTTATTTGTGACAGAGAGATATTGTCATGCYTTATCTGCATGGGTCTGTGGAAGTCTTAATTTCAGTGTGTTTAATGTGACATAATAGTCACTATTTAACAGGTCTGTAGGAGAAAGGGTTAACAACTAATAATAAGATCAAGTAGGGCCAGTCCTGTAGCCCTGGGGTGGAAATTTCTACCGACTTCAAATTTTGCTTTTCTGCGCTGTCCAGTTGTTCTGGAGTCCTATATTGTTCCTGTTCTAATCTTTGTAGGTCGGGAACAGCTACGGAAGGGAAGTAGATATTTATGCACTGGGATTAATTTGGTTTGAAATTCTTTCGGCATGCAGTCGTCATGAGAAAACTAAGGTATGTAATCTTTTGATTAATTTCTGTAAGGCCTGTAAGTCCTCACACTTCAGCTGAAATGTAATAACTGAAGTAAAGAAATATTACTGGTTTTATTTCACTTATGTCCTAGTGACATACACGTTAAAGCCTGAGCATGCTAATGAATGTCTAGCAAAAAMGATTTCAAGTTTCTGATAAATATTTTTGTTTGATCAGAGTATCTGAAGGGAATAGTTTTCTAATTTTAGAAAATAAAAATTATGAATGGGAGAGTTTTCTCTGCCATGCTCTTGTCTTCACTGCACAGTGCAGCAAGAACAGTTTCTATAAAGCCAAAACACTTGCAGTTTTCCAAAATGAAAACAAAAGTGAGTTGGAATATGTAGCTTTAATTGAAAAAGATGTTACTTCAAAAAGAAAACCAGTGTTACTCAAGCTTCTTTTGAAAAGGTATCTTTTATGTGTCTTTTGCTTTTTCTTGGTACTTTGCACATTATTAGTGTAACGGCTCGTATGCTCAAACCTACATATTTGTGGGACAGCTGCTGAGTATCTTGTCTAAAGTAGTTGTAAGATATAGGTACATGGTTGGACCCAGAAGATCTTGAACACTGTTAGCTTGGTCCTTTTACCAATATAAGAAAACTGTACAATGTGTCTGCTCAACTCACAGTTTCAACCTGGCTCTGTTCAGCTACTTTGTGGTATTTTCTAAGACATCTTGTTCCTGCTCACAGCTGACTGTGCAAATGTGTCCATAGTCCCACAGTGTTTAAAAGGGCAAGATCAATTACTTAGTCTTATTTCCCTAAAGCGTAAAAATCTTGTGGCTGTAGGCAGGTGGGGAAGTCATGTGGATGGAAAGTCCTAGGATGGTCTTCAGCTGCCCCATCAGGCTTAAAAAATAATGTCACTTAATGGAGCATGATACACTCYGTTGTATGGTGCTGGCAAGCCCTGCTGAAAGAACATCACGCAAAAGCGAAGTTGATGATGATGAGCTGAGTAACTGGTTCAGCTGATAATCACCAGCAGRTAGGGTCACAGGCCTAAAGCTACTGCTGAAGAGTAGGGAAAAAGCTTGAAGTTCATGGGAGCTGTTGTTTTACTGGATACTGGTTATAAGGGCTGGCTAAGCCAGGCTACAGCATCCATAAGACTAGCTAACGATTCAGGATGCATAGCTAAGTGTGCAAGAATATGATCGTCATCTTCTTCAGGAACACATTACACTAGTTAACAGCAAACTGAATGATGTGGACTGCTCTGTTTACCCAGAAAGCTACATCATGTGGAAAAAAATAGTTGTCACCCAGAAAGAGCTGCTGAAAGCATACCATTAGAAATCCTCTGTCATGTAGCATTTTCTGCAGTGACATAGAAATAAGCGTGTAGTACTGAACAAGGTAAAAGGGAGGAAGCACACCTGCTTGGCTTGCAAATAGTAACATCCAAAGTAGAAAATTTAGTCATCTTGGCTTTTTTTTTTTAAATGTGGTAAGAGGATATAAACCCACTACTTTAAATTAAGGAAAGAAGGATAATGGTTCTGAAATAGAGAGGATTGCTGAAACAAACACATCATTGTGGAGTGTGAAGCTTTTAAGCTTAAAAAGGGACAACAGTAGATGAAACGACCATAAAAACAAAACAAAGTACAACTAAATGGAAAAAGCTTTCAAACTGTTTACAGTTACTTTCTTTTTGAAGCCTTACCTTTTTTGTAGATTTGTATTTTCCTAATTACTTCAGTAAATTATATGGGTCATAAAGTAAGATGCAAAACATAATCAGTGACAACATACTGAAGCTGTTCTCTTTTATGAATTTCAGGTATGGTGTGATGTTAGAGGAGGTGAACTTCCACAGAGCTTCACCAACCAATTTCCAACAGAGGTATGGGATTTTAAGCCATTATTTCAGTTAGTTTATTTACTCATAAAAAATAATTTATTGACATTTAATTTCTTTTTTCAGGCACCCATAATCAAAAAGATGCTTTCAAGAGACTCTTCAGGAAGATACTCTGCATCTGAAATACTTGAGTTTTTCAAGTCTGTTGATAAAGACAATGCACTTAAAACTCATACTCGGTAAATGTCCTTTTAAAAGGCTTTCAGACGGTGTTTAAATCCAGAGTTTGATGTCTGTTGAAACTGATGAAATAACAGTAAAYGTCAGAAGCAACAGCAAGACTTAAGATATGTCTTTTCCTTGGTGTTTTGCCTTCCTGCCATTGAGGAGCTTGTCAGCCAAAAGGGTCACCTCACCATTCATGCCCATCAGCTGCAGACCAGGACAGTATACTTCTGCAAGCAATCACTTGTGATTTTTACCTGGAAACACAGGTTGTGGATGGGCTGAACTATATTGTACAATAAGTACAGGAACCTAGTCCTTCTCTCGTAGAAGATTAAGTTGATGTGGTGCTAACTGGCCTGTAGCAAATCCCTGTGTGCATGCTCTTAAAATGTGCTGTATCCATTATCAGTTGAGGTTATCTACTGCTTTCCATGGAAGAAGTCTTGTGGTATGTGGCTCAAACCTTTCTGATTTGTTCAGTGATGTTTTTAATAATTACTAGAACGCTCCCATTAACACCAATACTAGGAGTACATGTGGGTTATTCTTCACTGAATTTCAGTTCTATGAGGTGAACTTTATTATCTCTACACACCTGTTGAACACCTAGCACCTTCAGTGCTCTAGAATTTAAACATACATACTTTTAAAGTAAGCATTCCTTGAGAATTTAAATGTTAAGCATTCAGCTTCTAGGAAATCTAGGTTAGATTTGTTTTAAACTTTTGAAAACCTTAGGTTTTAAGTTCTTTTTTTTTCTGAAAGGAACACTTCAGGTGCTCTTAATATAGCAAAATTCTCCAGAGTTTCCTCAGTAGTAACTATTTGAAAAGTTGCTGAGAGAGCACCTTAAACATTCTCTCCCATTACTGTTAGGTTTTAATCCCTTACTGTCATACTGAGGCATGCCTAACCCTTACCAAGTGTACTAAATACCTCTGATGGCCTTACTGTCAGCCCCAAAAAAGGCAGCAGTTTGCCTGTTACATGTTAAYTATACTCCAAAGCGTTCAGACTTGCTTGGACTGGAAGAATTGTGTGTATGGTGGTGGGAAGCAGGGAAAAAAGACAGGCACCTTAGTCCTTCAGATGCTTGTCTTTGAGTTGTATCTTGTCAAACTATTCATTGCTGTGGAGCCCACATAAGTCCATAAAGGCAAACGAGCAGAGATTTCTAAGCAGAAAAATACGTACTACGTGTAGTAAAGTACGGTATGCTTTTTCTGAAATTTTAAGTGGGTTAAAAGTGGATGCTTGGTTAAAAGAAATAATATAAATGAATGCATAGTAATTTTTATATTCTTACAGCAATTATTGCTGATCTGCTAAAAGTATTTGTTGCTAAATAAGAATCTGATTTTACATCCTATTGTAAGGCCTGAAATTGTTTTTTTCTCCTTATCATGAATCACAAATACATAGAGCATTTCACTATTCTGGACTAATTAGTATTTCTTTGCAGTGGTCAATATCTGGGAGAAGTTATATCCTGACACAGACAAAATACCACTAGTTCCACTTCCTCTTCCCTTTCACCCATAAAGCTACTCTTATAACATGAAAATTGGTATGTGACAAACTTTGGCTGAATATCCTTTACAGTTCTTAGGCAGAGCACCCATAATACCATTACCTTCTTACTGTTAAGTAATATTGAGCTTGTCCCAGTAGTTTTTGATACTTTTYCCCCCCCCGTAATATTTGTGTACTTCAGCAGTACCTTTCTATTAGTGACTCTTCACAGTAGCAACTGCTGTTCCCTAAAAATAAAAGGTCTATTAAAATGTATTTTTTATATAAAACAAAAAAAACCCAACAACATGATCTGATACTATTTAGTTATGCAAAATATGCACCTTTACACAGAATATTGGTTCAAATAATGTCACTGAAATGTTTCACAAGCTTTTTTTTCCCCACCAGGTCTAAGATAGTAAGGAAAAAATGTCTGATGTTTAGTCATCCCTGTAAAGATGAAAAAAAAACTGTTTTAACACATTATAAAACAGAGTAACTAGCCAATATTTATTCCCTTACTCAAAACTGAATTTTATTATCAGCTCATCTTGTTTGGTTGGGCAGGGCATAACCAAAGACTGTGGAAGGCTTAACCTCTCAACTATGCCTCTCAACTATGGTAGTCAATTATAAATGCAAAGTTTTAATTCCTATTAAATTCTGCATCAAGCAGAAAATCCCTAAGATGCTTCAGAAATGTGAGTTTAACCTGTCAACATAACTATTCTTCTGCATACTTTGGTATGAATTCTTCAGTATGGCACAACTCCGAACCTTCTAAAAGATACTATGAACTATACATACTTATCTAGGACTCCTTCCTTTAGAAAGGCCTTAGTCATGATCTGCAGCACTGTCTCCAGGGCAGTTTGACGATAAATCTTCAGAGTCTACAGGATAAGCAGAGAAAAAGTGAGTAATTCCAGCTTAGAGGAGGGAAAAAAAAAAAGTTGCTAGAATTATTTGAAGATTCCATGTAAAGCAAATTAAATAGAAGTCAATGAGGTTTGCAAGTTATTAATTCCAAACTTTGTTTTAAAATAGTGAACACAAATTCTATCCTCTTTGGTGCAGTGAAACTGGATAGTTGTCTAACTGTATCAGAAACATCTGCAAGCTTTTGCAGCTTTTTATGGTACTAGTTTTAGTATCTGAATTTTGTTTTCTCAAAACAAAATTAATATGAATACCAATTCAAATAAATGACAGTATGGTTGKTTGTTTGTTTTTGTGCATGTGAACACCTAACAATTGGCTTATAATCAAAACCTACAAAGCTTTGTGCAAAAACCAGCAGCCTGGAAGGAAAATTTGCTATGTAGATTTAACAGACTGCAGTAAAAGAAACATAAAGGATATATTGTACTATTTGAGTCTAGCTGCATAAGCGAAGTAAAMCACTATGAGACAGGTTTACTCTCACCTTCATAGGTTGTTCCACACCAAATGCAATAAAAGTGTTCTTCTCTCAAATAGGCAGTCAGGATGTGTAGCTTTTCTGATACCTAGAGATATGTACAGGTATGCAATGACATAAAACCGTYTGAGCTACTAGCTTTGCTAAAACAGATTGTTCAGCCTTTTGCTATGGAAAATCTACACAATACTGTAGCTCAGCAAGACATGAAGTTTCCCAAATTTGTAGCATACAGCACAGGAATTCATCATCTCTGGAAAGTTAATGACCGTTGTTTGCTCATCCTTCTTTCCAGCTAAGAAACCTGCCCTGAAGAGAGAGCTAAAAATATTACCTAGCTACCTTAATKCAAGTATATGATATTTTTGGTGGAATCTTCCACACCTAATCTCTGCAAATCAAACACAAAAAGCTAACAACAGCTGTGTAATCTAGTTCTCAAAAAATGTGAATTTCCAGTGTCCAACTTGAGGTAATCTGTGAAGCATTTTTACAAATTACTTAGTGATTCTAAAATTCAGCATAAGACATGAGATGAGGCATCCAAAATTAAAACTTAAAAGCAAGTAACTTTGATCAAATACGCGATCTTGCATATCTTGGCTAAGACACAAAAATGTTTAGAATTTAACTTTTAGGCTACTTTTTTCAAAGATAAGCTTCAAAACAGATGAGCGATAAATCAGTGGTTTAATGTTTTATATTTTATTGTGCAACTGCTATAAAAATCACTGCTCTAAGATTGCAAAGAGGCCATTCACTACAGCTTGGAAATGACATGTATACATATATCCTTTATACATGTATGTATGTATACATACATACTTTTTAAAGGAATGTTAAATTTAATTCTGAATCAAGCCATTAATTTAGCTGCAAAGCTTACACTTAAGTCTGAGCTTGTGCATTCATCTTCCTTGTCTTCCTCATCCTTTTTGTCTTCCTCTTCAGGTTCTAGCCAATACCAAGTCTCCTTGGGAACATCAATATCCTTAAATAATGAAGGATTTAAATGAAAATTATCTGCCTTTGTAGGTTTTCTTGTAAGATGCTGGATAAAAACAATTTCTAATAGGTGAGATGTTAGGCTTTAAAACKTTCCTGTATAGTATAACCAAGAATTACTAAAGCTGTAGTGGGAAACTAAGTAAGCAGTCCACAAGAAGGATTATTCACTTTTTTTTAAAACAAGTAAATGCATGCTAACCTTAAGTTCTATTCCATCTATGTTCAGTAWGTGTAAGGCTACACAGCAACAATCTCACCAAGGCTGCGAACAGACACCCTTTTTTATCAATTGAATACATGCTGCCCCAAGTTATTTTATTAAGAGATCACACGGTGCTTCTTAATCCACCTTAAGTAAAGAGTCAAAAAAGATGATCTAAGCTAATTCAGCCGACTTCATTTGAAGCAGACTAAGGAGCATCAAACAATCTCAGCAGAACTTGTGGGGTGGTATTAACCTCTAACAGGTTAACAGAGAAAAGAAAAATACTTGAAGTTTTCAAGTGGCAAACATTTATAGTAGTTCACTGCTATTACCCGTGTTATTCCTTGCAGGTGGGAGGTACTTTGTTTTGGGTTTGCTTTTTGCTTACATGCTGCTTTGGTGAATCTGCTGATTCCCTCAATACTGATTCCCCATCCTTGGGAGATACTCAGRAGCTGTCTGGACATGGTCCCGGACAACCTGCTTTAGGTGACCCTGCCTGAGCAGGAGGGTTGGACAAGATGACCTCCACACTCCCCTCCACTGCCAACCATTCTGTGATAATGTTGCTCCCTCACTTGAAGCAAACAGCACTGTCATTTTGGACAGCCTGACTTTGGCTACTGAAAGATATGCAAACAGCTCAAAAATAACCACAAGAATGCAGGAGCACGAACAGGTGAGCTCTGATGACGCAAATTAACACAGGTCCTCACATAAGTTACCATGAGGTTGGTGTACACCTTCAAATATCTTAATGGTGCAAACATATACTTTGAAATATTTTAAGAGGACTGAAGCGTTGCCAAACATCAAGACTTCAGGCTAGTTATCCCACAATTTTAGAGAACTTCCAAGAATTGAATCACTGCTTTGTTTGTAGCCTGTATCTCTAACCTATAAGCCTTCCTTCCAACCCAAAAAAATATAGGTCTCACTTTTTGCATATCTAATTGCTGGCAGGCCCTCTGGCTTTTCCGGAGGTCCCCTTCCATCTTACGTTCTTCTTGTTTGTTTTTGAATCTTATTCTGTTAAGAAAAAGTAGATAGCTAAAATAAGCAGGTAGACAAAACAGTSAGATGCACTACAGTTGATAGCTTTTCTAAAATCGAAAATCTAAGATTCTAGCCCTACTAATTCTCTCAGACCAGGACAACGTTGAAGTTAAGAAGTCCTTCTGACACTGTATTTCTTGGGAATTATACCTTCAAGACAGTGCTTTTTTGATCATGCTATACTGAACACTGGTTCTTCACCAGGTTTTCATAAGACATGAAAAAAGTGGTTCACTAAACATCTGCAAAAGATACAGCCTTCCCCASGCTTTCTTTCTCCATATATAACAGGCAAATCAGGAGAATATAAACCCAATAAAACCTAAACAAATTTACCCTGATTTTTAAAATCATTGTAGCAACATTGCTCAAGATTATCTGTGGATTTAATATTAAAAAAGATGACATGGTTCTCTGATTTAGAAAGTTGCAAACAACTTGGGAAAACTTAGAATGTATCGTTTGCATTATTAACGTTTACAAAAATGAAAGATGCAGCACACACTTTTAGCATTACAGTGTTCATCTGCTCTTGCTTTAGAACTGAGAAACAATTACTCTGTATTTCAACTCTCACTTCATTCAAAACATTAAAAAATAGTAACATATTAAAAGAATAACCAAACTTAAAGCATAAAAAGAATCATTGTTTAGACATTGCTTGGAATATCAATTACATCATTTTACCTGAACTGATCTGCAGCTTGTTCATTTGTTTGTTTTTTCATAAGGAGTTTTTGTCTATAGTTTTCCAGTTTTTCTTCAGCTTTTCGCTTTTTTAATTCCTCGTGACCAAGCCCACTTCTGCCTATGTAAGTTCAAAAGATGAATGTAAGCAGTTGAGAAGCTCTGATACCCAACTAAGTAAATTAGGAAGTATTACAAACCTGTTTTTATGTTCAGAGGAATAGGTTCAACAATGCCTTCTCCTGTGAGGGGAAAAARTAGGTCAATTTAAGAAACCAGGTCTTTCTCAAACTACGATTTGTACCGTATATTCAAGAAGGCAAGCTGCTTTTGCCATTAAATATGTTCATTTTCTTGTGATTTTGTTGCTTCAAAGTTGAAAAATCCTAAGTCAATGTACATTTAGTGCATTACAAATGACCCAGCTGAACTGGAACTCCCTCTCTTTTTTGGCTTGTCTGCTGGATTGCTATATGCTTTTTTCAGGACACTACCCAACTGAAAGAAGATGGTGTTGACTTGACAGGTATAACATACCTGTGATGAAGACTGCTTTGTTACAGCCTTCTGTAGCATTTTTCACTCTAGAATCTCACAACTTGACAAAGATGAAGAATAAAAAGAATGTGTCAGGGCCAGTTCATTTGCTGCTTGTCTGCTAGAGACATGTGGAACTGGCACAGCAGTTATTGGTGCTTTTTTTTTTTTTTAAAAAAAAAAAGATTTGACTTCATTTACYGATTTTATTTCATTTATTAAGGCTTCATAAGGGTAGGCCAGTATGCATCATTTCTTCTTCAGAAGCCAACTGTAAATTCAGAGAGAGGGGTTGACTTTTTTTGGAACACTACTAGCTTTGCAAGACCATCAAAACATCCTTAATGCAATTCCTGTAGGCATGCACATATGGAAGTGCATTTACTGAGCAGCAAGTTCTGCTGCTTCCCTCATATCTCTCGGTAGTCCGTACCATTTTTATTTCAGTTTTTGGAGATTTGCTCTCACCTTTTGTTCTGCCATAACACATTCACAGTTCAGTAACACTAGGGCTCTCAGAGAGGCATTGATTGACCCTGTTTACAAATGACGTGGCAGCTACAGCCTGTAAAATGTAAAGGTACACCTAAATATACGCACACACTTCCAGACAGCGACAAGCTTACCGCTTTTGCCAAGGGCCTGGCCGCTCTTGTAGCCCATTTTCTGGAGCAAAGCAAAGCCTTTGTTCTCACTGCCCAATGCACTTTTCAATACCAAGTCACGTCTCTCTTTTTCTTCTTCTTTTATACTCTTTTGTCTGTTCTTCTCATTGGCTTCTTTTTGCTTTTCTTCTTTCTGAATAGCTTCCTTCATCCGCCTCACCATGGGCAAACCTGGCCTTACATCCTGCCTAAGAGTTAATAATTCCAGCAAACATTAGTACTTTTTTTTTTTACATGTTTACAACCACTTAAGGGAAAAAAAGAGCCACCTACTTACTTAATAAATAAATCAGACATGTAGTCTTCCTCTTCATCGTCCTCCATGTTTAGCACGCACGCCTTGTTCCGACCCTTTTCCTACGAACACCGTCAATGCGCCTTATCACGCATTTCTCTGCAGGTCACCTGAAAGCCAGAACCCGCAAGAGAAAGTTACCGCTCGGGTCTGCCGCGCTCGGTAGGCGGCCGGAAACTGAAGGGGTACGGCGGGGATGGACGAAAACACGTGAACCCGGGCCGGGCCGGGCCGCCCCCTCCGGGGCACCCGCGCCAAGCTTCACCCCCACAGCGCGTTTTTCCTGGCTCCAGTACCGCCGACCGCGGCGGCCGCGACGCCTCTCGACCCCCAGAAGCCTTCACCTGCTACCAAGGCGCCCGGAAAGCCGCGGCGGAGCGGAGGGAACCCGCCCGCTCACCCGGCTCTGCTCGGCCCGGCCCGGCCTGGCCCGCTCGCGGCGCCTGCGCGCGGCCGCCAGCGCYTGCGCGCCTCCCGCTTCCTGCTGCGCGGCCGCAGGTTCCTCCGCGCTGCCGAGGTGCGTGGGGGGCAGGTGCCGGGCCTGGGGGCGAAGCCGCTCGTGTCCCCCCCTCCCCTCCCCGCCCCGCCGGTTCCCTCCCTGCAGGCCGGGYCTGGACGCGGTGGGGGTTGAAGCAGCCACGGCCGCCGGTGATGGCCCCGCGGCAGTGGGCTCCTCGCGGCGCGGACCGGGGCGGCGCGGGCGCGGCGGGTGAGGGGGCGCGTGCGGCGGAGCGTGCCGCGGAGCGTGCCCGCGCGTGTCCGTGACCGTGTCCCGCCCCCCCCGGGTGCCGCGGCCGCGTTGTCACGCCTCGCGCGGCCCGGAGTTGGCAGGACGCGGCCGCCGCACGGTAGGAGCGTAACGCGCGCGCCGTGACCGTTAAAAAGGCGGCGGACGGTGTCGGCCCGGCCCGGGGGTCTGCGGCGGAGGGGGCCGGTGGGTCTGGGCTTCCCCTCCCCTCCGCGGCTCGGCTCGGCTGCCTGCCTGCCTGCTGCCTTGCGTGCCTGTGGRGGGTGGGTATACATACGTGCATACACGGGTGGGTGTGCGTGCCTGCCTATGGAAGGCAGGATTTTGGCATTCTGTCTTTACTGAGGAGTCGGTGTGTAGCTAGCTCCGTAATGCGGTCTTGGGGCATTACTTCTTGAGGGGTTTTTGAACCAGGCCAGATGCAATGGGAGAGGGGCTACCCCTTATTAAAGTAACCGGTACAGGTAGAAGGACCCAGGCACAAAATCCTTACCGCCTGATGCAGTTCTTCAAGAGGATGTCACTTCTCCTAAAACTGCGTGTTTTTCAGTTTTCTCAGTTAGTCCGCTGAAGTGCATATGTGATGAAGATCTAAATAGTTGATTTAGGCTACAGAAAAATAGCTGGAGAATAGAAGGGAACTGTAGTACATCTGAATGTTTTATAGTCCCTGTAATGCTTCAACATAACTTACTGGATGCTAGCTGGCTTTGGTAGGCTTTTGCTCTGCATCCTGTGGGAGATCACGGTGTATTTATTACTTGTAACATGCACAGTAGGGCCCAACCCTCGCCAGAATCAGCAGAACTTGGTAGGCATTTTTCACTGAATTTTGGAGCAAACCTTTGGCTGATGTAGGTGAACTTTGGATTGCCTGCTTGCATAGCTGTATCTTAGAGTCTGAGTCTTCAGTCAGCTGAATATTCATGTAATTGTGTTTGTAACTGATCCCTTGTGCTTCAGCGGCACAGCTGAGTGTATCTGCAGATTTGGTAGTTCAGAGCTTGTGTTTCCTAAATTTAGATGAAGAGATAAGGGAGTGTGTGGAAGGGATTCATGGCTCTAAAGGCCAGGGGAAAATTAAAACTTTTATCTGGGGAAAAGAAGGAGTAACGAGCTGTTGCWGTCACACAGTACTCCAGTGCTGTGCAGGTGTGACGAACAGTGTAGATCTTTGGGATGATACCCGAAGAATCGTAGTGCCGTCATTGATTGCGTTTCTCTTTGTTCTCATGTAAAGGTGTTTTGAGGTGATGTGTCTGTGCGTTATTGACAGGCAATACCTCCTCAATTCTTTATAACTTAAAAAAAAGAAAAAGCCAGAAGATGTCTTTGGAGCTGTCAGGGGAGGGCTGTATGTGGGTCTTCCACCTTTGCTGATCTGTTGCTGGAGATGTATGCAGTGAAAAATATTATAATGCAAAGTACCAAAGAGCAGGGAACAAGCTTAGTATTACAGACGTTTTGATGCTTTAGTTTCATCAGCACCAAATCATTAAGGTGAATTTAGAACCATAATACAGTTGTAGTATTAATATGTCACCCTTTACTACTGTCTAATCTGGGGACTGTTTTAAAAAAAAATTAAGATTATTTGATTTAAATCACTTCATTTGACTTTAAGAATTTTTTGGGTTTGGCCAGGAATGAGGAAGCAGCTGTGGGCACTTGAGAGCACAAGTGGAGCGGTGCAGCTGTCAAAAGGTGGTGTCTTACATAACACTCCTTAGTTGCTTTGCTTTTTCTGTTTTGCCCGAGATCCTGGTTTCAGCATCACTGCATTCAGGTTTTGGGTTTTTTTGCTTTTTGAGTTTATTTTTGCTGAAGATGGTTGACTTAATTTTGTGATTTTTAGGCAASTGTTGTTTTTTCTATCTGTTCTACATTAAACAGTTACACTTTATTTAAATGTGGTTTGCTAAGGTTAAGTTGTCTGGAGAGTGTTTGCTTACACTGACAATGTGCTTTTGGTAGTGCTTCGTTGCTACCCCCCATGCACTGTTTGAGCAGGATCTCCAGTGTTTGATCTATAGTATTTTGCCTGTCGGGGAGACTTCCAGTCATTTGGCTGCTGCTTGTATTCCAGGCTGTCGCACATAAGGCTTTCTGAGTTTCAGTGGGCTTATTTGTCCAGCACTTAAAGCAAGGCTAATGGCATCTGGGAAGTCTTAGGTCAGTGATGCCAAATGCTGTCACTGTTCCTGCCTCTCTCAAATTTGTGATGGGTGGAAATTCCTACTTGTGATAGGCTCATCTTCTCGCCTTGTCTGTTGAAGGTGTTGAGAAGGTGTCCAGGTTCRTGCCCAAGCTTTGGGAGTGTGGTCCCTTGATTAGGGACAATCCTTGTTCTGTTATATGTAAAAGGAGAGAGTGAGATGACTCCTTTACCTTTTCTGTGTGGTTTTTTTTTCTTTAAACAGGGACTTCAGTATATCTTTCTTGGCTAAGAGTTAGCACCCTGAAGTTGCCTGTAGGTGCTCTTTTTACCATTAACAACTCTGTTCCCTGAAATACTAACGGAGGTACTCACTTGTAAATATGTGAGTAGTTTTTATGTGGGACTGCTTAGCTAAGGCAAGTCTAAGCAGGCTGGAACCATGATACTGTAATATATAGATTTCATCTTCATATTTTCATTTGATTTTCAAAGCTTTGTACTGTTGTATTATACTTTATACTAATATTTAAATTTTTATTTTAGAGCTGATACACAAATTTACAATAAAACCGGAATTTAACCAGTTATGGAGCTGGCTCATAGTTTGTTACTGAACGAGGAAGCATTAGCTCAAATCACAGAAGCAAAGAGACCAGTCTTTATCTTTGAGTGGTTAAGATTTTTGGATAAAGTCCTGGTAGCTGCTAACAAGGTAATTTAATGTTTTGTTTTTTTCCCTGCTTCTTTCTAAAACATTTGTATTAATTTCATGCTAGAGAAGGTTGACAGGTAGTGGCTGGGTGATAGCTATGTGATTTTGGATTCAGCCTGAAGAGCCTCTGTATTAGTTTGTAGCTTTTAAGTGTTTAAATGTGGGCAGTCAGTATGACTCTGTTACGTAACACATAGCTTGGTTTGAGTTCTTCTTTGTAAATATTGGGAAGGCAAAACCTTCCCTTCCAGAGTAGAGATTCTTGATGGTAAAGAGGATTAAAAGATGTTCTAGGCACGTATTACTGTATTTTTAGTAAGTATTTTTAAAAAGTAGAAATTGAATAGGGTAACAGCTAATTCTGAGCATCTAGCATTTGTCTCTGCTATTATTGAACGTATCTCAAATCTCTGTGAGACAAGCAATTTGCTGAATTGCATACAAGTGGGAGTGGTATAAGATTTACTTCAATCTCTTGTAGGTTTTTCTGGGTGTTGGAGGCAAGACAGAGGGTTAAATTACTTGTTTTGTTTATTTTTGGTCCATTAACAGACAGATGTCAAGGAAAAACAGAAGAAACTTGTAGAACAGCTAACCGGACTCATCAGCAGTTCCCCTGGGCCACCTACGCGAAAACTACTAGCAAAAAATCTTGCTGCTCTCTACAGCATTGGAGACACATTTACTGTTTTTCAGACGCTTGACAAGTGTAATGACATCATCAAGAGCAAAGATGATACTGCAGCCTACCTGCCCACAAAACTGTATGTTTAATATTATTAAGGAAAGGGGAATGATTTTTAAGCAAAGTGGTCCTGGATATTACAGAATAGTCTGCCTGTATATATGCACGTTATGTTTACTTATATTTTGCATGCTTATTTGGAGTTCACACGTGCTTGATATAGCAGAGAAAAGAGCAGGATTGAGATTGTGGAGGGCAGGACTCAAAGGTGACACATACATGGCTATCTGAAAGTGAGGTGCTTTCCTCTGGGCAAGGGACTATCTTATGTTTCTTCACATGCTTATGTCATGGAGAGGATAACAGTTGATGAAGTAGTGCAGTGAAGAAATTCCACCAATGGGATTATTGCTGATTGTGCTCAGGGTACCCCATTTAAGATGGAACCTGCAGATTGTCAAACAAGCATTATCTATGCCCAGAGAATGGTAACCAAATGTTCAAGTTTTTTTTTCCCCCATCAAACGTTGCCTGTTTATATTCCCCTGCTGTGATATACTGCAGAAGTCTCCCAAACAGAGTCTGTATACTTGGATGTGTGTATGCATGTACGTGTGATCCAGTTCAGCTTTACTTATAGGAGCTGTCTCGCTGGTAGGAATTTGRTTAATGCCACAAACAGCTTCTGCTGAAACTGTTTTTAGTACTTTCCCACACGTACTGCTTCATATGTTCACAGTGTCTAGTGAACCCCAATTTGGGCTTGCCTTCAGACATTATCATAGGAATAGGATTTAACAATAAAATCTGAAATAGTTACCATTTGGGCAGATGCTGTCCTCCTTTTATTTGAAGCTGTTGCAACTCCGTGAGGAACTTGTATAAGTGGGAAGGGTTTTGTACTATAACGTCCTCTGAAAYTTATGCTTCCTACTCAAGTGGTAGTCCAGAAGGTTTTTTACTATGTGGTTTCAAACTTTAGTTTTTGATGTTTGTGTAGAAGAATTGTGTAGCAGACATGCCTGTTAAGGGATAGGCTGTAATGAGTTTGTAACAAATAGCTTTGCTAAAAAGTCATTTACCAAGAATTTCAGGTTTTAAAAAAAGCCTTGTTCCTTTGTGATGAAAAAGTGCATGTTTTCAGGAGCTGCTTCTGTGACTGTCCTGGAGCAATTTGTGTATATGACTGCAGTACAGTTAAAATATTCCTAATCTCAGATGGCAGGGCAAGGAAAAGGTGTATATAAGTGTTTATGGATCCAGTGATTTTTACAGTGCCTATAAATTTTTTTGTGTTATGCAATAATTTATGCATTTTAAGTTCTTAGGCTTGAAGAAAACCCGTCGTTCAGTATCTACAAAAATGTGTCAGGATATATTAAAGGGTAGGGATTATCTTGCAGGTGCTTGGAAAAGAGACAGTTTATTGAAACACAAAACCCTAATCTTACTGAGATTTCGGCATATACTTGTCTTCTCCAGAATATTTCACTGTATGTGTAGATTTTGTAATAATACCTGTTCTAATACATTTGTGTTCTTAGAAGCTAATAACTTTTTTCTGTTACTTTTTTTGTAAACAAAAAAGTGATTGAAATGCACAGTGTTAAACAGCCAGTATAAGTAGCAGATAATAAATAGCTTTTTATTCATCAATGATGATTAAAACATACATTTCTGTTTAAGTATTTGTCTTCCTTTAGAAGATACAGAAAAAGAGTACACCGATGAATGTCTTTTTTCATAGGGCTGCTGTGGCATGTGTTGGAGCATTTTATGAAAAAATGGGCAGAATGCTGGGTAGTTCTTTTCCAGAAACAGTGAATAATCTTTTGAAGTCTCTGAAAAGTGCAGAGGTAAGTTTCAGATTATTTTATATATGTGGTCTTGATTCCATTTAAACTGAAACCTGATTCCTCCAAAGCAAATTCCTGCCAAAATGCCTGGATTGTTTGCTTTCTACTTATAAAAATGCAAATCATGTACATAGTTAGTATCAAGTTAAACATGTGCATGTATTTTTACTGCAGAGAGTTTAGAGTTTTGTTATATGGATATTACAGTAGTTGCTTCATAGTGGCATCAGTAATTAAAATTGCAAAATAGTTGTATGTACCATTTCTAACTATTGCATTGGGATTTCTGCTCATGTACCCTGAATAAGTGTTCAGTTGTTTAAAAATAAATAATAAATACTTAAGTTATGCAGCAAAGATGTTACTGTGCATGTGAGCAGGGTACATTGTGCCCTGAAAATAGAGAGTGTGTCATAATATTGAGAGRATGTGTCCTGGGCTGTCAGTGGGTCTGATTTGATGCAAATAGCTCTGTTGGGTTTGCATGTGGGTTTTTTGTTTTGTTTTGTTTTAAATCTATGACAAGTTGGAAGGAGTACTGATGGTGTGGATCGTGTCCTGGCAGCTCTTTTCTTCGGCTGTGTTGTCGTATCTGTGTGATGATTCCCCCCCTCCCCCCCCCCCGCCCTCCAACTGTAAGTACCTGCCTGTGTGCAGGTATAGTAGGAAGCTGTTGACTACTTGGGTTTCCTTTTCTCTCATATCAACTGTTTTTCTTTTTTCCCCGAGGCTGCAGCAGAAAAATGGTGGGGCAGGACAGAAGCGTCTTGTCTAGGGCCRATTTGTTGGATTGCCTGGGCTCATCTTAATTTATGTGACAACTGAGGCAGTTTTACTAAAGCTGTATAGAGTGCTTACTGCTATCTAAAACCAGCTAGGCATTGGTTGTATACAACTTCAGTGAACTATATTACCAATGTTTCCAAAAATATTCCTGCACAGGAGCAGGAAAATGCAGAATTATGCACCTGGTTCTTATGATATAAGTTCTGTGTCCACATTTTTGCATAAATGTTTTTTTGTGTGTGTGCAGTCTCAGGGCCGCAGTGAAATTCTGATGAGTTTACAGAAAGTCCTAAACGGACTTGGAGGAGCAGCAGCTTCTTGTCACCGTGATATTTATAAGAATGCCCGATCTCTGTTGACAGACAGATCTATGGCTGTACGATGCGCAGTGGCTAAGGTGGGTGTGTTTCTCACCGGTCCTGGAAATTCTTGTGCTGTAGCTGTGAAGTACCTGCAGTTGAACTGTGACCTGTTGTTTATGATAGGAAATTTGATAATTACTTGGGCAATGTAAGTCCTTACTAGTTTACACTGAAGGCTCAGACATTTGATTTATTTCGTGTAAATGGAGGTACTGTAATACTGTCTTCCCCACTTCGTAAACAAATACGAGATAGAATATACTAGCTGTGAGCCTCTGTGGGAGAGGTTTTTGGTAACAKAGTTCTTTTGTTGTGCTTTCCTCTTATAATTTTTAACTATGTATTAACCTATTCCATGAGTCTTCTGATTGTTTACTCAGCTAAGTTATTGGGTAAATGTGAGTGTGTGKGGGGAAATTTAACTCTTAAAATATTCATGTTAAAATATTTGCTGAATAAACCTGACAATTACACTGATACTTAGATAAAAGGTGAGAGTGGCCTCCGCTGRTGCTCAGCAAGTCTCTTTTTTCCTAAAGTGTCTGCTGGAATTACAGAATGAAGCGGTGTTTATGTGGACAGCTGAACTAGAGAACGTTGCAACGCTGTGTTTTAAAGCTCTGGAAAACTCAAACTATGGTGTGCGAGTTGCAGTGTCAAAGCTTTTGGGGACGGTCATGGCTACAGCGCTGATACCAAAACAAGCAACAGGTATGAGTCCTTCTGGATTCCATTTCCAAGTGGACAAACTGCACCTTCAGTACCATGTTACGTGCCAGTGTGGCATGATACATTGTTGTTGTAGTAGATGGAAGCTTGCAGGTGGACTGTTTGGTTTTATAAACTCTAAGCTGAAAAGAATAAAGAGTGCAGACTCCCTGTTGTAGTCATACAAAGAGAGAGCAAACTATCAAAAATCACCTGGGAAAAGTAGCTTATTTTTTAAGCATGAAAACAAGCTGTTATCTGAAATGTTGGTTAGATTTATGTTTGCAAGACAGTTTAGACTTGGTAAGCCTGATTTCAAGATCATTGCTTATATTGGTTGGAACTTTAGGATTAAATGATTACTTTTCTTTTTGCAAAAGTGATGCGACAGAATGTGAAGAGAGCCACGCTTGAGGAGGTCTTGGAGCTCATGGCCACAGGCTTTCTGCGAGGCGGATCTGGTTTCCTAAAGAGTGGTGGAGAGATGTTAAAAGTAGGAGGATCTGTCAATAGGGAAGTGCGAGTTGGTGTTACCCAGGTTTGTCATAAGCTGTAATATTTTTAAATTTTTTTTTTAATAAAGTAACATTTATACATAACTGTAACCCTTTTAGTAGGAAGAATACACACTTCTGTTCTTTATTTGTTTATAAGTTCACTTACAAGTCTAGTTTGCCTGACCTGTTTTGTGAGATGTACATGCGGTGTCATTCACCTAAGTTACTTTCTTTTATTATTCATGTGCAGTAACAATAGATTAAAATATGTRCTAAGGAAAGCTTATTTGATCAGTGTATATTAGGTGGGATTAACTTGAAAAAATATTTGAAAACTTAGTATGTTAAAGACTTTAGCTCTATAATTTTATTTCTTTTTAGAGAGGACACACTGTTGTCCTTCTGTGTGTGCTGGCTCTCTCTTCAGCTGCTGGGTAAAGTTTGCAGCCCTGATTTGTTAAACTGTGTTTCTTCTCTCCATATGTCTGTCCTATTAAGCAGCTGAAATCTGCTGAATGTGGAAGCTCCACTTGTCTGATAGAGAAAGGTGGCAGCAGCATCTCTTCAAATTCAGGCATTCTCACTCTGACATGTATTTCAGTATGCTGCAGTAACTTGCCAGAATACGGATTTTTTTGATCGTAGGGTATCTTGTGAAACCCTTTTATTTTTCTCAGCCTTTTTTAGGTGAACTTGGCAAAAATGCCCAGTCTTCATTGTGAATTAGAACACGTTCATGCTGGGCTGCTATTGACATTATGTTCTTAAAAATTTTAAAAAGAGACACATTTAGAGCAATGGACTGGGTTTTCTTGGTGTCATCCAAAGAGTATTTTGTGCTTCACAGTATATGTAGCAGTATAGGAGCTACTCTTGGCACTGGAAACAGTTTAGCTTCAACGACAAAGGTCTGGCTAATGRATTGATTCATCCTGCTTAGCCCCATTGGGGTTGCTTATTACTAACTGGTATTGCTACTGCACTGCATTATGCRTAACAGTAGTCTTTAGTCTTCAGGACTGAATATAGTCTTTTGTTTCTGTTTTAACTGGATGTCTATGTATCTTCTGAATTTGCAGGCCTACGTTGTCTTTGTTACAACATTAGGAGGTCAGTGGTTGGAGCGCAACTTTGCTACGTTTTTGTCGCATGTACTTGATCTGGTCTCCCATCCTCGTGCAACTCAGACCCACGTGGAGGCAGTTTACTCTCGAAGATGCGTGTCCTTTATCCTGAGAGCAACTGTGGGCAGCTTACTTGGGGAGAAAGCACAGATTGCAGCTGCCAAAGATATATGTCAAGCCATCGGTAAACAAATGAAGGCAGTGGGTAAGAACCGTTTTTCTTTCTTTGAGACCAGTTGAAAGTTACTGTTGTTATACTGGGTCAGCCATTTTTTAGCTTTCTTCTACTGTGAGGAGCAATTTTGTTGTTATGGTAAAAGATAATTCAGCTGCTTTCTGTTTGAAATATGATATCCAAAATGTAAGTTCTACTTGCAAAGTGATTGTGTAAAACTGGCTTGTTATCCTGTGATGCCTTTTGACATTGCATTTGCTTAGAATGGAAGTGGGGAAAARAGTGTGCAATCCATCTTGGGATAGGTTGTATTGAAAATCACGCAGAGTTCTTTACTACCAGTGTTGAAGATCCTGTAGGGCAGGATCTTGTAGGTCCTTGAGTATCCCTCRCTAATACCCATACTGATACCCAACTGGATTTTACAGGTGACAAATAAGGATGTAATCTGAAGACTGGAATTAGGGAAGATAAATGTGGCCCCTTTGCAGAACTTTGCAGAATATGTAATCACTAAGAGGACTGACAAAACTGTGTTGGCATTTATTTCTTATGAAATGAGTTAATTTGAGCTGGAGATTGAGAAAGTAAACTGGAATTGCACAACGATGCATTTACCAAATATCTGTTTCTTCTCCTTTTCTGCTGCCATCTAATTTGAGTTTAAAGTAATGTTTAACATAGGGAAATAGAATTGATTTTGAAACTTTTGCAGGTTCTTCTCATAACTATTTTTTGATAGGGTGGGTGTGGAACCTTAAAAGGGTTCTGATTACAATAAGTATTACTTCCAAGAAAATAAGTCTATTGGAAATGCTACTTCTGAGATGAAACAGTTGCAGAAATTCCTCCTCCTGCCACCTTGTCAAAGTTGCAGGAAATTCCATTATGTATTTGGATGACTGGAAGAACTGTTTCATTTTTTGAACATTTCTGATGAATTTGATGATAAATTGGAAGGATTTTTATTTGGTAATGATTGCTTCCCTTCATATAAGGGGGTCGATTTTCTAAATTTGTACTGTAGGAGACATATTAACATTAAGCTGATATTAAAGTCCCTTTTCTTTTGAAGTGACAGTTGCTGCTTCTGTGATATTGTGTTGGATAAAGAACCTGCAGTGGGATCTAGGAACTTAATTGAATAACTTTAAGATGATTAGAAGTTGTGATTAATTATTTACTAAAGGTCTGGGKTTTTTTTTATTTAGTTTTATTCCATATATATGCATGCAAATTTGTATGCAGAACCTGGATATGTCAAGATTATATTTTTAGTTACTGTGTATACTATACACACATGCTGTGTACGTGTAGACTTGCTTTTGCTGTGTTATACTATTAATCCTACCTCTTAGTGCACTGCCATCCAAAGTARCTGCTGGGCATCTGTTTTTCGTGGTCTTTGGATGGTTGTGTTTGGCTGATAGCTGTAAAACTATTTCTCTTCAGAATGTGTTTGCTTTGCGAGTTCACACTATGACCGAACTTGTGGTTTTGTTTTAATATAGGGTTGATGTCAAAACTCAACTGTCCCTTTCTATCCTGTATGTGTTCAGGTGTGATTCAAATGGTAGTTAAGCAAGATACTTTTGTTTTCTTTTCTGCAGAAGCAGTAGTGAATGATGCTAACAGTGAAAATAAATCAGGAGCTGCTGATGTAGCTGCAAGCCAGCATGTAATGGTGTGTGCCCTCCAGGAACTGGGTAGTCTGGTTCAGAGTCTGAATGCCACTGCATCTCCTCTTATTCAAGAGCCCTCTATTGGTATGCAAATAAATTTAAATAGATTGAGACTTTTGAGCAATGGATATGAAATAGCATTAAATCTGGTTAAATAATAAATTAATACGTAAAAATAAGTTGATGAAACTGGCACTCCCTGTAGTACTCCAGGTAGCTATGTTTGTCCAGCTCATTGTGTTTAGTACCCTAACTTTAGTTCGAGTTTGATAARGTATTAAGCAACTATTTTGATTGAAGTCTGTCTGAAGCTCTTTTTTAGGGTGAGTGAAGTTGTAAAGTTGTGATTTTTGGCATTGATTTGTTTCCGATAATGGTTTTATAGGAAATACGTTGTTTTGCTATATAAGGGCTGAAATATGTGCTCCTGGAAAGCTGTATTGCCTTCAGATACCAAATTTCTGGGGGGGAGGTTAAGAGTATTTGTTGAGATGAAGCTGTGGATAGTCCCATTTTAAAAAGCTAGTTATTTGGTTTAAGTAAGCAGGTAGAAGTTGTTCACTAGCTACAGAGAAAGCAAGAGATAAGGCAGCAGTGGGGGCTTTGAAGCAGGAGTTTGCACAGTTAGAGATCTGGACTAAGGAAGGTGTTGGTGTGGAGACAGGTTAGAGTGAAGAGCTCACAGTTAGAAAGCGGGATTAGCTAGGCATGGATGTTTGGAAAGTGTAGAAGGATGGTAAGCTGGTACAAGGGAGACAGCACTGTGTCAAAAGCAGAGTACAGCGGTCAGTGACATCTATAGCATGTGCTTGTCTACAATGTGAAGCAAAACCAAAGATCATTCTTACTGTTGCTCTGCTATTGGCAATCTGTGTAAAAGATGGGCAGATTGTAGGAATCATCTCATCCAGTGCCTGTTCCCTTTATAGGGTTCCTGCCTCTTTTCAGTCGTTCAAGTAGTAGAAGTCAGTGCTGTGGCTCTGGCAGCTCCAGCTTTGCTGGTAAAACCTGATGTGGAGTAGCATAATGCTAGTAACACTTCTGTCTTTCCTTAAAGAAAAAGGCAAAGTCATAGAATTCAAGKACTTTAATTCTGACTTTCTTAACTTTCATGTTGCCTGTCTAGTATTGATTCAGTTTACTTGTCTACATATATCAAAAAGCACATCATAACTTTAAGACTGTAAACTCTCTTTTCTGTAGGTCTGTTGGAAACAGTAACTTCAGTTCTTCTTCATCCCAGCATGGCTGCTCGACTTGCTGCCGCATGGTGCTTGCGGTGTGTAGCTGTGGCGTTGCCTTTTCAGTTGACTCCATTTTTAGATAGATGTGCAGAAAGACTCAACAATCTAAAGACCTCCCCTGAAGCAGTTAGTGGCTACAGTTTTGCAATGGCTGCTTTGTTAGGTGGTGTGCATCAGTGTCCATTAGGTATTCCTCATGCCAAAGGAAAGGTGAGATAATGAGTGTTTCATCTGTGAGTGTACTAAAAGATACCTTTTTACCTAGAAGTAATAGCTTTGCAATATGTGTGACATGGTAACAGTTATGGTAACAAGTTAAAGCATTATTGAAATTGAAATTGAACTTGTGTCTAGCAAGAGAGCAATGGCCAGRTCATGCGTTTGTAGTATTTCAGTTGCAATATTTACCAGCTTTTTTCCCTTCTCTCTTTCAAATTTGGATTCTTGTTTGGCATATTAATGAGTAATTGCTGAAGAGAATATTATTRCTGTCTGTAGTGTCATACGCAAAACAGTAATCATCTGCATGAAATGTAATCTGCATTCGTTCTTTATGGAAGGTCAATTTAAATGATTTGAGAACATCTTTATATATAGTCTGTAAGGGTGGATGTGTARCAGTAGCTTGCAGTGGCTTAATTTRTATTTTTAAAATCCATTGTTTTTTGTCGTTGGTGCAGATGGTGGTCAGTATTGCTGAGGATCTGTTACGAACTGCTGCACAAAACAGCAGGCTCTCCTTGCAGCGGACTCAAGCTGGATGGCTTTTACTTGGAGCACTTATGACTTTAGGTTTGTAAAAACGGTTGCTTTTTGTTTTATTTTAATGCTTGTCCAACGTTTCTGATTATCCCCTGTGGCAAATGGTCTCTACATATAATCAGTCCTGTATCTAGCACAAGAGTATTTATACCAAGGGAAACAGAGTGTTAGTGCATTTATTTCAGCAGTGGTGGTTATGCTGGGGAGAAGTGAAATATTAGTGTTTATGTAAGCTGAAGGATAGTAGAACATGGCGTACCAAAAAAAAAAAAAATTCTGCTCTGTTTTTAGAAACCCAGCCTTTAGTCATTCTATGAAAAGGGCAAAATTGCCCATAATCTTCCTTCTTTAATACTGTGGTGCAGAAGAAATGGACTAAATAAAACATAACGAGCATTCGGGCAAGTTGTGCCTCTGGACAGGCAACAGTACTGACTAAAAGTGTTACCAGTTTAAAAGCCATTCAGTTGTCTTTTAAAAAAGCCAGCCTCATGTTCATACCTGCTATCACAGAAATATCAGAAGCTATATTTTGAGAGCTTATAAGCATACTCTTGAATTTTGCAGCAGTAGTATGTTTTGTTTGGRKTTTTTTCTACTGGAARATATGATRAAGTTCTGATGCATTCTGCAGTATTTTGATCTCTCAGCAAATACCATTTTGTGTTTCATCTTGCTTCTCTAAATTGTCTCTTTTTTTTGCCAGCTTATTGTCATGTTTTTCTAACAGTATAGCCCTATTTTGGTTGTCCTTCTCCAATATATTTTTAATGCATTTGCACTGGATCTTCTGGAGCTTTTTCAGAAGCTTTCTTTAAACTTGACCATTAAACTAGTTACATAATCAGTAACTGTCAGTTATTTTTCTACTCATTTTATGAACAAGTTAGGATAGGCTAAAGAGCTTGCCTTCAAAATAGTAATATAAAAAAATTAGAAGTCAGAATAAAAAGATAGTAAAAAGATGGTTGGCAGTGGTTACATATTACATGACAATGTATAGAATTGCCTGTTTCCTATTTTTAATACTGATATCAACAAACAGACTTACCTATACTATCTATTTGCCACACTTTCAACCTAGAAATGAGAAAGAATTTCTGTGGTTTTTCGTTGTTCAGGTAGGGAGAAAAGGAAGACAAGTGAAATAAGAGGAAAAATAGCTTAAAGAGCAAAAGCCTTCATGGCAGATTTTTCAGACTTAGTTAATTACAAGTTTTTATTATACTGTCACTTTATTTTTTTGCATAGGTCCTTCTGTTGTTCGGTATCATCTGCCTAAGATGTTGCTGCTATGGCGAAACGTGTTTCCACGTTCTCTGAAGGAGTTGGAAGCAGAGAAGGCGAGAGGAGATTCTTTTACCTGGCAAGTAACGCTGGAAGGCCGTGCTGGAGCTCTGTGCGGTAAGAATTTCAAACTTCAAGATTACAAGTGCGCAGTAAACTAAAACATGATCCCAAGTATTATAGAGAGAACTCTTGTAACTTCCCCGCTTTCTTTGAAAATGAATAAGTTGTGTCAGATTTTCATCAATGTGACCTGGTTTGGGCCTATAGTTTTATGAACATGTCACACAGTCTTTGAATAAACATTTTTAATTGCTGCTTTTTTGATATTCTCTTAGGATCTGTATCTTGCTCATGCTTTATATTTGTTTGTTTCAGTAAAATATTAAACTATTTTGTTATTAGCTATGAGAAGTTTTGTAGCTCACTGTCCTGAGCTCCTTACTGAGGATGTGATCAGGAAATTGATGACACCCGTAGAATGTGCCATGACAATGATGTCGCAGTAAGTAGGCAGTTTTTGCTCTTTATTCACTTTTGTCTTTTCCTGGACCTGAAATACTAGAACTAATTTGTTTTAATTCATATTCTGGCCTAGTACTGCACTGTCGCTGCTTGTCCACGTTGAAAAAACTTTTATGAGCATTGTGTTTATGGTAGTTAGCTTTGTAAAAGTACATTATTGCATAGGCTGTGCTGAAGGGCCTACCGTGGTAACTTTTGTTAACTGTGTTTTGAATTCCAGTTCAGTGGGCTTTTGAATTCGTGGTTTGCTTATCCTTGTGCAAGAAATGAGAAAACTAAGATACTGGTATACTAGATGTTAATCAATAAACTCTTCTCTTATGAAATGTACTAATGAAAAGACTTTAAACATTTTACAGAATACAAGAAAAAACACAGTTTTGGGTTGGGTTTTGTGGTTTGGTTTCTGCCCTCTGCCCAATTAAAACTAGAAGTTTCTTCTGAGGAGGTACATGTGTCTGATTTACAGCAGTGTGTGTTTTTAAAAAAAAAAGTTTGGTCCATACAATTACCTTTGAAAATGCACTGATAATTGAGTAATGTTGCTCGGAGTAGTTCTCTGAAGTCTGTTTTCTTGTCTTGGCTGGAGACATATCTTGTGAAAAGAAATCTGAAAATGCTCTTTTCAGTAATGGCAATATTTCTGGTTGGCTCTCTTTCTCTTATGATTCTCTAGTATTCCATCAGTAATTAAAGCCCATGGAGCTCATCTCAAAGCTAGTGCAGCTATGGTCCGTTTAAGACTTTATGATATATTGGCTTTATTACCTCCGAAGACATATGAAGGTACATAAATTTTTAACAGTTTTTATTAAAGTAAGAATTCTACTTCCTTCTTTTGATGTATTTTTGGTGCTTGCTTTTGAAGCAGATATAAGATTCAAAATAGAATACTAGAAATCTCCAAGAGTCCTGTACTATATTCCTCATCTTCTGTATGTCATCTTGACAGCATGACTACAGAGTATGAATATTGCAGAATATTAGAGTAACACTTAAAGTATAAAAGTTACAGTCCTGTTTATAGGATTGAGAGGTATGGAGATCATGTTCTGAAATCCAATTTAGGTGTTTTATGTTGTTGTTACTTAAAAGATAGAGAACATTCTTTCTCAGTATGCTCCAAGGGCAGATGTGAGAATGAAGATTTAGTTTTGGTTTCTGGTATTTRTTTTTTTCTTTAACCTATTAGACAGATCTATGCTATTGTTATTAAATTGCCAGGCACTGTCACATGATCTGACATGATCTGACAGATTAGCTTTTTGGTTTTTATTTGTTTGTTTTTGTTAATTCATTAAATATACATGATCATGTGGATGAGCAAATTTTTGCAAAATCTGCATTGTCATCCTSGAAGGGATGGCCCGATCTGTTGTTTAGAACATCAGTTTGGGAATTGGGAGTCCAGGGTTCTGTTTGAAGCCTTGCTCTCAACTCTAGTCTTGTCAGGTTTACTTCTCTGTCTGTTTGCTACCTGTAAAATCGAAGTAATGGTACATGCTTTGATTTGTAACTTCTGATCACTAGCTGAAATGTTTTGGATAAGAAGCAGCAATGATTCTTTTTAACATCYGTCCTTTTAGGATCATTTAATGCGCTTCTTCGAGAGTTGGTAGCAGAATTTACTTTGACAGACAACTCTGCTAATACAACCACATCACTCCTAAGGTCTCTTTGTCATTATGATGATAGTGTTCTTCTTGGCTCTTGGCTGCAGGAAACGGATCATAAGTCAATTGAAGACCAGGTAATAAAAAACTAGAAGAATAATGAATTATTTGCACTATCTGTCTGTGTGATGGGGGGGGGGAAGCCTTGTAAAAGTGAAGCTTCATGCCTTGTTTTTAGTCTTATTTCAGAGGTTTGTTAGATGTAAGTCCTTCCATCTACAGTGTACTGTTTTGATTAAAAATTGCCTACTGCTGAGATACAAATTGCATAACACTACTGATATGGTTGTGGTTGGTGAACTAACCTAATTTCTTTAAAACAAAACAACGCTTCCTGCTCCCACCCCCCTACCCCTATCTTCCTAGTCTAGCAGTTGTTCTCTTATATATTTTTTTGAACCAGGAGAAATGTAAGTTCCACTTAACATGTTTTATAATGAAGCTGCTGTGAAAATATCAGTATTGCAAATGGTGTTACAGCAAAACAAGATTTAACTGGTTTTATAGGTRTAGTGTGAAATCTTATATTTCATTTGGAAGCGTTGACACAATTTTGTTGGCATTATAAGGAATTTGCTGCACTTTTAAAAAAAGTGAGTCTGAAACATAGGAGTTAAAAATTTTTAAAAAAAAGGAAGCAAGTATTGCTATGGGGCTTTCTCTTAAAATATTTCAGATCATCTAGTAATGTTGATCCAGTTATCATTTTTCATATGGCCCTTGGAGAAGGAATGTAGCATAGGGAACAATTTGTTAATGTTAAATAGTTTAGGAAACTGTCTGGTAATAGCCTTTTCTTTGCTTTCCTACTTTGTGATGACTAGGATGGGGCTGACTGCCTCTTTTCAAGCCTTTTACCCTCATATATTTCAGGATTGAATGGCATGGAGAAAAAATGTTCGTCCATCTGGGTATACCCACCAACCTATCTCTGTCTTCATAATTCTGCTCTGATTTTTGGTTTCTCAGTGAACTGTATTCCCTAGACAACTAACTGTTCTGAGCATTTGCTGAACTGTGCCATCATAAACTTTGCAACTCATCTTCTCAGAAATTTCTTGGTGTAAGAAGAAGGGGGGAGCTGAAAACACCTCTTCTGCCACAGCCTATCTAAAAATGACAAGATTTCTCAGAAGGCAGCTGTCTTGATTGAACAGATCCAAAAGCCAGGACTGATACCAAGTGTGAGAAACTAAGGGGAAACTGTTTGTGAGATAAGATCAGCATGTCGAAGCGAAAGAAGGGTTTTATAAACTTCCCTTGTTTGTTGTGGTAGACATAGTAGACTTCCAGTGCAGTCTTCAATCCACAGAGCTTTCTGGGACACTCCTCCCTGCCCCCTGCCTTTTTTTTTTTTTTTTTAACCTCCAACCTGTAAAACAGTGTCACTGTTGATAACTGAAGCCCTGTAGTGCATCATAGGGTTCTCTTGTGCTCAGTCATGTTTTATTTTTTAATGATAATGGAGGTCTCAACAAATGTTTGCTCTGTTTTCTGACCTTTTAAGAAGAATACAGAGCTACTAGATTCTAATTTTGTTTAATGATTAAATAATTAACAAGTTATGAAAATAAGTTTTTCTTCAGAGAAAATAGATTATTGTTTAATTGTAAATCTTTCTGCGTAGGGAATCATCACAGCCAAAACTTATCATTTAATATACTGTACTGTAACTCAGTGCTCAGAGAGTGAATGAATAACCTTTTTTCTGAAATGTCACTTTGTAGTCAGTGATTCAGAAGCTACTATTAGTACCAGCATTAATCTGCTTTTCTGTAATTTCCATCTCTTACTACCTGGAGTGATTGTGCATTTATCCAGCTGTTAACTGCTTTGACCCTCTGGGATTTAGCTAGCCCTGTAAATGCTAGTGTGCATATGCATGGGTACACTGCAGTCGCATTCAGGTGTTTGTAAGCTATTTTGTTGTTCTAAGCTACTGCATAAGTGTTTTGGTTATCTTCAGTTCCAAATTTTATGTGCGAAGGTATATTCAGAAGTATTTATATTATGTGGCATTTTGCAGCTTCAGCCAAACAGTGCATCTGGAAGCGGTGCTTTGGAACATGATCCATCTTCTATTTATTTGCGCATCCCTGCTGGTGAAGCTGTACCCGGTCCCCTTCCTTTAGGAGTATCTGTCATYGATGCATCTGTAGCTCTCTTTGGTGTGGTTTTTCCTCATGTCTCTTACAAACATAGGTCAGTATACATCAGTGTTCAATTTCAGAATCTAATGGCTTGTTCTCTGGGCAGTATTATGTTTCGATTTTTTTTTTTTTTCCCTTGAAATAACAATCTACTTTGATATCAACTGTCTTTAAAGTCAGAGTTCAGTATTTGGTGTTCCTTGTGTCTCAGGATTCCAGAATATGTCTACTCGGTTTAGAAATAAGGTGATTTCCTCAGTTGTATCAGTTTTGAAGATTAGGGTTCAGAGGTGGAGACTAGATTCTTCTCTCCTCTTACGGCATTTAACAGTAGTAATATCTCTGCAACCAAAATTGCCTGCAAAAATATCCATTGCAATTAACTTCAAATCAGCCTTGAAGACGTAGCAGTGGCATCCATTGAATTTCATTTGGCTTCCACGAGTAAGACCATTTGATTTGTACTCAGCAAATGATTTTATGCATGATGAAAAAGAGGGAATGGAATACAGCTTATTTTCCTTTGTGTTCCACATTACCTTTACAGAGTTATGAGCTGTCAGGACTACTTTTGTCATTCAGTTTAGCTAATTCGTCACTGAGCGCAGAGTGAAAGTAGCTCTAAGACGTGTTTCAAAGTAAAATTATCCTTCAGTGCAATTCTGATGGGAACAGTTTTTTCCTAGCAGTCAGTCTCATTTTGCAGTAAGTGCAGGATAGACTTGAGGCCAGCTTACAGTAATTCAACTTGATCTATATCTGTTGTTAACTATGGAAAGATTTGACTGGGGAACTGCCGAGTAGTTAAGAATGCAGATTATTCGTTATAATCCTGTTCTTGGTATCTTCTAGGGAGTACTCCTCCTCTCAGTAACACTTTCTGGGACAGTTAAATGGGGGGAAAATGGAGGTTAAATGGGGAAAACAATAGGAATAATAATAGGAATATGGAGGCTAACACTGTTTTGAACGGTAGTGGAGAGGCAACATTTTTCCACTCTTGTCCTCATAGCTTTCTAGTTATACAGCCAAATGTATCTGAAGACTCGCTTTCTCTTKGTGGTGTTTTCTTCAAAAGGAATAGCAAACATTTGTGGATGAGCTAAAAGAACCAGCAAAGGGACGTTCAGAATTACGCCACCCTTTCTACCTAAAGTAAATACCTTCTGCAGCCCCTGAAGTATAAATTCTAACTTAAAAGGCCCTTTTGTTGTGTGCGGTTTTTTACCAGCTGTGTTTTAGTTTGTATTTTGAAAGAATGTCACTTAAATTATGTTCTTTCCTTTGTTTTAGATTACAGATGTTGGATCACTTTGCTGAATGTGTCAAGCAGGCTAAAGGTGTTCGCCAGCAAGCTGTACAGCTTAATATCTTTACTGCTGTTCTTAGTGCTTTGAAGGTAAAACTTGTAAACTTTTAATGGATGCCAAGGTTCAGCAGTTTGATTCATTGATTTGTATTCGATATAAAAGGCTGTTAGAAGAACGTTACTAAAGTTACCACTTAAACATTCAAAAGTTTGAAAATACCAAAATTGAATTTTTTTCAGTGAGCTCTTATCTGTATGTATCAGTAGAGAGAACAGATGAGGCTTATGTAGTCAGCATTCTATAGTATTCAGACTGTATTTTTTTGTTTGTTTTTCAATCCTGTAGTTTTATTGGCACTGTACTCATGAATTTAAGTACTTTGTCRTATATACTGAAAAAAATCCCCATGTCACGAGAGTATTGTGCAGATGAAGCTCATGGAAATAAAAACAAAAATAGATTTGGGTTTCCATTTTGGATGTCTTTAATTTTTTCTTCTTAAGACTCCCTAATATTGCCTAGAATTCTAGATGCTTATGCCCAGTCCCACTGACTTCAGTTACAGCTCTGTGTTCTCAATCTACACTTGGAAATCCAACCTCATGCTATCAAGTCAGGAAGCTAGACAGTAAGTCACAAATAATATTCCTGAGAAATACTTGGTTTCAGTGACTTGCATTGCCTCAAGGCTTTGTGGAACAACGTCTTAGAGTGTAGGATTTTCTTTCTACTAGTCAATTTCTTAAGGCATTTCTAGTTTTTTCCTGATGCTGTTTTATATAGTTTCCAATTCATGAGTCTGTTGGACAACATCTGTCATTGTCATACTTGTTCATCTTCAGAGCAACTAAGTCCTGTGCACTGAGAAAGCTACCCTCATAGAAATGCCAGCCTGTAATTAAAGATTGGATGAGTTTCTTCTTGTCTCACTTTTGCCATACAAAAAATGGCTGCCTAGTTTAAGCTAATTGTTACCAGGGCTCCATGTCCTTGGTTGATWGGCAAAATACATTGGCAAAACAGCACCTCTCTTCCTTGCTTTGTTCTTAGAAATGTGAACCATGTTGCTACAAGTTGAAAAGTAGACATCTGAGACAGATGCCTGGAATTTCCCATGCCATGCCAAATGGCCAAAGAGTTGTCAAAATTGAGCTGAAATGAGGATTTCAGAACTGAAAATGAGAATCTGTGGTAGAGCCATCAACTTCTTGTTCTATAATACATGCAGTGTTTGTACTTTACATGTGTTTAATTATTTTTCCCAAAGTAAAAGACTTCTTGAAAGTTGTAGTGAAAGGTGATGTACTATTAATGAAATATGGGAACCAAAGAAGCTGCAGAAGCAGTGGTTAGTGTTACTGTTCTGTGGCATGTTCATATAACAGGCTGTATAAATGTTTGCAAAGATGTGATTATTAAGAAAAAAATATTTTAATGTACCTAAAATCTCTTTGATTTAAGTGATTCTTGCAGAAACATAACTGACTGTGGTTTTCCTGTCTGACAGAAAGAGATGTTACAGTTAGATTTTAAAGCTTCTCTCTTTTTTCTGGGGYATCCTGTGTAAAGCTAGCTCAGATTCAGTAGCACTAGGGTGCATGTAGCACTGTAAGTGCTGGTGCAACAGGTCTTCCTGTATGTGAAATAGGTAGAGTGTTGGCGAACATAAGATTGTGTTGTTGATTTTGAGTTTTAAATATTTTCAACCAGTATATTTTAGGATAAATGACCACAAATTTAAACAAAAGTAAAAGTGCGTCACTTTTAATTGAAGATCTCAAATATAGTAAAACTGCTCTTATATCTTCCCTTTCTCTCCTGCATTGGAATGATGATCTTTCATATTTTTTTCATGTAGGGTTTAGCAGAGAATAAAAGCACGTTAGGACCAGAAGAAGTCCGCAAATCTGCTCTAACACTGGTGATGAGTGCCCTTGATAATCCTAACCCTATTTTGAGATGTGCAGCAGGTGAAGCTCTTGGCAGAATGGCTCAAGTGGTTGGAGAAGCTTCTTTCATTGCTAGAATGGCTCAGTACAGTTTTGATAAGTAAGTTGGTTTTCATTCAGAAAAGGAAATAAAAGTATAATTTAACGTAGTTTGAAAGGTGCCTTTACTAAATACCATATTGATTATTCTTTTCTCTTCATGCGTGATTGCTATGATTATGTAGATCTAACAAACCTTCAAACAGAGTCTTCTCTTTTTGATTTATTTCATGTGATTCTTCGAGGAATAAAAGCTGAGTTGTTCAAGTACTTGGAGTGTGAAATTATACCAATGAGTATTTTTTTATGAGTTACTTGAAGGTGACTAAACTGCTTCAGATAGATAAACGCAGCTTACACTAAGTATGTCTGTAATATGAATTGTGTGATAGTGGTTCTGTTTCATCAAAACGTCCTCCGTACATATTGATTTAGCTTATCTACTGGCTCATAATTTTTTTCCATATTCTGTTGTTAATCTCAGGTCTTTAGAAGGATGTCTGGTAGATATAACAAGACAACATGTTTCCCAATTTTTGGCTTAAATTTAAACATCAGCTTATCTGTGAATGAGAATGCACCTGCCTCAGGGCTGCAGCCCATGTTTTTGGCTGGCCAGGCTGCATGCACATAGCCTCAGTCCAGCTCTCCTACCTCTGGGTAATTCAATTTTTCCCATAATTTAATCTTGTAATAAAGTACATAATTTTTACTGTCTTTCCTTGAATTTCTATTACTGGGACTATTTCCTTGGTTTCATATCTAGGATTCAAGTTGTTAATGGTTGCCAGTCTGTTGGCACTGTCAAGTAATTTTTTTATATTTGAGGTTTGCATTTACTTTGTTGTTCACTGATGGCTGGGAGCATGCTTGCCTCTCATATACAGACAACCAGGGAAAAAAAAAAGCTTTTTGTTCTAATTAGGATATCCTTCTTTTCTTTCTCTTCCCAACCTCCGAAAAGGTTTTAATTAGTCTTATGTGTGTGAYGTGCATTCAGAAGCCCAAGTATTGTGGAAGATACTCAACAAGTCACTGCTTCATACAACTGGGTCATTCAGAATGCTATTCATTCTGGTTTAGTTTCATTAATAAAACACTATTTAAAAATAAAAGGCTTTATTGGAAAAGTCATAGAATGTAAAAGAAAACAGCTGTATTAAAAAGTTATTCAGTTGACTTTGCAGTGGAAGATGTAGTTGTGGCTTTCTTTGTAATTCCTCAGTATGTGTTGTCATTTTTCCATTCTTGATTCCTTTTCACTGCAGTGGTCTAGCGATGACTTTTCTGATTATTAAATTAGTCTGCTGTGAAACATTGGTAAACACTAGATGCTTTTCCTATATTCTTTCACTTCCAAAACTCTTCATCATCTAAAATGTAAGTTCTGACCAGGAAAAAAGAAAATAACTATTAAAATATATTTTTATTTCACTTGCCTTATATGTAATCCAGTTTAATAGCAATATAGATTAAGTACATTGGTTTTGCTTTTGTTGTTAARGCTTCTCAAGATCTTGTAAGGTTGCCTGCAAAATTCTGTTAGTCATTTGCACTGTTATGGTACATGAAGGGTTTTTTGTAATAAACTTAGTGAATTACATGATCTCCTTTTACTTAAACATTGATAGGTTAAAATCTGCTCGAGATGTTGTATCAAGAACGGGCCATTCTTTGGCTCTGGGCTGTCTCCATCGGTATGTTGGTGGAATAGGTTCTGGACAGCATCTGAAAACTAGTGTCAGTATTCTCTTGGCTTTGGCACAAGATGGAACCTCTCCTGAAGTCCAGGTAAAAAACACAATCACCACAAAACTACTTTAGAATGTTCAGGATTAAAATTAAAAATTAAATTACCTGTTCAGATGTTCTTTAATAGAGATTGTCACATGTAAGCCAAATCATATGGATGTAGCATGTGCCAGGGAGCATGAAGAAAGCGGAACTTTCCTTATAAACTCTTACAGTACAGAATCCCAAATATGTGCCGCAATTAAAATGTAACCTTGCTGTTAGGGAGGCAGTTGCAAGTGGTCACGTTAATTCAGACTGACAAGTGTCTGCTTGTCAACTGAGCCAGAGTAATTCACTGTGGGCATATTCCTAACTGACTGTAATTGTAAAGCACAAAGTTTTAGTTGTACCKTAGCTGCCTAAACTGAAGTTTTCGATAACTGGCTAATGGTTAACGTGATCAGTTACTGGAGTCTCAGGTGACGAGCAGTAGTTTTCTTTGCCAAGTAATTTCCGTATACGTGATGCTGTGAACACAATATGGCAGTGCATCATCTTTGGGTCATTATATTATGACAACAAAAATCTGTTGCAAGTTAAACTCCGGTTAGGGGACAGAAGGGGAACTAGTAGGAGCCAAGTCTAAGACAAGGCAAAGGCAGGGAGGGGTTTCTATCCACTATGGACTATAGACATGTGGAGTCTATAGTCCTCTCACAAGAGGACAACTTGACTGCTAAAAGTTGCTGGTAGAGTAAAAAGGGGACTAAACATGCTGYTGAAAGAGCAATGTCTTTGGAGTTGCTGAATATAAACATATATATAAACACTGTGCCRTCCAGAAAGTTTCCTAAGTTGAAAATATTTCAAAATTAGGAGAATAYGCTGTCTTTACTCTCCCAGGAGAAATTTGAGGGGTTGGTGTCTTGGTCTGTCTTTATTCTCCCTTAAGTGTCTGTTTGTGGCTGCTGCTGTAAAAAGAAGAGAGAGCTAGATGGACCAGTATATCTGTCTTTGCAGTAAGAAGTTGAGTATTAGAGGGAAATGTGCTGATTTCTTTTTTTTCTCCAGCAATGAAATCTATCAAAGCACTAGAATAAAAGAATTATTTCAGAAGGGGTGGGAAGGAACCTTTTTTGAGTAAAAGCAAGTGTCTTGTCTGTAATTGTTGTTCTTCAAAGATTATGGTGCAATTGTATGATACAACAGGTAATTTTTTGTCATTATTTTCACAAGTAACTGCAAGGAAACAATTATCTGGAATAGTGACTGACTATTATGCTTTAGCAGCAGGAAGTTGTGTGCCACCCATGAGTAGGGGCACTTTATACCCACAGATTGAGAAGCTGAAGCCCCCAGTAACTATACAGGATCATACTTCCACCTTGGTTTAAATTGTTAACTTGATAGAACATGTAATAGAGTAGCTTCTTGATTATTTTGATTATTTTTTTTATTGCCCTGAGGAAAAGAAACAAGCTTAACACTTGGGAAAACAAGCCTAGTTTTGTTTGGAGAGAATGTTTAAAAATAATAATCTATAAGTACAATTGAAAGTCTCTTTTAAATTTCCTTAGTTTATTTAAGACAAAGTTCAGTTTGCATGTGTAACTTCCATGTATGAGTAAGTAATTTTAAGGCATATAATTGTGTACCATTCATTTAAAAAACAAAATGGAAAGGGTTACTGCTTGATGAAAAAAATGTGAAGTATAACGGGGAAGCCCAAGTGGAACTTGCATACCTGCCTTATTTTCTGTTGAGAGTACGACGCCAGGCCACTGTGAAAAGCTAAGCTTTTAGACCTCATCCCTCAYTAGATCAGTGTGGATACACAGAAACTGTATGGGAATAGGTGTAATTTGCCAGAATGAAAGGATAAGCTGTAATGTGCTACCATGTGGTTAGGGCTCTAGAAGTAGTTACGTAGTTAGGTGATTGCTAGKGCCAATGGTTTTTGGGTTGCATCAGAGAGGATTAAAAAGGAGCAGTTTTAAAGGCAGGTTTTTCAGCTCATTCCTAAGAGTCTAGCTTTGTAACCATAATATTCTTTTAACGTAGTCTTTTCAGTGCAATTGCATCACGTATTTAATGGAAGAAAATTCTGAAATAAGATCATTTAATAGGATATTATGGAAGGATAGCTAATGCTTTCAGGTCTGTCAGGAGGATTTATTTCCTATGGAACGTCAGTGACCAAAAAAGACTGTCCCCTTGCCCACTTCTGGCGTTGACAATTAAAATAAATTATTTTGCTCTTTTGTTATTATCTTGCAACTGAAATACGTTGATCTTTCACCATTTTTTTCTCATCCTGTAATACACTGACTGTGAACAGCACTGCTTTCTTCTTTTGCACCCTCTAATAAGAAAATTAATTAGAAAATGCATGTGAACCTTTCAACTTGTCATGAAAATCAGTTTCTACTGGAATGTCAAAGGCACTCCCCACTAAGGACTCTGTAAACTGCCCATTTCAGACTCTATATCCAGTTTTACAGTGGAATGATTCTGTCTTTCTCTTTCTTTCTTTTTTTTTTTTTTTTAACTGGTTGTGGTGTTTGTATTTTTCTTCCTCAAAGTGTTTAACCATTTTTTKCTCAAATTCTTCGTTATCTTCCTCTCCATTATCCCCAAAACTGCTGATAGGCAAAGAGTATGCTAGAGATACTTAAACTCCTGGGTGACTGCTTGAGATTCTGAGACCTTTGAAACACTTCTGGAGTCAAAGTAGCTAACTAGACATGTTTAAGCAAGGACATACAGAGCTAGGCTTAGTCTGCATACAAAATTGTTTAAATCTCCTAAATGTATTACTGAAAAATATTCCTTTGTTTTTTTGATAGACCTGGTCTCTCCATTCACTTGCCTTGATAGTAGATTCTAGTGGACCAATGTACCGTGGATATGTGGAGCCAACGCTTTCTCTAGTTCTTACTCTGCTCTTAACTGTTCCACCATCGCATACSGAAGTACATCAATGCTTAGGCCGATGTCTTGGAGCTATAATAACTACTGTTGGGCCTGAGCTGCAAGGTTAGTGGGAATTTGAAGAGAAAACAAAAAATCTAACTTGCATAAAGGTAATATATTGCAGTCTTAAATGGAAGAAAATAAATTTGTTTGTTGCAGGCGGGGGGCGGGGGGACATTGACAAATTCAGTTACAGTCCTGCAAGCAACCTCACTTCTGGTCCTAATTATGACTGGGGCTTTTTTGATTGCAGTTTGAGATTTGTGTAAAGAAGTTGCAGTGATGTATGGTGTTCTGGCTAATGGCAAAGTTGCGTGGTAGGTAAAAGATGGAAAAACACCCTCACTGCATATTTTGCTGCATATATTTTTGTGTATAGATGGGGCAAGAGGCAAGATATTTTCCTCCACTTTTTTAACGTGTTGATTTTATTTTTAACTGGTGGCAAGAGCTTAAGTTTACSATAATTAATAATATTGTGAACTATAACTAATTTCCACTCATTCTCGATATTCTTAGATCACTGTACCTTGCTGTAGAGAATAAGATCTTGTCATGCCAAACACTGTGTCTGAAATTCTGTGTCTCAGATGGCAAAAACACGGATTTGTAACTTTGTCTAACTGGGATTTTTAGGAATATCTATAGGATGGTCTTTTCATGCAGTGTCAAAGCACCAGACACTAGTGACATTTTAACTCTAAATAACTGGACTTAAATTTCTAGTTATGAAAAACTTCTAGATGGTTTAATTGAACTTGTGTATCTGCTTGCTGTGTATCTCCTTTTGATCTAGTGTATCATTAACTTTTTAAATAACAACTTATGTAGAATGCTTTCTGCAAGTTACATTTTTCTGTAGTTCAAGATTTTTTATAAACCTGATGCAGGTTAATTCTTAAAATACAGAATGGGATTATTTTTCAAATTAAATACTGTTCTTTTGAATGCTTGTCCTATTAGAGCAGTGCAATTCATCTAATGGAGCTAACTAAAATCACCTGCATACGTGTATGCTAGCTTAAGTGTTACCTGATGTTTTAGGAAATGTTTCGGTGCATGAAATGTTGCCCGTATGTATAGAATGAAACAGACTTTCAAAATTTAAATTCAGGTAATTTTACTGGTTTCATGTCCTGGGAAGATAGTCTCAAAATATTTCTGACTGAAGATCATTGATCCAAAATTTCATTTGGACAGGAAATTGTTTAACTGAGCTAAAAAAGAGATATTGAAATATTCTGTAGTGTTTCTTTGAAGTTGTGTAGATACTAATTTGYAGTAGGAATTCAGAAAAGTTGCATGTCAATCTGTGAACTTCGAAGCATTAAAAATTCTTGTTTCTTAAAAGTTTAAAGTCTACAATTGTCATACAAAAATCTTGCTGTGTTAAGGATATCGTATTACATCATTAGGTAATGGAGCTACAATTTCAACAATCCGTTCTTCCTGTTTGGTGGGATGTGCAATCACACAAGACCATTCAGACTCACTTGTTCAGGCAGCTGCCATATCCTGCCTTCAGCAGCTTCATATGTTTGCACCACGGCATGTCAACCTGTCCAGTCTGGTTCCCAGTCTTTGTGTGAGTACAGAATGCATCCCTTCTGTTCCTCAAAGTTTTATGTACGTGCTTAGCAGAGGACAGGGGAAGCACTTAGCAAGATGTCAAGGATACCTATATGTAATAAGCAAGCCACATTTGCAAAAACACTGGAGTGCAATAAAAGGATGTCTGTCCCCAAGCCATTTGAGATCTTTTCAGAATGCTGCCCAAATTGAAGTCATAGGGTCTGATTCTCTTTCACCCTAGCTAGCACAAGATAGCAAGCATTTATATATAATATGACTGAGTGAAAAGATGCTGAAATGCTCTGTTTCCTTCAACTGATTGCATGCATAGAGGGAAGTGAGTGAGTTGGGGAAAGGTGGGAGATTTTGGATTTATTTCACCACTGTCAGCATGGTAGATGCTGACATTCAAATTCTTGTGCTGCTGCTGTTAGCGTTGCTTTCTCCCTCCATTAGTGTTCTGACGTAAGCCTGGAAGTGAGGCAGAGGCTGGAGCCCAAAACGTACCAAATACAACTATAAGAGAAAAGGTGGTGTGTGTGGGTGTGCGTTTTGGTATGGGGTTTGGTTTTTTTTATTACTGCTATTTTTAAAATTACTTTTTAGAGGGTTCAGCAGTCCAATACTGAGAAACTTGAGAAGCTTCTCCTTAATGTCTGTTGAATGTTTTGCAAAGTTTGTTGTGTCATTCTTTGTAGAACTGGTGGTTCTGTGTTACCTGAAGGAGTGCAATCCTACTTATGTCAACATTGGAACTTTTTCTTAGTTTTGCCATCCAGACCCTAGTGCATCCTCTCATTGTTACATGCTTCCCCGCCCCGCACTCACCCTTGCTTCCTCCCTGCACTCTGGAGCACTCCTGGGAGTGCAGTGTGTTCCCAGAATCTGTCATTTGTCCTTCCACAAGATTTTGCATGAAAGAGGTGCGATGTACCTAAAAGTAGGTAGGCCCTTTTGCATGAGTACTATGTACAACATGACAATCCCTATAGCCATTTACTCTGTAAGTGCCAGTGGGTAGTATTACAGACAATGAAGTTCATTCAGGAATGGCAGTTTTGAAAACTTTTGCCTGGGTTTTCTGCTGTCTCTTTCCTATTCCTTTATGGTCCCCTGCTAAACAAAAGCTATTTTCCTTCTCTCTCCTCGTATTCCTTACTTCCAGTCATACTTAGTTCGGTAAGTTTTCCTCTGAATTGTCTTATGCATTTCTTTATACTGCAAATACATAGATATGTAGGCAAGGTCTGCCTTACCTGCCCCATTAGCAAACTCTTCATTGCTTTCTAACTTACTTTTGAATGGAATTAATGCCAGGTATCAAAATTAAACCACACAGTTCCACTATCTAGTTTCATTTCTTCTTCCTGCATTGGCTTCATAACCACAAGTTGTTTGGTTTGTAACTTGAAATGGGGCATACTCTTTCCATTAATTAACTCCCCGAAATGTTCTGTGTTTTAGTTCCATTAAAACAACCTCTGTGTGATGTGTAGAGGTTCTTTAAAGTCTGCTTGCTTTTTCAGGACTAAAATCTTGTATATTCATATGTGGAATAAAGATCTACTGTTAAAATGCTTTTTAAACTATACAACCCTTTCATTTAGGAAAGCAATTTCTATCCTCATAATAACCTAATACTGAGAAAGCAAATGTGTCTGCAGTTTATTAAAAACAAATTCCCCAGGGTAAATAAAGAATCAGAGTTTCTTAAAGAGCACTCTTCATCTCTTCCACTGTGGAAAAACATACAGTTTGCTCTGTAGCTACTTCCTCTCAGGAAAATAGGGACCATGCACAATTTTTCTATAAGAAAAATATTTGCTTGTACTTGAGGTGATTCAAAAGGAATTAGAAGCCAGTGTTGGTTAGCAAAGAAATCTGAAGCTGTCTTATTGAGAGGCACTTATAAAAACTTGTGCTATAAATTGTTACAAGTTTGAAATAAAAGTTTTTATGATAGCTGTTGTGTGGTGCAGCTAATGATGGCTTTTTGTTTAAAATAATGTGATTTACAGCTATAGCAGAATATGAGGTTGAGTAGTACTGAAAAGTGTAACATATTGAAAGGTATAATTAGTCTAAAATTGCACTGGTGCAGTAGTGCCAATATTTAAGCTCTTATCCCTTTAACCAGTTAACAGCTGTCAGCTCTGTATATGTCAGCTTTATTTTCACATTTATACATTATAAAAAGTGCGTATTTCTGAACTCTCAAAGTCTTGTAAAGAGCTTGGTACCCAATAGCTCACACAGGGGCATATAATTGAAAAGTAGAATGCTGTTAGTCCTTAGCAATGCTGATTTATTGATATGGGGGTGCAGCAGTTCACTCACCTGTAATGGTTCTGATTTTAGGTTCATTTGTGCAGCTCCCACTTGCTGCTTCGCCGGGCTGCAGTTGCATGTTTACGACAGCTTGCTCAGAGGGAAGCAGCAGAAGTATGTGAATATGCCATGAGCTTAGCAAAAAATGCTGGAGACAAAGAAAACAGTGGCATCAGTACGTATTTCTTTCATGTGGCCTTTTTGTAACATTGAGTGCACATATGTGGGCGTATGTGTGGTTCGCCTTCAGAG